>JAJTUV010001022.1:515000-943533 GCA_021653895.1 Mastomys natalensis
ACCCATCCTGGCAATAGAGAGACCCCTCTCTGACTATGGATGGGTCTATGGCTAGTAGAAGACTGTGTTCAGCAGTTCCTGAACTTCTACAACGGCACACACAAGGAAATGATTCCTCAGCTGTGTTCACCTTTCCGCGCATTAAGAAGCCCCAAGGTCTGAACTCTGCCATAGTTTGGATGATAACAGCAGAGACATTTAGAGCTGGAAAGATGGCTAAGTGGGTAGAGTGCCTACTGCAGAAGCATGGGGGCCTGAGTTCAAATCCCTAGAAACCAGGTTAAAAACCAGGCATGGCGGCACACATCTACAACCCCAGCACTGGTGAGATGCAGTCAGGAGCATCTCTAGAGCTCTCTGGCCAGACAATCCTGCCAAATGTGTGAGCTCTCTGCTCACACCCTGTCTCAAAAAGAAAGGTGGATAATTATTGTGGAAGAAACCCACCAGTGACCTCTGACCTCTGACCTCCACACCCACCTGCACAGGCTCTGGTATCCACAATGGCATGTACACCCAACCCCTTACTTTCCACACACAGTAGAGATGCAGGACCTTCCAGGAAATCTAAGAGTTCCTAGTGGGAAGCCATCTTGTAAGCAAAGTGTCTTTAGAGTTGAAAGCATCGTGGATTGAATTCCGTCCCAAAGCTACTTTTTTTTTTTTTTTATCACAAGGATTCTGGATTTCCTTTGATGAATCTCTGCCATGCCCCCACACCCAAATCATCGAGTGTACATCAGATTGGCATTACAGATGCCACCAGAGTTGGACATTAATGGTTCTATATCAATTGATACATGGCTTTGACCAAACCCCCACGTATAAATGACCTAATCCTGTTTAAGTAACAGCAGTCGTGAGTATGCCAAGATTACAACCACAAGAGACACAGATACTCATACACCAAGAGACTGGGGGCTCTTGGAAGAAGTAAATCAGAGCACGAGGATGCTTAGGATGAAGGCAAAAGCAATAACCCTGTGGTCTTTTACTCTGCTAGATCCAGCTTCACCTGAAGCAGACATGACTTAGAACATTTCTGTTTACAAAAGCTAAAATCCTTGCTTTGAGTAGTTCCAGAATATTGGAAGTCCTGTCTAAAGCCTTGTGTTCTAAGGCACAACAGACCTTCCAGCTCCTAGAAAGACAGCTAGAGGCACAAATAAACTGGGCAAGAACAGATAACAATCTCATTGTCCCCAAACACACCACCCCCGCATCCTCTGTGGGTTACCAACCTCATCTTTGGTCTTCAAGCCCCAGACCAGGCTAGGCTTTACTACTTAGTAACTGTACCTGCCTCTAGCTGTCACTTATGAGCCAGGCACTGCAGATCCAGGTGTAGGAAGAATGAAAGGTTTATTCTGTCATCCCCACCCCACCCCCACCCCCGCCTCCTATCTTGTTCTCCACAAATGGACTGCACTTTATGATCTGAAAAAATAGAATAATTTTTGTTTGATTGTTTCATACATGTGTACTGTCCTTACAACACATGTACTCACCCTTTTCCACAGCTCCAACTTTTGACCTCCCCAATCTCTCTCAACGTCATGACCTCCTCGTCTATAATTATATAATTATTACTTCATTATTGCTTTGATGTACACACGCCCTGTGTGTGTGTGTGTGTGTGTGTGTGTGTGTGTGTGTGTGTGTGTGTCTGTCTGTCTGTCTGTCTGTCCTAGGGAATCCATCCAGTGCTGCTATGTAGATGTGTTTAGAGCTGTCCCTTTAGGACTGGCTTGGATAACAAGTTGGGAGGGAGGCACTTCTCAAAGGGAAACTAACTCTTCTGTCTCTCAGCAGCCACTGGTTGTCTACAACTCTTCACTTAGATGTGGACCTCATGAAGTGAATTTCATCTCAGACTCTGAACCACCAGTGCTGTGTTAAGGAGACTTACAAAATCAGGCCGTGGGAAGGGCACACCCCTGCTGAGGCTGCAGATCCGACCAAACAAATGTTGGAGGTGAGGGGCGATAAACTATGGCTTCTACATGGCCAGCATTCAGACTAGAGCACATGAAGTGGCTTGCAAACCCTGCATGGGTAGAAGAGACCTTATATGTCACCTCCACTGACAAGTGGCCTTAAGGTCTGTGTTGGATGGTGTTATTGAGGGATACCTTACTTCTCACCTCCCTCAAAGACAGTCCCAGGCTGAAAATCTCAAGCACTCCAATGATCTAAGCATGTGTCTACAGCCTTAAAGCTCCTCCCCTTAGAATTCTCTGGACTCTTTTTCCTACCCCTTCCTGCCCCGAAGTTCTTTCATGGAAATCCAGCAATCATAACCCCTTGTGTGCTGCCTAGTTTCATGTCAAATTGACGCAAGCTAGAGTCATCTTCATCTGAGAGGAGAGAACCTCCAATGAGAAAACACCTCCATAAGATCGGGCTGTAGCCAAGCTTGTAGGTCATTTTCTTATGAAGCACTTTAAGAGCCAGGAGCATTGATACATACTTAAAACTCCGGTACTCCGCAGGTTGACTAAGAAGGACTATGTGTTCAAGATCACTGGGACTGTGTTCAAAAAAAAAAAAAGATGAGGAGCTAGAGAATGGCTCACTGGTAAATCATTATGCTTTCAGAGAACCCTTCAGTCTCCACACTACGTAATGTAATGCAGTTCCGATCAGCGCCCTCTGTGCCTCACAGGAATACATGCATGTGGAAGCACAGGCAGACAAAATTCATAACTAAAGTAAAAAAAAAGTATAAGTCTTTTAAAGTTGTTTAAAAAACAGGAAATAAGAATCGTCTGAGATGTTGTGAATGCAGCAAAGCTCAGTCCTGCCTCACCTCTCTCACAGTGGCCTGCCTCACCCAGCATCTTGGACAGCGAGAAACCATTAGCACTGGTAAATTAAGAGCATGCGCATCCATATCAGAGTGGGGCAGTTTGTGGCTTCAGAGAGGAGTGTGAAGTAAACATGAAGCCTAAGGTATTAGGTTGATCATTAGCCACCATCGCTAACTGTCACCCAGCTAGTTGCTTCAGGAGTCACACGGTGGGTGACATCACAGACTTTGATGGATTCTGACACAGACGAGAATCTGGCTTTCAAGACAGAGATGCAAGGAGAGAGAGACAGTGAAGTTAGCAGACAGGGACTGGCTCAGGGCATCGCTGACAGGTCAAGCTAAGGAGGAAAATTAGAAAAGAAAGTCACTCGGCCACCATGTGTGCTGGAGTTGGCTGGGACAGCTGGAAGAAATATCACCCAGCCAGATCCCTGGCCTGGATTGTGATACATGCATGCAGAGGGTTATCAATAACCTGCATGATTAATGCTAATGATTTATGTTAATTTTGCCATAAGCTTTATTTGTGCCCGGTGTTGAGTTTAAAGATGTCAAATCATTTCTTAGGAGGGTGTTAGAGATTTTTAAAAGCCAAATCTGAACTATAAGGGCTGACACTCCATATATCACGGCTCCAGTCTTTTGAGTCCAGGGTCACCATTCCCCTTGTAATTGCCTCTCGTCCAGCGATGAGTTCTAGGAACAAGGCTCCATGGCTCCACTCGGGAGTCTGGGTGGCTGCAGGAGCATGATCATGCAGGGTCCCTTCTTTGGTTGGAGAAAGAGGCACAGACTTCAGAGCATGCAGATAGCTGATGGCCCTACAAGCTCTCTACACACAAATGAGGTGAGCCACAACATGCTTACTTGGTGTTATCTTGGGGGTGGAGGGTGGAGGTTAATGATAGTTACACCTCTTCGGCAGCCTCAGTTTCCCTTCTGTGAAAGTAGGGTTAAGGGAGAGCCTTAGCTTACTTCACAAGAAAGCCGGGAGGTTCAATTTTTGTCACTCCATGGAAAGGTTTTGTTCTCCATAATGACCCCCAAATATGCACTAGATTGTATTCCTGGGAGTGCTTTCAGCATGCACTATTTCCACCTAATGTAGTCATGGGGGCTAGGAGCAGAGAACAGATCTGACCTTCAGGTTGTCAGCGTACCTGTTACTTCAGGTTACCCCATTCTACCCAGCCCCTAGTCGTTGATCCCAGAAGCCCCTTAGATGCCACCTTTACTCACCTTTCATGCACTGACATGGGTAGCTAACCCTATGTTAGGTGTCAGAGTCTACAAAGGTGAGAAGGGTGGGGGCAAGCATCAACTCAAACCTAGCTAACACTGAAGTTCAACGCTAAACCCAATTACAGGATGTAGCATCTACCTACATGCATACCCACCTTGCCGTGCATCTCAGACAGGCAGGCATAGCATCTACCTACATGTGCTCCCACCTTGCAGGGCATCTCGGATAGGCAGACACCGAAACAATAAAAGAGAGGTTGTCTCGATGCAGTCAACAACACATACTAACGTAAATATATCTGAGAATTGGAGAGGAGGCCCTGGGAACATCAGCTTCATACATCTGCCCTCCATGTCTCTAACTCCTGGCACAGAGCTCCACTGGTGATATCTAGAGACCTCTATTGACCTGTGTCCCCAAACTCCCCACTTTGGCTCCAGTAATCAGAGTTCCAGCAGCATTGCCACCTGTACATCAGTCACCCAGTTTTCTAGTTTCAAAATGAACCTCTTCCCACTCTGCCTCACAAAGTCCAGATCCAAGCCCGAAACCCAACCCATGAGGCCTAGTCCATCCCATCCTCCCCTTCATAGCTGTATCTCTTGCTAGAAATCTATTATCTGTAGCTTAAAAAAAAAAATCAACCATTTCTCTATGGGTTTGGACCAAGAGGAAATATTCTATCTGCTTTCTTGGTTGCCTGGGATGGAGCTCCACAGAAACCAGCGTGGTCCAGGCTGTACGGCGCACACCTGTCAAAACATATGGCCCATGCCATTTATCAACTAATCTGTTCCAAGAACAGATAGGCAGTATCAGCAATCTGGTATTGATCTGTAGAGGGCCCTGCTATTGTTCATCCCTGCATCCCAAATGGCAGCAGGAATTAATGAAAGAGACTAAACAATGCAGAGCAGTCGCTCAGCCCCAGAACTTCGTTGGCTCTTCTCATTAAGTTGGGCAAAGTTTCCCCCCAGTGAACTCGGAAGCTCTCTTTAGAGTGGTGAGCCCAGGTCAACCTTCTCTTCCCTCCATGATCCAGCCGCTGGCTTCTCTAGGCTGGACTTGGCTGAGGGATGCTCCAGATTCCGTCAAAGGCCATGGAAGTGGCATGTTAATGGCATATGAGAAGTCATGTGATCTCTCCCAGAGTTTGGGTGGAAAGATATTTTCCTCTAATAGCCCCATTGTAGTTGTGCTTAAGCCACTATTATCTCGGATGAGTGGGTAGGTGGATGGATGCATGGAGGGAAGGGTATATGAGTGTATGCATACATGGACTGACAGATGAAGAGACAGATGAATAGGTGCACCCATGGTGGATAGATCCATGTATGCATGGATGGATGCATGGATAGGGAGATGGATAGATGGGAGACTGAATAAATGGGTACATACATGGACCATGGATAGAGGAAGAGATAAACACATACACGCATGGGGTGGTGGGTGAATGATGAATGGTTGGGTGAGTGGATGCATGCACGCATACATACATGGATAGATACTTGCATGTGTGCACAGATGGATGTGAAGATGGATGGGTGGATGGATAGACAAATGATAGATGGTTTTGAACCAACCGAGATGAGAAGTCGTGAATACACCATTCTCGTGACCATGAACTCATTATGACGCATCCTGATGGTGGACTCGTTCTCTAGTCATGATAGCCAGAAATTTTCTCACCATGATGGAACAGCAGGAGCCGCTGAGGTGCAGTGAATCGAGATTCTTCTTCCATCCCGCAAAGCCAGCCTCAAACAACAGACCTCACAGAGGGGAAAATAAAATGTACTCACTGCCTGAAACAAACAAGGCTCCAGTCTCCCAAATCCCCAAACTACACATCCTAACTCTGCCTTCTGGAAGTCTCAAGACCCCAGTGGGGCCAAACCACAGGCCTAGGCTAGCTAAGTCACTGAGTGAAGTGATATTGAGTGACAGAAAACCCTGTTCCTCTCAGAATGGCCCCTTGCAAAGCTGCCTGAGTTACCTGGGAGGAATAACAGCAGCCAGTGTGTCCTTTCATGCTGGGACAATGTGCTCCTCCTATTTGTGAGGCTTCCTCCTTGGCATGGAAGAAATTTCAGCAGAGAACAGACCAAGAATGGCGTGTTCTGCTTAGCTTGAGCTGGACATGGAAGGCCATTCACCCCCGTCTATGAGATGAAGCAAAGGCACAGAGTGTTAGTAGCATGGGCTTGCTCAGCTGACCAGGGCCTCCAGAGGGGCAGGAGACATTTCCAGTTTGCAAAAAGCACAGATCAAGGGGTCAGGCCAGGCCAGCCAGGCATGCGACATGCCATTCTCCAAAGACAGATGGCAAATTGCCTATGCCGTTTCCTCAGAAGTCAATCTGATTATAAGATCTGTCCCCTCTACTTCTGCCTCAATCCCTCCAGCATCATGTGCACACTGGTCCTCCTTAAGGGCCAGGTCACACACCTGCATTGTCAAGGAGGTGAAAGCAACAGACACTTGAGCATTCCGTGGAAGATAACAAGTGTGGATGATGCAAAGGGAGTGGTCAAAGCACAGAGATGTAGTATGCGAAGCCTGTATTTGTCATGTTTTTTCCGTTGCTGTGATAAAAATTCCATGGCCAAAAGAAAAGAGTTTATTTTGGCTCATGTTTCCAGAGAGATGGAGTCCCTTAATGGTGGGGAGGGCATGGCAACAAGCAACCGGAGCAGGAAGCTGGCTGATCACATTTTTCATCTACACAGAGGAAACAGAGCAAACAGGGAGGGGTGAGGTTATAATTCCTCAAAACTTTCCCAGTAATATACTTCCTCCAGAAGACTCCACCTCCTAAAGGTGCCATAACCTCCCCAGAGAGCACCATCATCTAGATACTGAGTGTTTAAATATATGTGCCTATGGGAGACATTTATCCTTCAAACCACCACATTCCCCCATTGCTATGGTACGTGTAGGATTTTAGCTTTTAGCACACTCCCCAAAGGTTCAGGTCTTGGAAGCTCTGTCTCCAGCATGCTAATAACAAGAGGGTAGGACCTTTAAGAAGCATGGCCTAGTGAGAGTTGACTAGATCACTAGGGAGCTGCCTTTAGATGGGAACAGGTAGCTTTTAAGGAAACCGAGTTACCTCTCAGAACAGACAGAAATGGACTTCATAACACTCCTCACTCTCTGACTTTCCTGACACCTCATGGCTACCTACAAACATGCTTCTGTCACTATGGGTTATAGACAAAGAGGCCTTTATCAGAGGCTATGACAATGAGGAAACCTGATCTTGGATGTTTGACTTCTAATACTGTGAGGGAAATACACATACTCTAAAGTACCAGCCATATGTATTTCGTTATAGCTATGGAAAGCAGACAATCACACAGACACACACACACACACACACACACACACACACACACACACACTTCTGAGTTCCCAAATAATTTTTGCTTGATGCACAGGGGAGAGGCTGGAAATAGAACATTTTCCATTTGACGTCATGTTGGCAGATTTTGAGCTGACAAAAGAACATATCCACACACAGCCCAGTGCTAATCACAAGAACTCTGTGAGAATTGTGTCTCCCCTACTGTCCAGAACATTTCAGGTAGAAACAAAGTATCTGAGAAGAAACTGGGGTGTGCTGGGACCTGAAAAGATAGGAATCAGAATCATACCTTGTCCCATTACAGCTGAAAATCCACAAAGCTCCAAGAGTGGGCTGGACGGAAACAGACTTGGAGGGCATAGGGGGACTTCCAGAAGAGGATGACATGGGCAAGACTCAGGTGTAGCACAGAGAAAGTTGAGGGCCATTTTAAAAGAACTCTGTTGTGTTCCAAGAAATAGCCTTAGACCGGAGCAATCGGCTCTGTCCCCACTGTCACTCGGTGTCCTAGTTAGCACTTGGAACACAGCTCTGCAATGAGGACCTACTGGGCAAGGCCAGCCCTGATTGCGCTGGGAGCTTAGAATGGGAAGATGAGCCACAGTGGCACCACTCAATGTTCAGGACAAAGCCATTAAGCCCAGTCCCCACACAGTCGTCAGCTACCGTGGGTTGACACAGCACAGAATTCTGGGAAGCCAATCAGCACAGCCCACTAGGCAGCTGCTGGCGTCACCCTTTAAGCAGGGGCCCTGGAAATGGGACAAACCTACAGGTTCTGACACCAGGGGGACTCTGCTGGAACATGAGCAGCTTGGGACAGAGCTGACTCTGAGCTCAGCATTAACTGATGCTTTGCCGGTTCTCAGCATGCCTGCTTTGCCTTGCCAGCCTCGACACGTGCCTTTGCAGCCACTACATTCCTTTAACATCCTGCACCCAGGTACTCTCAGCCTTGGGGGCATTGTGCCCAGGCCTTCTTGTCTAGGTCAGTTCCAAGAAAGCTCACAGAGAAGCAGCTATGAACCCCAAGACCCTTGAGTGATACTGCTAACCTGTCTCCAAGATGGCTCCTAGGTTGAAACCCACACCGTGCTCTTTCCACAGGTCATTGCTTTGAAAAGTTCCTGTGCTACCTGAAGTTCCTTGAGTAAATTAGATGTCTGCTCACTGAATTCTTCTCAGGACAGTGAACACCAAGGTCTCCACCCTGTCTTCTGTCCATGGACGTAAGCAACTTAATTTTGACATTAGCGGCTTGCTTGCTGGGAACATCTGCTCTAGGATGACAAGATAGGTCTCTCTCTCATCCATATTCATATTCTCTCTCTCTCTCTCTCTCTCTCTCTCTCTCTCTCTCTCTCTCTCTTCTCTCTCTCTCTCTTTCTCATGCCAGCAAGTCATCAGACGCTCAGGAAAGAAGCAGTTTCACAGGCTAAGGGGCATATGAAATGGTCAGGGGGAGTGGGAGAGGGGACACATGGAGTTAAAAGAAAACAAGACCAATTCCTCTCATTATGGACCTCAGAATGCAGAGGTAAGAGTTGAGTTCAACCCCTACAACCAACAAGCCAAGCAAAGCCCAGCCCCCAGCAACATGGAGTCAAAATGTCTCCCACATATTATCCCCCAACACCCTCTTCCTGAAAGCTATGAACTGAACAGAAAAATTTCTCCCCAAAGTCCATGTGTTCCAGGATCAGGACTTGGTTGGCTCTTAAGGTCTCCGATGTCAACGATGGGTGGATAGGTTGGGGAATTCACATATTGATGGCACCACTGGAGGTGCACATGCTTGAGGGAGGCGAGGGAGGGAGGGAGGAGGTGAGCTCACACTGGAGGAAGACGTCCATTAGAAAAGCACACAGAGGGTTGTATATTGCCCAGCCTCTTTCCTCCCTCTCTTCCTACTTCCTGGCTGTCAGGAGGTATCTATGCTCCGCCACACCCATTCGGCTACACCCTGCCTCCAGCCCTTCAACTAGAGATCCAGCTGATTCCGTGATCAAACTAAACCTTCCACTCTTCAAGTCCCTTATGTAATTTTCCCCAGGCATCTTGTCACAGTGGCAGAGAACTGACAGACATACGGAATTTCCACATCTCCTGCCCAGAGCTCAGCCATGGTTCTGCCCCACCCCCACTCCCAGCCCACCCCCACCCCACTCCCGGCTCTCAGATAACCATGTGGACATGGGAAGCCATGGCTTGGCAAAATGTCTGGCACTCTGGTGGCGGAGAATGCAGGAAGGTGAGTTTGCTCAACCTCTGAGTGTTCCATCGTTTTAGACATGAAGGCTATGTGGGAAATTCAGGGTTTGGTTTGAACTTAGAAATCACCATGGGGGGGGGCCGCATTCCAGAAGGAGCACATTCCATACTCAGAGGACACTTGCTGAATTAACATTCAGAGGAAGAAGAGAGAGGCTGATTAACATTCCTCAGACCACAGGAGAGGAAACCCAAGGGTGAGGAAGGCCCAGAGCACATAGACACATTCCAGGAGAGGGGCCCAGGATGGGAGGTGGTCAGGAAGCTGGGCCCTTAACCTAATAAACCTGGGCAAACGGAAGACACTCATTGTCATAAAAATAATGTGCAAATCTGAGTCACCTAGAGACCGGACCTTCGAAGGTCAGCCTTGGTGGTTGCCCTCATGAACTCTATAAAAACAGCTCCCAGTTTTTGCTCAGGGTTCCTCTTGCCAGAGTGTGAGGGAACCCCGGTGCACCGGTTATCAATAAACCTCATGTTTTTACAGCGAATCCCCTGTCTGTGAGTGTTTTTGCAGGAGAGCATCCCCCTGGTTTGGATCTTAGAGTCCAACAGCTACTCCGTGCCAACTAGGACATGTCACACTGCCAACCTGGGACTGGCCCAAAACCCATGATGATCCATCAGGGGAAACTGACATAACACCCAGACTATTTTAGGTCTCGTCTCATCTTGAGGGCCATAGCTAAGGCTACCCTGCAATCCCAAGATGCAGGAGAGGTCAGAGAGTGAACTCAGCAGTCTCTGCATCCCAGCTTGGTCTGCCATGTACCAATTCGTTTTTTTCACTTTTGATAAGTCAACATTTAAAAATCAGAAGATGTTTCAGGACTGTTATTTTGTTTTGTTTGTGACTCCTCACTCTGTAGCCCAGGCTAACCTCAAACTCATGGCCTTCCTGCCTCAGCCTCCTAAGTGCTACATTAGGACAGTCGCACATCACAATCACACCCAGCTATCTCTCTCTTTGTTTCGAAATTTGCACTACTGCTTCCAATCAATAGAGGAGGAAATACGGCTGGATGATTCTCACCCAGAAAAAAAATTCCCTTGTGACCTCTGTGGAATGTTCTCTAGCAGGTCACAAGCTTTTAGACTGATACCTACAGGCGTCTTCTTTGCAATGCTAATACAGATCTTGAATACACACTGAGGCACAATAAAGGGCCTCTAGGGTACCAGTTCAGCACCTAACAAGCCCTGCCTTCCAAGAATCTTGGAGAATTGCTTCTGTGAAGATATGCTCCAGCACATTATCACCTTACCCTGAAACCAGCCGAATCTAGCTGACTTGAAGAACAAAATTATCAGAGAGGCAAGCACATACCTCCAGGAGCCCTCTTAGGAATGAGCCCAGCGCCTGCCTTCCCCCTAGCAATCTATACCCAGTACATTCTCCACTACAGGCTGATGGCTGTCTGGGCAGACAGGATTTAAATGCAAAGAGAGATTATGCCAGAGTGTAGAGATTCTATAAACAAAGAGGATTAAAAAAATAAATAAATAAAGCCAGGCTTCCAATCTGCCCTTTGCAGGTCAACAGCCACCGTTCGCTGGGCTTCTGTGTGAGCAATGCCGATATGCTCATTTCTATTACACAGAACATTAGCGAGACACAGCGCTGACCCTCGATTGCCAGGAACCAGGTAAATGACTGGGAGGGAAAGGGGCCGAGAAATGGCAAGCACTTCACGTGGCAGGACTTGAAAGGGAATTCATTGACTGTAAAGATGATGAGTGTAGGTGCATTGAGGGAAAAAACATAATTTTTCATTGGTGTACAGCAGCAGGGCTGGAAGAAACACAAATACCACAGTAGCTCCATTAGGTCTATGACAGGAAACAGTATTCCTGTCCGCTCCCTAAACTGTTTCTGATCCACTCTTACCTGCATGCAGACTGATCCTTACATCATGCTGCCGGAAGTGTCGGGACTTGAAATGCATTTATTTCTTAATGATATGTTCTTGTATTATAATAGAGTCATGGCAGTCGTTACAAACACTACAGGCTCTTAAAAGGACACCTAAGTACAGATTGCATATTTTAAAGACTGCATATTTTAAGGAAGAAGTTCGGAGCATCTACAAGTGGAAAGGTGCATGTGGGGCAGAATGGCTAAGCACTGCCAAATGGGCCAGGAAGTGAAGCTGGAGAAGCAGGTGACTGACTTTATGGTGCCTTCCCAGGTTCTCAATTACCCTGTGAAAGTGGAGCCTTGAGAGAGGGCAGGGCAGTCTCACTGAGTCTACTTTCACTCTCTATTCCCCTCTCCTACTCCTTCTCCTTCTTCTTCCTTCTTCTTCCTCTTCTTCCTCCTCATCTTCCTCTTTTTCTTCCCCTTCTTCCTCTTCCTCTTCTTCTTCCTCTTCTTCCTCTCCTTCCTCTCCTCCTCTTCCTCCTCCTCCTTCTTCTAGTTCTTCTTCTTCTCCTTCTCCTCCTCCTCCTCCTTCTTTTCTGACACCTCGTGCCAGCACCTGCACACCCCATACAATGGAGGGCAGAACTGGTTACCTATGTGTCTAGCAGTGCCTAGTAGTAAGTGATGGTTGCAAGTAACATGTTTCTTATTTATCTTCTTCACTTTAGGCATCAGGGTATAATCACACGCCCAAAGACTCTCCCATAGTTGGGGTCTACAGGAACCACTCCTGGATGGCATTATGTACTTATTTTATTTGTTTGTTTGAGACAGAGTCTCATGCAGTCCAAGCTGGCCTTCTAGTCTCAATGTGGCTGAGGATGGATTTGAACTCCTGACCCTTCTGCCTCCACCTCCAAATTCTGGGATGATGAGCATGCCCCACCATGCCAGACTCTGGTATAAACACTTGATCCTGCAATAATAGAATATTCTGACGCTCTCAAAATGGGCAGTTGTCATAATTATAGTCGTATTGGTCATCCAATTTCAGGTGAGGTGTTAGGTACCTGAGGAGGACCTGGTCTCACGTGGGATCACCTCACAGGACACCAGTCTGAAAATGTACAGTGGAAAGAAGAAAGCAAGTATGAGGATACCTGGGAAGCAAACAAGGAGGGCTTCTCGGAGAAGGAGGCACTGCCAATCGTAGAAATTTAACAGCGGCGTGGTGCCAGAATGAGCAGGTGGGAATCAGGAATGTGACTTGGAAGCAAACCAGTTGCTTGGCACACACGAGGCCCTCGGTCCCATCCCAAACTCTGCAAAATAAAAATGAGTAAGCAGTGCAGGATGTCTTTAGGATTATCTGGGTCAGCCAGAGCCCATGAGTGCATGGAAAGGAAACCGTCCCAAAGCTTAAGGACAGAGGCAGGCAAGCCAGGTAGCAAGTGAAGAAAGCCTGACTCTAAAGCTCTGAGTTCAGAAAATGCAGGTGGGATGGGAAGAAAGGAAGAAACAGGGTGCCTCTCTATCTATTTGGAAAAGCATCAGTATGGCTAAGAGAAACCAGTTTGCAAGCAGCAGTGTGATCCTGGTCACATGACCTGTGGGGCAAGTAAGTGAAAACACAGCAGATCTCCATGAGAGCTTTGCACTGGGAAGCTGACGACCCACTCCATGCAGTTCCATTGGCCGAGCCCCAGCTGGGGAAGGTGAGGAGTGCACACTTTTCAGAGAAGGAGAAGACCCTGGAAAGAAGGTCAGTCATCCACGCAGCGCACACAGTTGGCTGAGAGCGCAGCGGAGATCCAATCCTGAGCCTCAAGGCTCCACAGCGCATGCGTGTTCCGATGAGCGGAAAAACAGTTACACTGAGTAGAGGTTCTACCAGCAAACGCTGACTCCCAATCCTGTGGCAGTCTGGACCAGAAGAAGATCCTGGAACTCTGCTTCGTGATATGGGATAGCATCTACAGACAGAAGAATTAGTAGAATGAAAGAGCAAGGAACAACAAGCAGATAGGCAGCAAAACATAGCAGTGCAAGCTTCTCATCCCAACATACCTGCTGAGGCAGAGGTATCTGAAGTTCAAAGCCAGCACGGGCAAAGTACTGAGATTTTGGTCTCAAAATGAAGTGTGAAAGGAGGCTGGGAAAGGCTCAGTGGTAGAGCCCCTGCCTAGAATCCCCCAGTGAGAGGCTGGGGGCGTGGCTCAGTGGTAGAGCCCCTGCCTAGACTCCCCCAGTGAGGGGCTGGGGGCGTGGCTCAGTGGTAGAGCCCCTGCCTAGAATCCCCCAGTGAGAGGCTGGGGGCGTGGCTCAGTGGTAGAGCCCCTGCCTAGAATCCCCCAGTGAGGGGCTGGGGGCGTGGCTCAGTGGTAGAGCCCCTGCCTAGAATCCCCCAGTGAGGGGCTAGGGGTGTGGCTCAGTGGTAGAGCCCCTACCTGGAATCCCCCAGTGAGGGGTTGGGGGCGTGGCTCAGTGGTAGAGCCCCTGCCTAGAATCCCCCAGTGAGGGGCTGGGCGCTCAGGGATACACCAGAGTTTCTAAATTCACTCTTCAGTACAAAAGCATATTGGCCCCTTCTAAATAAAGTCACTTACCTTAGACAAATTCAGACTGAATTTCCCTATCTTGATGGCTACAATTGGCCCATTATGCCCGGGCTATTAGCTTTTAATTTCCATACTTTTAATTTAGCCAGTATAGAACTTTTAGCAAAAGCAACCCCATTTTGTTTTACTCTATTGTAACTCAAGATAGAAACTCATCCCAAAGTTTTGGCCTCTTCTAGAATTGATTTAACAAATCTCAGCTTCGCAGGCTAGTAGAACCAATGACAGCATCACCCCGGACCAGCCATTTGGGGCTTACATGCTTCTTTTGCTCACACTTAGCATCACCATTACAAAAAATAAGAACAGAAAACCCACAGGCAGATTCAAGATGAAAAGATGGCAGAGAAATTAATTATTTAATTAATTAATTAAACCTCAAGTGATTCGGTAGAAATGTTTTATAATTTTGGGATGTGGATGGATTTACAAAATATTATTCTGAAGCTACATCTGCTACCCAAACTGTCACCGTCATCTGCCCTTCTCTCAGGCTGAAGACAGCTCAGTTTTCAAAGCTCCTTTTTTAAACACAGACAAGTCTTGGGGCTGGAGGAACGGTCTAGTGTTTTAGAGCATTTGCCACCCTTACAGCCGACCTGGGCTGAATTCTCAGCATCCACATCAGACAGTTCACAATTGTCTGTAGTTCCAGCTCCAGCGACCTGATGCCCCCTTCTGGCTTCTGTGGGCAGTACATGTGTATGGTACACATTTAGACAAGCAGGCACATATGTGCACCTAAATGAAAGTAAATAAAAATTTAAGAGATTCAGACCTTTGTAAAGAGTGAAGTTACATACACACAAACGCTTAACACACACACACACACACACACTTATATAGCATGTCTGTGCAGTATATATATGTATAAAATACTTGACTGTTTCATGCCGAATCCCCATGAATAATTTAATGTGAGATGTATGCTCTGAAAGCAACCGACTGCATTCCATGGCCAGGAGCTGGATCAGAGCTGGAGAATCAGACATCCAGCATTGTTATATACGTCCACAAGCCACCGTAAATTCACTGCAAAAGGCAAGATCCCTGGTTTCTGAGAGCAGAGGGTCACTAGAAACAAATCAAGAGGGCACGGCTTTATTTAATTGAGAACTAAATATCTCTGCAATTGTTTTCTCTCTCCCAAAGAAGGTCATTTTGTTGTACAAGCATGTCAGCACCTCCTGGGTGGCTCTGTCCCTGAGCAGATCCAGATTCCCCATCTGCGTTGTGGGTTCCCTCTTCTGCACCACAAGAATATAAGCTGCCAAGCCAACATTTGGATTTCCGACATCCTTCCCCCACACCCCCGAGCCCATCTCGCTTCCTCTCCCCACAAGTCAGGTACTCAGAGGCCCCACTCATTAGCCACGGAGTCACAGAGATTCACACAGCATTAAGATGGCAATATCATCTTATTGGCTATTAACACAAATGTGCCAATAAACATAGTGAATAAAAATTATACATATTCCCTCAGAGTCCATAATCCCGAACTGATACTGCGTCACGCAGAACACACTTCCCCAAAAGTAGTGCTTAAAGTCACAATGTACAAATTGAATTTTAAATAAATTTCCTGAACAATCACCAGCGACTCTAGCTGTGTTAGCTGTACAGACTTGCAAAATTTAGGTGCACAATGACTGCATTCACCTCAACCCAGAAAAAAAAAAACTGGGACTGAGGGACACTTGATCTGCCTTGACCTAGAGTTGTCTCCAGAGAGGCTAGCTGCACATGCATTTGGGTACACTTGTGAAAATAGCCCTGTCTTCCCCTCAAGGGTTTCTCCTAATTATCAGTAATCATCAGTATCCCAAAGTCAGCTTGTCTTCACCCCATCCTCTGTCAAAGAGGAGATGCTAATTGTGTTATCACCCTGCCAACACCCTCTGAAAGGATGCCAGTGATCATTAATGGGTACCACAGAGCCAATCACAGCAGACCCAAACTCAGAGCCAGCCCGTGGTGTGCTTCTGAGTCCCACGTGTGCATGAGCACCTACAGCATCATAGAAGATGGTGTGGGGGGGATGCTCTGGAATCTAAGCTACAGAACACACTCACACACACACATACACAATCACAACACACACGAGCACACACACACACATGCACAAACACACATACATACATGCACGAACACATACACACATACATACACACACACCTACACAATCACACACATGCACATGCACACACACTCACACAGACACGAGCACACACACACATACACACACATGCACACACACATACACAATCACACACACGCACATGCACACACACACACGAGCGCACACACACACATACACACTCACACACATGCACAAACACACACATACATACACATACACGCACGAACACATACACACACATACACACACACCTCACAGCACTGAAAAACTGCATATTCCCTCCAAAGCTAAACCTTGCTAACTTACCTAATCTTTTGCCTCCCTAATCAAACTGATCATCTCAACTTTTTTTTTTTTTTTTTAAAGAAGCAAAATGAAGCCAAGATTGTGTTGTTATTTTACTTAATGGAGAATCAAAAGCTGGGTGGAATGAGACAAAATACCATTACGGCAGTAACTCTAGCACTCAGGAGGCTGAGGCAGGAGAATTACCATGAGATCAAGGTCAGACAGGGTTACAGACTATGACCCTGTCTTAAAAACAGAGGCACTTGCCGGCGTTGGTGGCGCACGCCTTTAATCCCAGCACTTGGGAGGCAGAGGCAGGCGGATTTCTGAGTTCGAGGCCAGTCTGGTCTACAGAGTGAGTTCCAGGACAGCCAGGACTACACAGAGAAACCCTGTCTCGAAAAACCAAATAAATAAATAAATAAATAAACAAACAAACAGAGGTACTAAGCTTAGAAGGTTGTCAGCCTGGCTGCTTTAGTAGATAAGCATCTGTGGTCGATTACATGTTATTATTTTCTACAAAAACAGAATCCAAAAATAATTTGCCTTTGGTCGCCCAAGTTCTTTTCAGAACTGTCCGGAGCGATAGTGTGATTTTCCTGACTAGAGTGTTTTTCTATGGTTCACCTGGCTATCAAGATACCACCCCTGACCCCTACCCCGCCCTAACCTCGACCCTGACCCCAGCTCATCAAGGCCTGGCTCAACCTCAACTCCTTATATCATTTTTCTCAGCTCCATCAGAGGAGGGAGAATTAACCATGGGCAGTTGCCACCTCAAGCTCCTTCAAGTACTGGGTCCTCACAAAAAGGGTAAGGGGTGGGCATCAAAATCTTAGGAGGAGAGACAGACATGCCCAGAGTTGTGAGAACATATTGGGCTTCAGTCATAAAAGAAGAAACAACCTTAAATATATGTGTCCAGAAAAAGAAGTAGCTTTGCAAAGTCCATCCCTTGAATGGGAATTGAAGCCACGGTTTCCCACCGTGCCAACGGAAACAAGCTTTCCCAAGTGTGACAGTCAATCTCAGTTGTCAAAATGACTGGATGGAAGACACCTAGGAACTAGTACAGCGCACTCGGGAGCTTGTTGGGGGTGGATTCTAGAGATCACTGCTCTGTTGGAGAGCATTGAGGACCTGCCTAGAGCACCATCTAAGAAACCGGGGTCCAGGTGGCACCACAGTGGTAAAAGGTGGGGGCCAGAAAGTAAAACTGCTCCTTCTCCCTCCCCATCCCCCTCCTCTCCTTCCCAACTCCCTGGAAGTGAGCAGCTGCACCCAGGCCCTTTCTACTCAATACAGGCCAAGAATCAGCAAAGACAAATGACAACTACTGAAGCCTATAAAACCTTGAGTCACAAGAAACAGCTTTTTTCTTTATAAACTATGTCCCCCAGGTATTCTGTCACAGCAATGGAGAAGTCTGACACACTAGAGGATGAATCTTTACCAAACAGGGCCACACATTACATAGACCTTCCTGTCCGTGGAATTCACCTCATGGAAATAACCAGAGAGGCATCCGAGTCCCAGCTACAGAGTAATGTTTGCCCCAACCCCACAGAGCATGTCAAAAATAAGGAAAACATTTATCAAGAAAAAGGTGATTAAGCTACATGGCTTATTCCTAAAAGGAAATTTAATAAAATCTTAAAATTAAAAAAAAAAAATGGACGAAGACTATCAAGGACAAGGGTCATGCCCACAATATGTTAAGAATAAGAACAGAGAGAAGTCAGAATATAAAAACTACATGGAGTAGAATCTCAAGTCTGAACAAAAAAATAATAATAATACATCTAAATGCCCATGGGCCTGCAAAGAAATGCATAAAAAATTTAGTAATGTTTATCTCCGGATGGTCGGATTACAGGCAGCTTTTATTCCTTCTAGAAATTTCCCTGTGTTCTTGATTGTTCGCAGATAAATTTGTGTTACTCCCCTACTCCAAAAGCAGTGCTCTGCCTTTGTTCTTCCCTCATGCTGAACCCACACAGCACCAGCTGTCAGAGTGACTTACCACAAGCATCCTGCTATGCCCATCTCAGAGCAAACTCCTTTGGGCTTCTCCTCCCGGCTGGGTCTCCCCTGCTCTTCACCTGAGCCCTCGAGGTCCCGAGGTCCCATTCTGTGTCTCGATTGCCTTTTCTCGGTTACTCCCATCTGGTCATTTCTCTCTTGTGTCAATGAATCCCAAGACAGACGCCATGCTTCATCAGGAGGGAAGGGGAACAGAGAAAAGGGATGGAGAAAAACCCCCAAGTCCTGCTACAAGGTTAAGCATAGCGGACTCCATCAGATGTGTGCTTAATGTACAGGGATATCTTAATAGGCACACTTGTTAAGAAAACCATGGGATGCTACTGTTGCCTGGTACCCCAACTCTGACCGTCCACTTTAGTGGCCAGAAAAAGGATACCCCTATCTTGCTGGTCTTGCAACTGGGTTCTGCTATGGTTTAGAACATAAATGATCCCTGAAGCCAATGTGTTTTTATAAGCTTGGTCCTTGGAGTAGTGCTCTGGACAAGGGGCAGAACCTCTAAGAAGCAGGGCCTAGTCAGCTATCACGAGACTCACTCTTGTCCTGTGGCCATGAGATGCATAGGTTTTGCTCCTCTACTCAATCTGCCTTGCTGTGCTACCCAGCCGGATAGCAATGGCACCAACTCATTGGTTGAAATCTTGGAAACCGTGAGCTACAGTTAAATAAACCTAACACTGGTATCTCTTATAGTGATGGAGAGTTGGCTGGTACAAGAAGTACTGGAGGCCCTGGTGACCTGAACACATCACCAAAACCACATGTGGTCCCAAACATGTGCATTGATACAGTCATCTCTCCTGAAACTCAAACGGACGCCGGTGCCTTCCCACCTGCTTTGCAGGAGACTGCTGGCCGTTTCTCTAGTTGTACTTGGCATGTTGACTTTGGGTCCTACCCTGAGTCCCATGGAAGATGCCATATTGTTTTAACCTAAGCTATGCACTTCATTATCCCACCAGGCTCACAAAGCCTCAGATGCCATGTCAGTCTGTCCAAGCCTCCTCTGGGCAGCTATAGAAGGCCATGTGTCCTGGATGCCCCAACAGCTCTACACCACCACAAGCAGCTTTGGCCCTGGAGAGGATGTAGCATTAGGGAGGGTAAAGAAGAGTCTCCAACTGACCATTCACATACATACACACACATGCATGCATACATTATACACACACACATGCACACACGCAAGCACTCACACACATCTCCATCCCGGATGTAAAAACAGTTGCATTTGGTACTCAGAAATACTCTCCATGCCCATTGGCTCATCTTCAAATGGCTGTTAAATTTACCCTTCAGCGGTAAACAGTTGCCATGGGCCTTTAATTCTAGCACTCTGGAGGCAAAGGCAGGCTGATCCCTGTGAGTTTGAGGCCTATGTGATCTACATAGAGAGTTCCAGGACAACCAAGGTTACAGAGTGAGACCAGTGTCACACGTGTTCCTCAACTGGAGAGGTCATGGAGCTTTTAGGAGGTGGGATCTAGCTAGCAGTAGTAGGTTACTAGAGGCTGGCCCTTGAAGACTAACCTGTGGCTACAACAAAGTTCTCTGCTTCCTGGCTCATCACTGTGTGAACAGCCTCAGCCTCACACCCTGCTAGCTCGCCTGATCAGAGATGCTCTGCCATGCATTCCCCATTGTGAGGGACTGAGGACCCTCTGAAATTGGAATCAGAACGGACATGTCTTCTCTTAAGTGGTTTCTATCAGGAATGTAGTCACAGCAATGCAAAAGAAAGAGTGCAGGCAAGTAGACGCAGATGTCCCCCATCACTGCCTAAGCCAATCCTTTCTGCCATTAGACCAGAAGGCAGAAAGACATTCTCTCTTGCTGATGGAGCCTGGCAGCACCTCTTCTCACTGAGCCCCTGCCAGAGGAAATGACCCTCCCTAGCTGAGATAGTTTGAATGAGAATGGCCCCAATAGGCTCATGTGTTTGAATACTTGGTTACCAGTTGATGGAACTGTTTTGGGGAGGTTAGGAGGTGTGGCCTTGGAGGAGGTGTGGCCTTGTGGAGGAGGTGTGGCCTTGTTGGAGGGTGTGGCCTTGTTGGAGGAGGTGTGGCCTTGTTGGAGGAGGTGTGGCCTTGTTAGAAGAGGTGTGGCCTTGTTGGAAGAGGCGTGTCAAGAGTTTGAGGTTTCAAGAGACTCATGGGATTCTCAGTGCTGTCTCTCTCTGCCTTGTGGTTGTGAAATCAAGACGTGAGCTCTCAGCTGTTTCTGCCACCGTGTCTTAGCTCCACAAGCAAGAACTCTAATCCTCTGAAACCATAAGCCAAGTTAATGCTTGGTTGTAGTATTTCATCGCAGCAATAGAGGAATAGCTAAAATACCCATCCGTGCCTCTCAGCACCCACAGAGAGAGTACTTCACACCAGTACTGTCTGGTATGATGTCATCACCTTCCAACTTTTCCTTCACCGTAAAGGATTGGCCTGTCATTCAACTGCAGTTGACCTATTGGGACAAGGAGCCTCAAAACTAATTACCTGAGACAGGGAGGCTGCACAGGTGATCACTTCATAGTGGCCCCTCTACTTTTTTCCCCATGTAGAACGTAAGCTATCACTTTCAGAAGGTGAGGCATCTTATTGAGTCTACACTCTGTCTCTGTGCAGTGTCATGAGGAGGGGACAGCGGGTGGATCCTGCCTAAACCTTTTACGCACTGAAGACCTGCCTTGCAGACAGGAGAGTGAATTGTGAGAGACCTTTGACCTCTTTCAGGTGAGCTTCTGATTTACAATTCATTGTGCTTTCTAAAGAATCATCTTGACGCAATAATTCCACCGGTAAGCACAAAGCCTTCTTCTCGGGAATGCAATTAAGGGAAAAATTAGCAATAAATTGTTTTCAGTACTTAACTCAACCTCCAGATTTATGATGGCTGAAATTTATTGTTTCAGAGGTCTGAGAAATGGCAATTAATTTTATCCCATTTCCTGTCTTTCAGCCTCAAAAGTGAAGCGTAAATAAGGAAGTGTTTGCAGCCGTGGGTTTTCAGTGCATAAGAACAAAACCCTTACAGCAATTAGCTTGGAAGATTCTAGAACCTCAGATGAAGAGAGGGATGCGCATATCGCCAGCAATGTTCTCGTTTCTGCCATCACTGCAGTTCCTCGCAGCTCCCAGAACCACTCTGGGTACAGAGATGGGCGGCTGTACAGTGTAAATGAGAAAGTTAGGCTCTGACGGCCGGGGCTGGATGTATCCATTTGCCCTATAAATAAGCACAGATCACCTCCATTTTATTGAATTCATTTTCCAGGCAGGCAAGGACCGCGAGATTCCTCGCACAGTTCTGCTTTACACCCTCTAGTGCTGCTACTAGTGTCAAGCCGGGCAGATTTATAGCCCATTCATTCATGGGAACAAAAACCCTGCCACAGCTGGTCATGGGACACGCAATAGCAGTTAGTTCAAAAGATAACAGAGGCAATACCTCACCTCTCCATTCAGCCCTACACGACCCGCACTACTTTGGAGGTAATAAACGCTTCTTGTTTGTAGGCTTTGAGTCATAATCCAGGGATGGCTGTGTGGCCCCACCTCAGATCCTGTTCCAAAGGGAACCGCTTACTCCCTACACAGGCCTCAGCTCCCGCCCTATGGCTGGAGAGCAGCCAATAGGAACCCTTAGGTTCCCAAAGAGCTACCCTAGGCTTTCTTCCCATCCACCCCGTGCCAGGCAACACTAGTTCTCTGAGCCTTTGGCCTCAGGCAATTGTGTGAAGCTGAAAAGTCGGACTTAAATCTGGTGTTGATTTCCAGTCCAGTGTGGTTGGATGGCTCTGCTCAATAGCACATTTCTTTAACTGTCCAGATTCAAACAAGACAAAAGCCTTGATAGGGGTGCGGGGCACTCTGTTCACAGCGGCCAAACTGACTCCTGAAGAAAGCCGGAGAATCTAATGGTAGAGCCTCAGTGAAGGGTCTGCCTTACCAGTCAACCTGGTCAGAAACAGAGCTGGGCAGGTTCCTGTCCCCATCCGGGGAGGCAGCTCCTCAGATGAGCCACCAACCATCCCTGGAGCCTGCAAGCCAAGACACAAAGCAAACACACTCGCAAGTGTCAAATGAATGATTCATTGAATTTCCCAAAATTAACAATGAGAAAAAGAGGAGGAAAAGTCAGCTCTAAATGTATCTTTTGATTGATAAAGAATCCGAGGGTCAGAGAAGGGACCAGGTTAGTCAAAGAATTAATAAAATGCCTGAGCATTCTAACCCATACTGAAACTAGTTAGATGCTACCACTGATAAGCCTCGACTTATTATCTGCAAACTGGGAACAATCCCTACCCTCACTCATGTTTGTTGATAGAATTAAATACAGTTGTCTTTCAGTATCCGTGAGAGATTTTTCCTAAGATCCCGTGATTGCAAAATCCTTAGATGAACAAATTCTTTGTGTAAAATAGCATGGTGTTTGCATATAGTGTATTCACATCCTGTGAAATTTTAGATAGATAGATAGATAGATAGATAGATAGATAGATATAGATATAGATATATAACTTAAATGATATATAGTTGCTATGTTGTATTGTTTAGGAAAAATCACAAAAATAAGTTATATATATATATATATATATATATTCAATATAGATTCAGTTTTTAAGTATTTTTGATCCATGGACTAGTTGAATTTATGGATGTAGAACATGTAGACACACAGATACAAGGGTAAGTGGATAAATTCATAGATATATACATATATAAATAGAAAGGATACATAAATAAATAGATGATACTACATATACATTTATATGTGCATATCTAAAGATAATTTATACATAGATGGATAGACAGATAGATGATAGATAGATAGATAGATAGATGATTGATAGATAAATAGATAGATAGATAGATAGATAGATAGATTACATAATTCTAGTTTGCTTTGTTTTTGTTTTGTTGTTTTTGTTTTTTTTTGGTGATAACATTCTGACCAAAAGTAGCTTAGGGAGGTGAGAGTTTATTCCAGCTTATACTTCTAGGTCACAGTACATCACTGATGGAACTTAAGACAGGAACTAAATCGAAAACCAGGAAGAAGTGTTGCTTGTTCCCTCTGACTTGTGCTCAGCCAGCTTTCTTATACAACCCAGGAGTGGTGTCACCCACAATAGGTTAAAATTCTGCATCAATCACCCATCAAGACAATTACCCACAGACATGGCCACAGGCCAATAGGATCTGAACAACCCCTCATTTGAAATGCCATCTTCCCAGGTGGTTTTTGTTTGTGTCGATGTGACAATAAAACAAACCAAGATGGGTAGGTGGGTGGAATGAATGGATGGATGGATGGAAAGATAGTAGATAGAGAGATGGATGGGATGGATGGAGTGGATGAAAAGAAAGATGATGGATGATGAATGGATGGATAGATAGACAGACAGGAAGAAACATATTCGTACAAGGTACTTTAAAACATATTGTTAACCAAATGGTTTTATCAAATCAGTTTAGTTGGAGAAATGAGACTCACAAAAAAATATTAATGAAGACCACTGGAAGACAGGAGGTGGTGGCCACACTCTCAGATTAATGCTGTCGGTGTTACAAGCCCTGCAACCGGACAGAAGCCCGCCTCTGCCAATCACTGCTCTGCAGTCTGTCTTCTGTGACATTAATGTTCTAACAACCAAGCATCAAAGAAAAGTAGAGCAACACAGGACCCCACAAGCCTTGCCGCGGGGCACTGGTACCAGAGGCCATGAGGTTAAGGTGAGAAGTAAAGACCTGAATGCGAAGTAAATCCCGACCAGGCACTTTAGACAGAGCCTCTGGGTTGGAGAGGACAAGGTGGCAGAGAGAGAAGCCAACGGACTAATGTGGTGGGCGGGGGTGAGGGGCGAAGGAGTCATGAGAGGCAAAGAAAATGACAGTGGGCATCAGTAGCTGTAAGCACATCCCTTGCTAATCAATCAGTTTTTACTGTGACGCCTCCAGCTCAGCTCATAAGGCCGGAAAGCGACTTCAGCAGCAGTTTAAAATGTTTCCAGTTTAATAATCCCTGCTAATTGAAAGTAGCTCAGAAACAGGGGGAGAGGTGGGGAGCTGGGGTGCAGGAGCAGTTTATGGCAGTGGAGATGCCCCTATGAGGAATGAAATAACCTTTGATGCTGGAGGGGAAACCCACTTCCTGGGCCCCCAAATAACCAATTTCTACAACTGTCTGCTTTGCCACGGAACCTTCCTCTTCTTATGTTTTAATTGTGGAATATAACAGCAAGCAGAATTGCTGAGAAGCCTGTTTTTAATCTATGGAAAATTAGCTACCCCCTACTGCAAAAAACTGGATTTTTCCCCCCTTCGACAGAGAATTACATTCGCTTTTTATAATTGTTCTTTTCTTTCAAATCACCTGATATGACAAACGCGAGGCTCCGTTACAGTTCATCTGCTCAACAGTGTCCTTATGAATCTCAGGCATCCAAGCTTTAATGGAGAAATTGCCCGACTAAAGTAAATCATGTCACCTTCACCCCGGCGATCGTATTGGTTGCAGACATCTGCTGACCCAACCTGCAGAGCTTAAAACAGAAACACATTTACATGTGCAGGCTGAGCTATTTGGTTCAAATGATGTCTAAATAGGTCATAATGAAATGTAATTTTTAGAACGAGACAAAGCTACCATTTAAGCAGACTTTTGACAGCTTTTAAACATACATAATTGTTTCATATTGTAATTTAAACAGGTAAAAGACAGATTTTTAGCACAAAAGCCTTAGTTCTGATTTTTCTGGCTTTCTAGGCAGAACTATCGACTGGAGATATAGAAAAGAAGAAAAATAAATAAAGATACATGTCTGATGAGCCAGGGGTCAGCCAGGTTGTCCCTCTCCCGTGCGTCCGCACACACCTGCCCCAGATGGTGGATTTAGGCATTTGTGGGTCTTCTGCCCATAGATTTTTATTTACATTTAGCCTTCCCAGACTTCTTGTTAACTTGGTTTTTGGAAGAGTAGCATAATGTACTTCTGGCTGGCTGTGAACTCAGGACCCTCTTGCCTCCTTCTCCAAAGTGCTAGGCTTACAGGTGTCTACTATCACACCTGGATATGCCTCTGCTCCTTTAAAATGGCATCCCCAAGAAAGAAAGAAAATAAACAAAGCTTAAACCATGGTAGATCCTGAGTTCAAAGATAATAGCTCTTAGATGCTGAGGTTTCAGCCCATAGTCTGTCAGTCTGGCCCCGTGACAGAACAGCGAGTCAAGGTGGGAGCAAATATTGGGGGAGGTCTGGTCACCCCAGATCCAAAGTACAACAGCTAAATCAAAGTGTGAGAAGGTAACAAAGCAAAGAGATGGAACAAGGCCACCCGTAACATAATTGCAAGTCTTCAGGCTTGGTAACATAATAGCGAGTCTTCAGGCTTGTGTCCCCTTAGAGAATTAGATCCTGAGTCCAGAGGCAAGTGAGACAATAATCCAAAATGGCAGATGATATTCTCTGATAAATGGTCTCTGGGATAAACCAGCTCATGACATGCCCTGAAACAAAATATTTCCTTCTAATCCACATGCCAAGCAACCCTTTGCTTTCAGAGAGGCTGTGGGGTCTGTTTACATCCTAGAGAGGGGGAAAAAACCTAGGTACAGGAAGACCTAACAGTCCAGTTAGTTTCCTATCATCTAGAGTGAAGGAAAAGATTAAGATCAGGTGGGATTGTGGGACATACAAGCATCCAGGGAGACAGAAACGCAGGCTGGAAGACCCGGATCCTCAGATGACCCTGCCTGGGCACATGACTGCAGCTGCCCACAGCTCATGTGGTGGAAATCTGTGTGTTCATGTGACCCTGCCTCCTCTTCCAAACCCAGAAGAGCTGAAACCCTGGGATTGGGAGGCCCTGGGATTTCTAGGGTGGTTATACAACGTGTTAATTGCCCATGGCCTTTGGGAGAGATTTCCCATCCAAACCAAAACACTGCTGATTTTATTGACTACTGAACTAATAAGAAGCCTGAAAACCTAGTTTAAAACAAAATTTCACCCTGCTTCCATCTCCCAAAATTACACCCCTAAGTCATTAATGCTTATATGTTTGTTTTAATGACAGCCTTTGCTTATATTCTAGGTAGCACATTTTGGAAATCCTCCCTTCCCATCACCCCATCCCCCTGATCCAGTTCATTTTTCTGTTAAGTGATAAGACACTGACCAAAGGAAACTTAGGTGAGGAAAGGGCTTATCTGAATTCCAGTTCACAGTCTGTCATTGAGGGAAGCCAGGCAGAAACCTTGATCCACTTTGCTTTCTCTTGCTGTGAAAAACACCATGGCACAAAGCAAATGGAGGAGGAGATTGTTTATTAAATATGCTATAGCTTATAGTTCATCGTGAAGGGAAGTCAAGGCAGGAGCCTACGGCAGGAACCGGGGGGGTAGGAACTCAGAAGCAGAGACCATGGAGGAGTGTTGTTTACTGCCTTGCTTTCTTGGCTTACTCAGCCTGCTTTCTTATACAACCCAGGACCACCTGCCTATGGGTGGTGCTGCCCACAGTGGGCTGGGCCCTCTCATATCAATCACCAACCAAGAAAATTTTCCCGCAGCGTTTCCTGCAGGCCACACTGATGGATGCAATTCTTCAGTTGAGGCTCCCTTTTCCTAGACTCTAGTCTGTGTCAAGTTAACAAAACACTAGCCAGCACTTCCATCCTCCTAAGGATCCACAGTAGCAGAACACTGCGGTCCAAGTCTCCCAAAGCCAGCTTGTGACGGACTATGTTGAACCACCCCCTCCACCTCTGCCCTCAACAACACTATTCAGGTCATATGTAGGGAACTAATAAATTTTTTTTAAAAAAAATGTTATGCTTATTATGTGTTTTCGCCTAAGTGTCCGTGTGTGAGGGAGTGTGCACATGTGTGTGGATGCCCATGGAGGCCAGAAGACGGTGCCAGACGCATCCCCTGCAGCTGGAGTTACAGGCACTCATGGGCATCCTGATATGGGTAGTGAGAACCAGATATGAGTCCCAGAAGATCAGCAA
This sequence comes from Mastomys natalensis, assembly GCA_021653895.1. NCBI lineage: Eukaryota > Metazoa > Chordata > Mammalia > Rodentia > Muridae > Mastomys > Mastomys natalensis. The sequence goes on from JAJTUV010001022.1 coordinate 542,667, forward strand.
GCTCTCACAAACACTGAGCCATTGCTTTGGCCCCATAAACTCTTATTGAATAAATGAATAAAAGCATCAACATTTGAGAATTTAAAACCTCTTTCATGAGAAAATGAAGACATTTAAATATCACAGGGAAGTCACTGGAAACCCAGAGGCCGGTAAAGCTGGTGTAAGGTTACATGCCCATCCTCCCAGGAGACTGAGACAGAAGGATGGCCTTGAGTTCAAGTCAATCCTGGGATACACAGTACAAGAGCAGCTGGAGACACAAAGTAACAATGACATATGCCAAAAAGGAGGGATGGGGAAAGCAGTGGTTGAATACAGCAAGCATGTGTTCATGCTTTTGCAGATTAGAAGCACAGAGAACATTCTCTGTGTACCTTCCACGGAACTCAACCTGGAAACAGGAACACTCACTTCTGGGCCTGTCAAAGCCTCTGTGGCACTGCCTGGAGGCCAGTGCAGAAGCACGAAGTCTAACGCAGAAGTCTAAAATCCTTACTTTGTTGCCTGGTTAACAAAGATAGCATTGCAACCACACATCCTTGGTAAACAATTAAGTCTTGCGTGGTCAAACTCCACCTTTATATTAATGTGGGTTTTATAATGAACTAAAGCAACCCATAGCAACATGTCAAGGCATGTGTTTCCTACACTGAAAACCATGATGTTACATTTGTAGGCAATCTTTTAAATATAGCAATGCCTGTCAATAGATTCCAAGGTTCTGTGTTGGTTCATTTTGGTGATCAACCTGATTGGATTAAGACACACCAGGGCCAGAGGTAGTGAATGTCTGCAGCGAAGCAGCATTCACCAGACGGGACAGCGGCTTTGCCCACATCAACTCAGAGCAGCTATGACTACATGCACAGGATCTGTACCAAACTAGGAACGTCTCAGCAAGGATGGGGAGAGGCTCATGAAGTCCCAGCTATATCTGAGGAACTACTGGCAATTGATGGCTGCTGGGGGAAGGAGAGTCAGTTTTCTTCAGACTGAGAAGCCACCCACACTCCAATAGATGACTGACCACACAGCCATGTACACGCAGTAGGCGATCAAACGGCATACAACCACGCATACATAGTGGGTGACCGACTGTATACCCATGCACACACGGTGGATGATCACACACCAGTGTACACACAGTGGATGACTGACCACACACCCATGCACACACAGACAGCACTAAGGGTCGGTCAGTTAAAACAAAATAGCACATGAAGTTGGTGGGGAGCCCTGGGGATTGGAGGAGGAGCTGGAGGTGAAGGAAAGGGATGGATTTGACTTAAACACATTATTTGCATATGTGAAATTCTCAAATGATGGCGATGATGATGATGATGACGACAGTGATGATAATGGGGCATTATCAAGGCACGCCTCCAGATGTGAGCGTGGCCAGTGCAGATTAGCTAAAGGTAAAAAGATCTACCCTGAATGTAGGCCCCATCCACAGGCTGGGTCAATCCAAAGGAAAAGGAGAGAACCAGCTAAGCATTAGCATCCATCTGTCTATACTTCCTGGTCCACCGAGATGTGCACAAGAGGCCTCGTGGTCCTGTCTCCACAGGAGACACTTGCACCGCCATGATGTCTTCCCTCAGTCATGAACTTTACTCTCCAACCTAGAGCCAAATAACCCTTCTTCATTTAAGCTGCTTCTTTATTTATTTTCCGAAATTGTAATTTAATTACAACATCTCTCCCTTCCCCTTCTTACCACCAAACCTTCCCATATACCACACCCTGCTCACCTCCAAATTCATGGCCTCTGTATTCATTTATTGTTGTAGCCTGCATATATGTATTTGCAGATACATACATATCCCTAAATATAAGAGGTTGAGTCCACATAACGTTACTTGATACGTAATTTGAGGACTGACTTCTCAGGCGTTTTGTTGTAGCAAGGAGAAAAGTTACTAAGACGGGTTTGCAGGTGTGTTGTGTTTTTACTTTGGGGTTTGTTATATATTTTGCAAACCAGCAAACCAATAATCCAGCAATAGCTGATGCAGCAGCAAATTCTCACTACACTGAGTCACTAAAATTTCTGCCTCCCAATCCTTCCATAGAAAGGTACATCAGTCAGCCTTGGCAAGGGCCAGTTTCAATAATAATTCCATTGTTGTTTGGGGATGAGCTTCCATCGATGCAACTGTTTCCAAAGAATGTTGTCTCGGGTCATGGCCACAAACAGACAAGTCTCTGATTGGCTGTTTGACAATGCACATTTTAGCACATCCCCCAAAGCTCTTGATTCTCAAGGAGTCATTTTTCCAAAAAGGATTTAACTCTTCTTTAGAATCAGTTTTTCATGAGTCTGGGTTTTATTTTCAATGTAAATTTACATAATGGCACTTTAATGTTTCCTCTGACACTTCCTGTGACTTGTTGGGGTCACACAGGGAAATGAGAGTGGCTTCATGGTTTGGATATAATTCAAACTGCCTGCTCATGTGTTTTCTCTGTGTGTCTTCAGCTGCAAGGGAAAAATAATGTTTAAAATGACTTCGTCTCTAAGCAGTCATTAATTGCCTGTAGTGCTTCATCTAGGGAGGGGCCCTGTGAGATTCACACACACACACACTAATATGTCAGCAGCTGTTGTCGGTGTTCAGGTCTTTGTTAGGTAGCCATACTGTTGTGATGTCACGGGTGCAGCTTCCTGTCATAGGAAGAAGACACCGTCTCACATAGGTGTCTTCTCTTACAGTCCTTCCATCCACAGTTCGACAAGTCCCCTGAACCTTCTGGCGGCCTAATGTCAGTTCTTCTCTGTACTTTGACCAGTTCTAGATTTCTATAAATGATCTCTGTCTGATTCATAAAAGAGGATTCCTTCTTTGAAAAGGAAAAAGCAGCACTCCCTGTATGGTTATCAATACAGAATGATCAGCCCTGAAATCACATACATAGGAGTAACACTAAATATATCTTATTATATATATTAGATATATATATATATATGTATATACATACACATATATATATATATATCCTATTGAATTATATCCCATTGAGTCTATAAATACATGTATATACATGCATGCATATATATACATATATGCATATAAGTGTGTATATGTATATATGTGTACGTATTTATACATATGTATACATATAAACATGTTTATATACATATATATATGTGTGTGTGTGTGTGTGTATATATATACACACACAGAGAAAGAGAGAAAGACACCATAAATTTGAGCGGGAGCATGGAAATACCAGAGGGATTGGATATGGGAGAAGAAAGGAAGAATGATATACCTATAGTAGTCTATAGTAGATGGTTTGTCTATGCTCAGCCCAGGGAATGGTACTATTAGAAGGTGTGGTCCTGTTGGAGTAGGTGTGGCCTTGTTAGAGTAGGTGTGTCACTGTGGGTGAGGGCTATAAGACCCTCATCCTAGCTGCCTGGAAGCCAGTATTCGGCTAGCAGCCTTCAGATGAAGATGTAGAACTCTCAGCTCCTCCAGCACCATGTCTGCCTAAATGCCACCATACTCCCACCTTGATGATAATGGCCTGAACCTCTGAACATGTAAGCCAGCCCCAATTAAATGTTGTCCTTACAAGAGTTGCCTTGGTCACGGTGTCTGTTCACAGTAGTACAACCCTAAGACATAGTGGTATATGGAATCCTCTAAAATAAATAAATAAACAGAATGGACTTCATCAGTAATAAGGAGCTTACACGAGGTGTCATGTGAACGCAGCCTTCTCCTCCATCAAATGGGATGATGCTTGAATCAAAGCCATGGATAACTGGTTTTAGAGCTTCAGAAATTCTAAATATAAATCCTGATGAGTCATCACGTATACATTTTTATTTTGCAAAGAATTCACTTACAGAATGTATTATTTGAGCATCAACCACTCATATCCAGGTGTGCAGGCCAAAGACAGAATAATAGTGCCCACAAAAGAGGAAATGTATGTTGCTTTTCTGTTGAGGTGATAAAACACCATGACCAAGGCTACTTGTAAAAGGAAGAGTGTCTTTGGGCTATGATTCCAGAGAGTTGGAGTCCATGATGGTGGAGCAGAGGCATGGTGGCTGTGACCAGAAACTGAGAGTTCACATCTTGAACCACGAGCAGGAAGCAGAGAGAATGAATTCAGAATGGGCTTGGTCTTTAAGCTCTCAAAGCCCTCCCCCCAGTAACACACTTCCTCCAACAATGGTATACATCTGTCTCAGGGTTTTACTGCTGTGAAAAGACACCGTGACCAAGGCAACTCTTATAATAAAAGAACACATTGGGGCTGGTTTACAGTTTCAGAGGTTCAGGCCATTATCATAAGGATGGAAACATGGCATCCTACAGGCAGACTTGATGCTGGAGGAGCCTGAGAGTTAGTTCTACATCTCGATCCAAAGGCAGCAGTGGGAAACTGTCTTTACAACCAGCCAAGAGGAGACTGGAATTTTACACTGGACAGAGCCCACACTGGGTGTGCCCAGACCTCAAGGCCCACCCCCACAGTGACACACTTCCTACAACAAGGCCACACCTACTCTAACAAGACCACACCTCCTACTAGCATGACTCCCTGTGTGCCAAGCATTCAAACTCACATAGGAGCCAGACCTATTCAAGCCAACACATCTTCCTAATCCTTCCCAAACAGATTACCAACCGGGCATAAGCATTCAGATGCTCAAGCCTCTGGGACACACTGATCATTCAAACCATCACAATGGGCAGGAAATAAGGACAGAAAAATAAATTGGCCAATACTTGAGGCTCATGCTGTTCTCTGGCCTATGGCCTCTACTGATGTCACTTGCTGCTCTTCTGCCATACTGTCACCATGGACAACCAGAATCCACTGCTACCAGAATATCCGCCCCAATCACACATGCACACAACAAAGATGAAATTATCAACAAAAAGACCAAAGGAGATCTTGTCAGACCATTCCCAGGCCCAGTCTGTAGATTAAAGAATTTGTAGGTTTTATTTTAATTTTTAAAAATGTTTTTTCACTTGTCAACTTATTTTTCTTATGGTAAATTTATGCTGACTATGCATTTTGTTTTGGTTTTTTTTTTTTTTTTAATTTGTCTTGGTCTTGAGAAATTTGCATGTGTATATAGTGAAATATATCTATCATTCCTACCTCCCCAGGTACACGCTTTAGTATGTGGCCAGATGCATGTTCTGTTACTCCTCTGAATTGTCCTAACAATGCAGTGAATTTCAAATGTGTATCCAATCTATGAGAGAAGAGCCTGGAGTTTAAGACTTGACCAGAGCCCCCTACTAATGAGCATCAGAGCCAGGATGGCTCCCAGAGCCTTTCTGTTCTCCTAAAGGTGAGCATATCGAGGCAGGGGATACTTAACCAGGACACACCAGGGATTCTGCAGGTAAATCTGTCAGATGTCAGGGTAGAATGACCAGCCCAGAAGCACACTTCCCAACCCAGGCTGCCTGTGTTCCTTCACCTCCATCACATCGATCTATTCAATCAACCATCGCCTGAAAATACTCAGGAAAAAAAAAATCCAGAAAGTTCCACAAAGGAATACTGGAATTTGCTGTGTCTGGAGGTCTGTGCTGAGTCCACACAAAGGAAGTGGCATGTGGGTGCTCTGTTGAGTGTCTGAAGTAATGAAAAGATGATTCTAACATGTAAGGAGGGAGTGTGGGTGCTAAATATCAATATAGTGCTGTTCCATGAGAGGAACTTAGCATCTATAGATCTGTATGTGGTCCTGGAACCAATCCCCTGGAAGTACTAAGGGACTCACAGGCACCTCCTCTATCCATAGTGGGTACTTGGAGGGCTCAGTCTTGTTCAAGTAGCCACAGTGGCCCTTGGTGTTCATGGCTGCAACACCAAGACCGTATCTGGATGGCAACATTCCACAGTAGGTCTCCACCTTCCTCCAGGTCTTAAGTTCCTTCTGCCTGCTCTTCTGTGATGTTTCCTGGGCCTTGTGGGAAAGAGATAATGGAGATGCCCATCTAAGGCTGAGTACTTCTCAGTCCCTTATTCTTGGTACCTTGACAGGGTCTGACTCTACATGAACTATCACCAGGAGTAGCTAGCTATTTCAGTGCAGGTGTGCAGTGTATACAGCTGAGATCAGGATGAGTGACATTAACATCTCTTTATCATGAGTCTGGGTTTGGAGCTTTCAAGCTCCTCTAGTCACAAAAATATGTATCTCATAAATATATACAATTATTACATGTTACTAAAATTTAACACTTAAAGATATGGATGCCTTGTCCTGATTCAGTGTGTGTGGTTTTGTGTGTGTGTGTGTCTGTGTGTGTGTGTGTATGTGTGTGTGTATGTGTGTGTGTATGTGTGTGTGTATGTGTGTGTATGTGTGTGTATGTGTGTGTGTATGTGTGTGTGTGTATGTGTGTGTTTACTGTGTGTGTAGGGGTAGGTGGGTATATTTATCACACTGTATACATAACTATGTATAATTAATACAACAAGCTAAAAATATATTTTTTAAAAAAGAATAGTAAGTCAAGGTGGTGGGTGATTACAAGGAAACTGTGTTCTGGACACAGCAGGACAGTTACTCATGTGAATGTGAATGCATAATAGTAATTATGACATCACACGCACACATATGCCACACAAGCTCAAGTCGGACAAACTCCAAGCATGGAGTGGAGATGGTGGGCAGGAAGCCCCACCCCCAGATGAAGAGTTGTTGACATTTGATAGCATCTAGGAAAGAGAGACTCTGTTTTCTTTAAGGGTCTAACACCTGGTAGGTGGACTGCACTCTGGGCAGGTCCCACCACTAAGTGGACTTGGCCAACAGAAATCAGATCTTACAGGTTTAGAAGAAAAAAGAGACCATGAGGTTGGGTGGGTAGAGAGGTGGAGATGGATCTGGGAGGAATTGGGAAGGAAGAGAATATAATCAAATACATTATATGACATTCCTAAAGAATTAATAGAGATATTATTTTTAAAAATAGTGGAGAGACACTAAAAAGGGGAAAGGGGGGGCTAGGAATGTGGCTCATTAGACTACTAGTCTAGAATGCAGGTGACCCCAGGTTAACCCCCAGCACCATCAAAGGGAAAAAAAAAACACACAGGAAAATTAAATCTTTCTTAGGGAACATGAAGGAAGAAGTCTTTATGGTGAAAAAGACTTCTGGGTGCAAAATTCTTACCTGGAAGCCAGCAAGACTAGCTAGATTTTAATTTCTTATAAACAGAGCAAAACCTTTTGAGGAGCTGGGCATGAAATGGAAATGTGCTAAATGTCTCCATGGGAAGATGTGGTTTGGGTCAAACACAAAGTGCAGATTTTTTGATCTTGTAAAGGAGCACACCTACAACAAAATGTTCCCAAAAGTTGAGAAAATGCATTCATACATTTATTCATACAGCAAATAAATATTAAGGTCTTCCTCTGTGCAGGGAAAAGTGATGAGCATACACTTGCCAGACAAACACAAACAAAAATAAATGTGAGAGGAGAAAATGAATATTTAACAAGGTAGACAATGGTCAATGTGAATCTCTTCCTCTCAAGCTGTACCATCTACAGAGAGCAAAATTTAAAGGATCCATTCAATGTTATTGAGAAATTTGATGATATATATGTATATATTATATACATGTGAATATATAAAATATGTTCTACTCAAAGGCCCAATATAATATTTGAGCAAAATGAATTTGACCAATAGCATCAGTAAGCTTGAATATATGTACGTATTACAATATAAAACATGCAAAACCATACATTCAATATCTATACTGGACATTTGACACTATCATTAATATACTCAAGCACTATCATACTTATACACATATATCACAAAACTTTACCCAAAAGTCTGATATGGTAGCCACTAACCATAAGTAGTTAAAGTGACTGATTATAGTTAAATAAACTGTAAAATCCAGTTTTTTAGTCTCACTGGCTGTGTTTATGAATCTAGTCAATGCCATTCCAGCCAGGACAGACACAACAGATTTCTGTCATTGCAAAAGTTCTGTTGGACAATGAGGCATACGGAATGCAGCTGTAAACTCTATATTAGCACTTAGAGAATTTTCCTATGCACAAAAGAAGAATCAACTTTTAAAAATTTAATTGTGATGAATAATTAAAAATCGCAATCGTAGCACAAGATGTGTTCATTCCCACTGGTATGTCATCCTTCTAGGTTACTCCTGAGAAATATGAAAATGTGTATTCGCAATGAACAGGCATATTTATTTCAATAATATTTCCGTATGTAGAGATGGAACATATAGGTAGATATAGAAATGGATGGGTGAGTGGGTGTGTAAATTAGTGGGGAGATGGATGGATGGGTGGGTGGTTGGGTATATGGATCCACAGATGTAGACATTAAAAACCATGATTTAAACTGTTCTCTTGTACTCTACTCCAGTACAACAGGATGCATTTTTAATTGTTTCTTTCCCCCATCTCCATACAACTAGAAACTTCCCCATTGTCAATAATTTGGACTAAACAAATGTTCAGTCATAACTTAGAGAATAGTTCACATTTCTAACCCATAAACTTAAGAAATAGGAATAACTACATAAAAAAAATCAAGACACAAGAAGTAGATAGGTTATGCTTTATGCCTGCCTGGCTGACTGGTTGGTTGATTGGTTGTGTGGTTGGTGGTTGGTTGGTTGGTTGTCTGGTTGGTTGGCTCATTGATTTGTTTGGTTGCTTGGTTGGTTGGCTAGTTGAGTTTATTTGCTAGTTGCTTGCTTGCTTGTTGCTGCTTGCTGCTTTGCTTGCTTGCTTGGCTCATTGTTTTGTTTATTGGTTGTTGTTTGTTGTTGGTTGGTTTTGCTTGGTAGGTTGGTTGGAAGGTTTGTGTTGGTGTTTTGTGGTTAGTGTTTGTTTGTTTTGTTTGTTTGGTTGATTGATTAGTGGTTGATTTTGTTTGGCATCATTTGTTAGTAGTTTCATTGTTTGTTTTAGGTTGTTGTTGCTTTGTTTTTATTATTGGTTGATTTTGATTGTTTATTCTGGGAAGAATATTTGGAGTAATCTAGCTGGTCAAGAAAGTATCAAACGAATCTGAAAGGAACATCTTTCTGTGCCAGAGCATAAGATTCATGAAGACATGTCAAAGGAGACAAAAGCTAGTTTGAAAGGATCCCCATTGTCAAGTTCTAACCAATTTAAATGTCAAAATATTTTTATGTAAAGATAGTAACGGACTAAAACCCATGATGTCATAGGGCTATAGATTAATGCACTATTTTTAATTAAGGGAATGGAAAGAAAAACCCTGTAAGTATAATAATAATTAATATAGAATGAAGGATGGAGTTAGAAAATCATCAGCATATAATAAAACTAATGAGTGAATATTGATGAAGCATAAAGAATTTATATAACATAAAACTATCTCCCCACACATTAGCTATTGATTACAAAGGAGAGGGAAGAAATAGGATGACACGATGGTAACCAAATAATCAAAGGAAAGAAAACCAACGTTGGAATAAACCAACCCCAGTGCTAACTGCACACACTGAGAGAGGCACAGTCTTCTCTACAAATCATTCCTGAGAACAGAGCAGACACCAGATCTATATACATAAGCTTCGAGGCACAGCCCCAAAGGAGAGAAAGTGGTCTATGCTCTCCAAGATAGAAGGGGTTGCAAAGACCGGTCACCTCAGGGCAGTGTCTTGAGCCTGGACCATGCACTTCAGGAGAAAAGAGCAACCCACTACTAAAGGACAATATTTGGGTAACCAGCAGAATGAAATATGGATAATGGACTAGAAGGGGAATCGTCCCTGCTTATTCCCAAATGGTTAGAAGTATTAGTGTGCATACTAATATTCACCAAGAACTAGTATATGTATAGTAATTATTAACATTAGCATAATTAGTATACTAATTATATATTTATAATCATGGCTATATACACATAGAAATGAGACAAATTTAAACAATTGGCAAAGGATAATGTGAACTCCTCAAAATGTTCTCGTGACCAATCAAAGTTAGAAATGATAACAAAATAAACAAAACTTGAAAAGAACTAACAATTTAAGCTTTTAAAATTTGAATTACTACTGCGTATAGTGACACACTCCTATTTTCCCAGTGTTCAGTGGATCTCAGGTTAAAGACAGACTAAGCATGGCATGACCTGGTCTCAAAAAATATTTCATAGATTTGAATTTTCAAATAAATTTAAGGATGTATTTCTTAAAAAATTAAAACAATCAAGTCCAATCAAGGGAAAGAAGAAAAAGAATTGCAATAATAGAAAGAGCTGGACATGGCAGCACATTGCTTTACTGCTGGTCCTAGGGAGGCAGAGGTAGGAGTATTTGTGAGTTAGGGACAAGCCTACCTTACAAGTGAGTTCCAGGTCACTCGTGGCTAATACTGGTTATGTCTCAAGATGGGAACTCTCAACTACTGCTCCAGTACCATGCCTTCCTGCCTGCTGCCTTACTCTCTGCCATGATAGCCAGGGACTCTAACCCTCTGAAACTATAAGTCCCAAATAGAATCTTCTACAAGTCATGTTGATCATGATGTCTGATCACAGCAAAAGAAAAGTGACACTAGAATACCTAAAATTGTCCAGCAAGGGGCTAGGGTCATGGCTCAGTGGTAGAGCCCCTGCCTAGACTCCCCCAGTGAGGGGCTGGGGGCGTGGCTCAGTGGTAGAGCCCCTGCCTAGAATCCCCCAGTGAGAGGCTGGGGGCATGGCTCAGTGGTAGAGCCCCTGCCTAGAATCCCCCAGTGAGAGGCTGGGGCATGGCTCAGTGGTAGAGTCCCTGCCTAGAATCCCCCAGTGAGGGGCTGGGGGCGTGGCTCAGTGGTAGAGCCCCTGCCTAGAATCCCCCAGTGAGGAGCTGGGAGCGTGGCTCAGTGGTAGAGCCCCTGCCTAGACTCCCCCAGTGAGGGGCTGGGGTGTGGCTCAGTGGTAGAGCACTTTTATAACATGTCCTTGATTGGATTCCTAGCATCAAAAAATAATATTATTTAATTTGAAAGTATAAATTAAAAATTAATTTAAGAAGACAGACTTATAGGCAGGTGTATTGTGATCTGATAATATTATACAGGTAGTACTTATCAATTACTTTATGACATAAGTTTAGTCAAGATCCTTCTAGAAGAAAATACACAGAAATTTTCTGAAAAATGAGAATTATAAGAAAGACATAACATATCATCTACTAAAGGCAAATTGCAGAACTATAGCATTAAGGCTGTGGAACTGGCCCAGGGGGGAAAGTAGATATGAAAAAGTAAATAAGCAATGTATATAAGAAGAATTAAAAAAAAAAAAAAAAACCCGAAGAGCGTATCACAAGTCTTTGTGCACCATTAGCTGCCTGAGAAATATAACTCATAGCAACAAGCAGAAAGGGCTGGAAACAAAGCAGTTGGTAAAGAGGGGAACTGAGTGATCCTCACTCATGTGGGATACGCTAGCAAATTTCTATAGTCCTTCTGGAAAGCAATTTGAAAACACAGGAGAAAAGTTCAAAAGACAATCCAGACTGAGATCAAAATATAAGGCTCAAAATTAGAACCAAGCATAGGTATGTGGATAGATACATAGATAGATAGATAGATAGATAGATAGATAGATAGATAGATAGATACATAGATACATAGATACATAGATACATAGATACATAGATAGATACATAGATAGATACATAGATAGATACATAGATAGATACATAGATAGATAGATAGATAGATAGATAGATAGATAGATAGATAGATAGATAGATGATAGATAGATGATAGATAGATAGATAGATAGATAGATACATAGATAGATAGATACATAGATAGATACATAGATAGATACATAGATAGATAGATACATAGATAGATACATAGATAGATACATAGATAGATAGATACATAGATAGATACATAGATAGATACATAGATAGATACATAGATAGATAAATTAGATAGGCAGGCAGCAGACAGACAGACAGACAGACAGACAGACACACACACACACCACACACACACCTGAATAACAGGCAAGCACTTAAAACTGCAGCTTCAAAGGCTGTTCTGGGGGCTGGAGAGATGACTCACAAGTTAAGAGCTCCTCCTTGCTCTTCCAGAGGACCTAGCTTTTAGTTCCCAGCTCCCACATCAGGCTAACATCTCTGGTCCACTGGAATATGAATCCTCTTCTGGCCTCTTCAGGTACTGCGCTTACATGCAAAACCATGCACATTGCTTTTTTTTTTTTTTTTAAATAAGTAGGATGACCTTAGCTGTGACTCACAGCATTGGCAATTTGGAACCTGAAGAGGCTACCTAGTGTAGCCAGGCAGGAATCTCAGTGGAGCGATAGGGACACCAAACCACCCACAAAATCTTTGATCCAAAAATATTGTCTACAAGAATTGCAGGGTCAGGGGATGGAGCAGAGACTGAGGGAGTAGCCAAGCAGTAACAGACCTAAATTGAGACCCATCCCATAAGCAAACACCAATCCCTGTCACTATTAAAAATGCTCAGTTATGTTTGCAGACAGGAGTCTAGCATAGCTGTCCTCTGAGAGGCTCCACCCAGCACCTGACTCAGCAGATGCTGACACCCACAGCCAAATGTTGGATGGAGTTCTGGGCTCTTATAGAAGAGTTGCAGGAAAGATTGGGGGTCCCACAGGGGATAGGAACTCCACTGGAAGACTAACACAGTCAACTAACCTGGATCTGTGGGGTTCTCACAGACTGAACCACCAACCACTTAACATACACAGGCTGGATCTAACACACACACACACACACACACACACACACACACACGTAGCATGCAGCTTGGTCTTCATGTGGGTCCTGAAAAGTTGGATTGGTAGCTTCCCCAAAAGCTGTTGCCTGTCCGTGGGATATGTTCTTCTGGCTGGGCTGCAAGTCTGGCCTCAGTAGGAGAGGATGTGCCTAGCCCTGCAGAGACTTGATGTGCCAGGGTGGAGAATATCAAGGGGGAGCCTCCATCCTCTCAGAGGAGAAGGGGAAGAGGGGGTGACCGGGAGGGGGCAGTGATCGGAATATAAAGTGAATAAAAAGATTACACTTTTTTACAGGCTATGCTATTAACTGAAAACATGTCCACCACAGAAACATCATTGTAGAGCAGGATCACCTGTCTATAGGTACTGAACATGCAGAGAAAGTTGCTGAACAGACAGACGCTTGAAAGGACACACCCCTCCTGCAGGCTGCACCTGCAGTATTCCACTGTCCATCTTTCCTGCTGCTGTTAATTTTCCCCTCCTCCACTTTAGCACTACCATGACTCTAGTTTCCAGTGGCAGAGTTGTAATTCATTCATTCACTCATTTGGTGTGTGAGTCAAGAGCAGCCATGAAATGAAGACCACCCCAACTAGAACACAGGCTAAGGCTCTTTATCCAGAACCGCTGGGTTGAGGGAATCATCTCTGTCTCCTAGGTTTGGCAGCAGCTCAAAGGTAAACAAAGGGATAAGAAGCTTTTGTAGTAGAAGAAAAAGAAAAAAAGAAAGGAAGGAGGGAAGGAGGAAGGGAGGAAGGAAGGAGAGAAGAGAGAAAAGGAGGAAGGGGGAAGGAAGGAAGGAAGGAAGGAAGGAAGGAAGGAAGGAGGAGGGGAGGAAAGAAGGAAGGAAGGGAGGGAGGAAGGGAGGGAGAGAGAAGAGAGGAAGGAGGAAGGGAGGAAGGAAGGAGAGAAGAGAGGAAAGGAGGAAGGAAGGAAGGAAGGAAGGAAGGAAGGAAGGAAGGAAGGAGAGAAGAGAGGAAAGGAGGAAGGTAGGAAGGGAGGGAGGAAGGAGAGAAGAGAGGAAAGGAGGAAAGGAGGAAGGAAGGGAGGAAGGAAGGAAGGAAGGAAGGAAGGAAGGAGGAAGGGAGGAAGGAAAGAAGGGAGGAAAGGAGGAAGGGAGGAAGGAAGGAAGGAAGGAAGGAAGGAAGGAAGGAAGGAAGAAGAAGGGAGGAAGGAAGGAAGGGAGGGAGGAAGGAAGGAAGGGGAGAAGAGCAGAAAGGAGGAAGGGAGGAAGGAAGGAAGGAAGAAAGGAGAAGGGAGAAGGAAAGAAGGGAGGAAAGGAAGAAGGGAGGAAAGGAAGGAAGAGAAGGAAGGAAGGAAGGAAGAAGGAAGGAAGGAAGGAAGGAAGGCTTCTTGTGTGTCCTATTGGTCCAAAGAGGCTGTGGGCATACTAATCCTCATTAGATACCCTGTATGGTTGCTTAAAAGTAGGTACTTGGCATTCTCCAAAGGGCCTACGTTGAAAACAGAAGACTAATTATGAACACTTCCAGTCATTAGTTAAGCCTAGCCCACTGTCACACTACTATTGCTCAGGTTTTCTAACAGGGTTCCTGAACTTGCACTCATCCCTAGAGATGACACTTTCTGGATCAGTTCCTGTAAATTACGAACCATAGCTTTTTTAAATGTATCTATAGGGCCTGCTGATCATCTGGTTTTTTAGTCAGTCTCCCAGAAGCATAGGGGAAAACACTGTGCTAGTGGTCAACTTGATAGATTCTAGAATCATCTGGGAGATGGGCCCCTGGTATGCCTATAGAGTATTATGTGGATTCTGCTCATTGAAGTGGGAAGACCTACCTTGATTGTGAATATGACGATTCCCTAGGCAAGAGGTCATAGACTGCATAAGATGCGGGCAGTAAGCTAAACATTTGCGTTCCTTGCTCACTGCTCTCTGCTTCCTGAATGTGGATGCAGGCAATCTGCCAGCCACCTGCTCCTGCCGCCATGTTTTCCCTGAAGCCAAAATAAATCCTTCCTCCCCCAAGTCGCTTTCAGGAGTATATTTAATCACAACCACAGTAAAAGAAACTAAGACAATGAACTTGAAACTGTGTGTTAGTCATTGTGATAAAATTCCCGAGGAAGGTAACTTTTAGAAGGGAAGATTTGGTTTTGAAAACCGTTCTGGAACATGGACATAGAGTTGAGCTGGCTCCATTCCTGCTGGGCTCTGATGACCTGGAGCATAATGATGGGGAGACTGGAGTAGAGCAGAACTGCTCAGCTCAGAGCAATCAGGATAGAAAAGGAGAAACTAGCACAAGATGAACCCCGCAAAGGTATCCCACACCCCCACCCCTCAGTTATCAACTGTGGTGGTTTGAATACGCTTGGCCCAGGGAGTAGCACCATCAGGAGGCATGGACTCACTGAATTAGGTGTGGCCTTGTTCAAGGAAGTGTGACACTGTGGGGGGAGGAGTGCTTTGAGACCCTCTCGAAGCTGCCTGGGAGACAGTCTTCTCTTGGCTGCCTTTGGATCAAGATGTAGAACTTTAGGCTCCTCCAGCACCCTGTCTGCCTGCATGCTGCCATGCTTCCCACCATGATGATAATGAACTAAACCTCTGAAACTGTAACCCAGCCCCAGTTCAATGTTTGCCTTTAAAAGAGCTGCCATAGACCAGGTGTCTCTTCTCAGCAATGGAAACCCTAACTAAAAATATCAACACTGTCCAATCAGGACCAGCTCCTACGTCTCACCACCTCTAAATAATGGAATCAAACTATGAATCCAACCATGGGTTAATCCACCATTCAGTTCAGAGTCCTCAGGATCAAACTGGTTTCCATGAGTCTCACCAGCTGGAGACCAAGCCTTCAGTGTGTTTTGAAGGATACTTCACAACCAAACCTTAACAACAAAGGTGCATGAAACGTGTTACCTGCTTGCCCAAGTAGATTATCCTCTGGTAGGAAAGACATCCATTATTTTGGTATTTCATGGATCGATAGCTATTTCATGGCCTCCCTTTCTGGTTCCATGGCAGTTCAGTGTGTGCTTAAGCCAAACTCATACCCACTATCATGGTCTACAGGGGCCCTTCTTTGTTTGGTTCTTGTCAACTCCTTCCCACTCTGCTCCATCTTTCTGTGCAGTGATGACCATCCAGCTAGTGAAGAAAAAGCAACCCTACCAACTACAGGCAGTAAGAATCAGTGCCTAGAGAGGGTTTATATTTCCATGTGTCTGACACTCCTAATCATATCAGCAATTAAAAAATACTTCTCCCTGGGGCTGGAAAGATGGCTCAGCAGTGAAGAGCATTGGATGTTCTTGAAGAGGAATGGGGTTCGATTCCATGTGGTGGTTCATAACCACCTGTAAATATGGTCTCAGAGGATCCATCACCCTCTCTTGGCCTTTACAGGCACTGAACGCATGTGGTACCCAACCATAGAGGCAGGAAAACAGTCACACCATTAAAAAAAAAAATAGTAATATATACTCCTTACTGAAGTCAGAGAAGGCATTTTCTATTTGTCTCGATCCAAACCAATTTGTCACCACTAGTTAGGATTTTTGATAACATATCCCCAAGCTTCAACTTAGCACTTTTCCCTTTAAATTTTAATACATATTGATTCCTACACAGAGACTACTGAGAGTATCTCCCAGGTAGAGAGAGGTTCGCGAGATACACAGACTCGATGTTGTAACCGTGAGTTTGGAGAAACTTGAAATTGCTGAGTGCCAACAGAAGCACAGTTGCCACCTCTAAGTGCACCGAACGGCACAGCTCTGCATTTAAACAGGAGAGCTAGAGCAAACAAGGAAAGCCCTGTGACAGCCAAGACAAATTACCTGAGCTTCTGTCACTTCAACTCTGTCACCTGAAGTGAGCACTTGAAAGTTCATTTGTGTTTAAATTTTTAAAACAGAGCAAACTCGGTGGTGTTACCTTTTTGTTTGATTGGTATGAATTTTAGTTCATCCATGATTTATGGAATTTTAATAGTGTCTTTAAGATTGAAATTCATTATTTTCAATTGCTAATCATTCACAAACTATGAAAGAATAGAGAGAGCTTCACAGAGCTAGCACACTTTCGGACTTCTATCCAGATAAGGTTAGATGATCACAAATATAATTGTGAACAACTACAGTCTGTCTCAAACAAATCATACTCACACACCAAGATTTTACATTATTCTTTGAGCTGGGGGGGGGTTATGTCTCAAGTGCTCTACCACTAAGCCAAGCCCCCAGTCTCTCACTGGGTGATTCTAGCCAAAGGCTCTACCATTAAGCCACATCCCCAATATCCCTCACTGAGGGATTCTAGGCAGGGGCTCTACCACTGAGTCACACTCCCCAGCCCTTCACTGGGGGATTCTAGGCAAATGCTCTACCACTAAGCTGCACCTTTAACCACCCCCCATCACTGAAGGATTCTAGGCAGATGCTTATCACTGAGCCACATCCCCAACACCTCACTTGGGGATTCTAGGAAGGTGCTCTACTGTTGGGAGTCTACTTCTAGCCGAAATCGGCTATCATCTTTACAGCCATCTTGAGCCATACACCCTGACAAGAGACTTGTTTTCAACAGCCCACGACAGCTGAGCACACTCTGATAAACATCTTGTTTTTCTCACACATCTTGTTTTGCTGCTTAGTGCCCCCAGCTGCAAGGTGCACGTGGTCTCCACACAGCTAGCTAGGCGCACATGGTATCCACACTGCAAGACACATGACGTAGTGCCTTCAGCTATGCTTGTCCATGAGGGAAAGACACGTGGTAAAGGGTATAAATACCCAGGATTTCCTTTCAATGAACGAGACTTGATCAGACTCTGTCTTGTCTCCATTCTTCTCGTCTCTTGCCCCTCCCCACTCTCTCTCTTGCTAGACCCTGACTGGTGGACCAGAGCAGCAATCGGGTACAAAGTGACCCCAAACGTGGGGCAGAACGGGCCATTACACTCTACCAATGAGCTACAACAAACACACCAACACTTTGTTTGTTTGTTTGTTTAGGATAAGCCTGCACTCTGCAGCCCAAGCTAGCATTCACTCAATTCCTGGTCCTCTTGACCCTGCCTCCTGAGTGCTGGGATAACAGGTGTGTATCACCATGTCCTGATGGCTTTTTTTAAAGATGAAAAGAAATTAAGTTTTTACTGGATTATCTTGATTTATGATAATTTGATATTTTAATGATCTTTCAACTAAGGGAACCCTTTAAATGGGAGCCTTAAAAAAGTATGCCAAAATGGTTCTCACATCGAAAGCTTTTCATAACTATTTATCTGTGGTTTAACGTGAATGAAGCACTTGGGAATTAAGAATAATCTAGAAGTGTTCTTCAATCAGCTCTGGATGAAAGCATTCTGACACATCTGGCTTCAAGGAGCATCAAAGCCTGGCTGATCTGCATGGTTCAGGGCTCAAGATGGGCAGCTGTAATTCTTCTTCACAGCTTCAAAGCACCAGTATGTGGGATGAGCTTGGCTGCATAAGTGTCATTCATGCCATCAGTCATTATGTGAACTTCCTTTTTGGTATAGTAATCTCTCCTTCTAGCATGACTACACACATGCAGGGTTAACTAAGGAAACGTTATGTTTCTACAATTATTATTTCTCATGCATGTGCATATGGAGGCCAAGGGGTAAACCTGGAATATCGTTCTTCACATGCCCTCTACCTTGGTTTCGGCTGGTTGCTTACTTGTTTAGGCATAGTCTCTTCATTGGCTTGGAACTCATGCATTCAGTTAGGCTGGCCAGCTAGCAAGACCCAGAGATCCACCTATCTCTACTCCATGTGTGCTGGGGTTACAAGTGTATGCCGTCATTCCCCAGTTTGTATGTATATTCAGTGTCCATGTTTGTATGGCAAGCACTTTACTGCCCAAGGATCTTCTGAGTTTCATCTATTATATTTCTGGATGCTAACTGAAAGTCATTGGGGTGTCATGGGAGAAAGCATGTGTGGGGACAATCCCCTCTGCCTAAGAAATGTGGTGCCTCACCTATGCCCTGAAGACCCTTGAAACACACCACTTTTGGCCTGACCTTACATATCAGTTGCACATGCCAGGGGCACTCTTCTCTCCTATCTTTGAGGGGCTGGACTCTTTGCAGTTCATCAGCCCCTCTCGGAGGGCCATATTGTCAATACAGTTGCTTCTCCATGCAGGTCTCGCAGTCACACCCTGTCCCATTGCTTGACATGCTTGCTTATTGTCTGTGCCCTGGTGCCATCGTGGAAGCCCAAAAAGAAGGGAAGAATCCCCCAGTTTCCCTGCCTCCCTTGGGCACAGCACCTGGCAAACACCACGTCTGCATGAGGTGCCTGAGAAAATTCTGAAACTCCTGTCACATGGGGCCAGCGGAGGGAGCCCATCCAGCATGTGCTGGGCCCTGAGGCTGAAGCAAGAAGGACAGACAGGAACATGGAGCCATCAGGAAGGGCAAAGGGGCATTCGGGGAATTTCAAGTGGGCAAGGTCTGGAGGGCATTGTAAGGGCATAAAAAGCAGCAAGAACCCCGAGGCTGCCATCCAGGCCCCTGGCACACACAGATAGTTAAGGGATTTTAAAGTATTTGAGTTGTTTGAGGCGGGCAGGCAGTGACACAGCACTTGATGTATTCTCTATAAATATCACCATAGCTGCCACAGAAGGGCTAAGAACTGTGTCTCAGATGGGAGGGAAAGGGGAAATGGTGTTAGCCTGTGTTCTTTGGTGTTCTGGAAAGAACCGAGGCTGAGATGAAGCAAAGCTCACTTCCTCCCGCCCCATGTCCCCTGGCAACTAGAATTGTCACTGGTTCTTTAAGACAAGGCAGGGCTAGAACCAGCAGGGAAGTGGGGAGACCCAGGCCTCCATAACAGTGGGCAATCAGCAGGGCCAGGGTCTGTGAGAAAGATGTGGTAGAAAGGATGCTGGTGGCTCAACTCAGGAGGCACCTATCCAAGGGGGCATTACCAGAGACTCACAGAGGCTAACTCGGCTAGAATTTGTATTTCTCTTCACTCACTGTAGGGAAGGCTGCAAGAGATCTCTAAAGACTAACTCAGATGCTGAAAGGCAAGACAGAAAGTCACTGATTCCTGAATTAAAAGCAGGTCAGCAAAGGAGCTACTAAAGGCCAAGCCAGCCCCTCTGAGTCCCCAGAACCTAACAGCTACCCTGGGACATAGACAACACTCAGAAATTGGGAGATGCTCCAGGGACACCCCCCCTTACCCCTCCCACAAAGATGGCCAGCATTTGTAGCCCTGTCCCCAACAAAGCCGCCAATGTAGACGGTCTCTCGGGATAGGGAGCAAGGGGCAAACTTCGAATCTTTACATGCCACAAGGAAGAAAATCAATTCCAGGGCCCAAGGGAGGGTAGTCACAGCAGAAGGTCACTAGCCACTACAAGTAGCTAGCTGCATTGAGACTTGGATGAGGGGGGTGGAGGGGAGGCTTCAAGTGAAGTAAGCATGCTGAAAGGTCTGCAGCAAACTGCTCTCCCTAAGAATCATGTGTAGGTGTGTGGGGTGCAAGCAGGGCCACACAAAAGAAGAGGTTCTTTGTGCTGGCTAAGAGTGGCAGAAGTCCAAATTCTGCCTCTTGCCACTGGAGCAGTGTCTACTTTATTCATAGGGATCTGATTCACAGCGTTGATGGAGAGAGTTGACATTTTTAACATCGGTAAGCAACGGCCAGTTCACCTGGGTGGAAGAGACACCCTTTGCGCAGCCCAGGATCTAAGCCCTAGCACTTGGTGGTTAACATCAGCTCTCCCTCTCTGCTTCCATCCGGGAAGCTGGACTGGGACATTGAATTTGACTTTCAGATTCATCGTGGGGAGGAAGAAGACTCCAGATCTACCCCAGGACCTTCTATCTCCTTGCAACCAGAGTCCTGACCTTCACCTTGAATACCCTGCACCCTGAGGCATCTGGAGACCACTCCTCCATTCTCTTCCATTCAAGTGTTACAAACAGGGTGAGGGGTAGGGGTGGGGGTAGGCAGAATTCAGAGATCAAAGAGAAAGAGACTTCCCAGGTCTGCGGAACCTACCAGTATCCAGATGTTAGAGTGCATTCGAACCCTTTTTCTTTTTAACGACACAGAGATAATTCCTGCTTTGTTTTATGATACGTGAAACTTAGAGCAGCCCACGGAATGGGACGTAGTAGTCCCAGCACGTGCTGGTTTCAATATAAAACGTGCCGCCCAGGTTTATGGTTTGACGCTCAGCCCCAACCGGTGCCAGTCATGTGGATGAAGTTGCTCGGCCATGCCCTCTCCACCATGGTTGTACTGAAATGTCGATACGTTAAAAATAAATGCTGGTTAAGTAGTGACTGTCAGATGTCTATTAACAGCTGTAAAGAGGTGACTAACACAGCCATACTTGGGGTCGTCAAAGGCAGCGAGGTTTCCAGAATTAGAAGACGCCACAAGGAAGTGGCCATGCAGACAGGAAGGCACAGTGTATGGGGGGGGTCGTACCAAGGAGGGCGGAGGAGCAGAAGCCAGCTCCCCACAAAGCCACCGCCCGGAGGCCACACCCTAACACCGCCCGCAGTCTGAGGAGGATTAAAATGAAATTAAAAACTGCTGGAGCTGTGCCACCAGCACGATCCATAAAAGAACGAAGACTTGGCCTCCACCGGAATTAAAAACGTCTGCTCTACAAGGGACAGCGTTCGGCAAATTAAAGGGCAGGCCACAGCTTGTAAGAAAATATTTGCAAGTCACATATTTGACGAAAGACTTGAATCCAGATTGTTGTAAAGAATTCTCAAAACCCAGCAATGAGAAAATAAACAACCTAATTAAAAAAAAAAAAAAAAAGTCAAGCAAACTTTTAACGCATACTTCGCCAGCACGGACAAATAACAAATAAAACATATGTAAGGGGTGTGCAGTATCAATAGATATTATGGCAAATTAAACCCACAGTGAGATGTCACTATATCCCTCATGTATTAACTAAAATACAAAAATAAAATGAGAAATAGCAAACGCTGGTGAGGAGAGACAAGGCAACCGGGATGTCCACACATTGTCCGTTCAAGATAGTAAAACAGTTTGGAGAAAACTTAGTGTAATGGCTGGGTAGTGCTACCTTCCCTGAACCCTGAAGTATCTTTCTTCCTTACAATGCTCAAAAATGAAAATTGGTGTTCTCATTAAAACCCTGAGTCCAGATATTTTGGAATAAATTTATACTTCATCACAATAAAATCAAACAAACTGAATATTTTTCAAGCAGCCAAGGAAAGAAACAAACCGTGAAGCATCCACAACTATTATTCAGCAGTACTATTCAGCAATGAAAAAGGACAAAGTACTGATATACACTATGTGAGTAAATTAGAAATATATGGTGCTAAATGAAAAAATGTCAGATGCTAATCTAAATACCAAATACAAGACGGCAAAACCATGGACCAGAAAGTGCCAGCAGTTACCAGAGGAAATGGTATGGGAAGGGCTTGGTGACAAAGGACGTTAGTAGCGTTTGTGGTTGGTAAATCCATACAGTGTCGTAACTATGATTGCAGTTCACGTTTGTCCTCATCTGCAGAGCTGTCTAGTGAAACGGGTGGCATTTGTCCACATCTGTATGATTGTGGTTGGATGAGGGTTCACGTTTGTCCACATCTGTAGAGCTGTCTAGTGGAATGGGTGGCGTTTAATACCTGAGAGAATCAACACTTGGAAGGAAATGTTTATGTTGGCTCGTGGCTTTTTGAGGTTTGGAGGAAGCACGGTCACACAGCTTCATTGACTCTGGGTCTTGTAGTGAGGCTGAACGTCACAATGCAGAGGGTACAGCAGAGCTGTCCCCACCCATCCAGATAGAATCAGAAGGGAGGGGCAGAGAATGTCAGCAGAGGGCTCAGCCCTTCCCAAAGGCTCAGGCACTGTCATGGGAGATGGCACGGGAAGACAGTAAGAACAAGAGGTTAGGGAAGACCTTAGCAAAACGTGTCTTCTAGACTTGACACGACCACTGCTCACACAAGCTCATAGCAGCTGCGGTCACCTGCACAGTGTCAACCAGGTTAACTTCCTACCATGGAAAGGAGAGGGTCTTGTGAGCTTCCAACCTGTGCTGGATCAAATATGTCTGACCCATGGGAAATTGCTCGACTAAGAGGCGTGGCCTTGTTGGAGGAAGTGCGTCACTGTGTAGGCGGGCTTTGAGGGCTCCTAGTGCTCAAGCTCCGCCCAGTTCGAAAGAGAACCTCCTCCTGACTGCCTTCAGATCAAGATGTAGAACTCTTGGCTCCTCTAGCACCATGTCTGCCTGGATGCTGCCTTGCTTACTGCCATGATGATAATGATGATGTTCAATCAAATGTTTGCCTTTATAAGAATTACCTTAGTCATAGTGTCTCTTCACAGCAATGAAACCCTAAGACACACCCCTAACCTATGGAGCTATTTACAGTTGATGGTTTTGGAGAGAGGGAGAGACCGTTTTCTTTAGGGATACGACCTCT
Organism: Mastomys natalensis; assembly: GCA_021653895.1. Classification (NCBI taxonomy): domain Eukaryota; kingdom Metazoa; phylum Chordata; class Mammalia; order Rodentia; family Muridae; genus Mastomys; species Mastomys natalensis. The sequence continues at coordinate 565,924 of JAJTUV010001022.1, forward strand.
GGTAGGCTGACCATGCTTCAGCAGATGGCCCTACATCCACGAATATTTGGGCAGTACAAACAAAACTTTATGGATTATACAAATAAGTAAATAAAACTTTTAAAAGATGACACTAAGTTGAATGGGGAGGGGAGGAGTGGATTTGGGAGGAGCTAGAGGAGAAGGGGGAGCGAATTTGATCAAAATATGGTTTTTATGCAGGTACGACACTCTCCGAGAATAAAAATACTGTGTTATTTTAAGTAAACTATAATCTTAACACATGTATATCCAGTTAAGTTTTATATTGTTTTCTTTCCTTGTCTGGTGCTTTGCACCAGCATCAGAGATACTTATAATATCTCCTTCAAGAACCCCTCCCCCTACCAGTGGCCTGGTTCCTCATCCTAGCCTCATCTCCTGGCCTCTTGCTGGCTCTCCATGTCCTATAGGCAATGAATCCATCATGAGTTAACCCACTGGTGAGGTCAGGGTCCTCATGATCCATCACCTCCCAAAGACCGAAGTTTCAAGCATGTGTACTCTGGAAGGAGAGATTTCAGATCCAAACCATAACACAAGGAGATCTTATCTAGATCCATTTAACAGATGCGGAGAAGCCCCTGCCCGGTCCTCCTGGTCTAAAAGATTCTAGAAGACAGAGTAGCTGTCTTCTAGAATCTTTTAGATCTTTTAGATCTTTAGATTCCTGTCTTCTAGGGATGTCTCCAGAGCAAACCAGACCCAATTAGAGTCTGGGTCTTTCCTGGAGTAGGCCACGTTAAGGTAGGCACAGGGGAATGTAGATTCATGGTTTATATACTGTGGGTAGGCAAGAGGCAGGAAGGCAAGGGTATGCCTACACACAAACAAGGCTGGTTCCAAAGCAGGGAGGGATGGTGGGCATGTGGAGGAAGGCCAGACCACACAGGCTGGTGGGAAACTCATTGAGGGTCTGGCTGGCACAGTCCTGAGACTCCTGTGGGGACTTGTATGGGAGCCAGATGGAACATAAGTAAATATCAACATGTAGCCTCCTTTAAATCAAATGGAACGGGGCATGGGGAGGGCCTCCTCCCCAAACAAGGCAATTAGCCCGTCACAAGGAGAGCAGCCACAGGAGGTCACCATGACCCCATCAGCTGACATTTATAGAGTGCCTACCACTTGCCAGGCGCTGCTGCCAGGGTCGCACACAGATGGACTTATTTCATCTGCCCGTGGCATTTTTATGACTCCCATTTACAAGCAAGAAAATTGAGGCTGTAGAACGGCAAACTAACACATTCAAAGTCAAGGGTACAGGGCAGAATAGGGGTTCAAATCTGGGGACCTGTCTTTTGGCTCCTCCTCTTGGCTGAATGTTCAATCTGGGTAATCACAAAAACACTGGGATGTTAGGGTTATTTCCCAGCCATGTTTTTATGTGTCAGTGTTAACATACATGAGCCCCACATCACACACCACGCCACACACACACACCACACACACAAGCTTTCCACCCTTTCCCAAACCCCATTTCACACATCCATGCACATACAAGAATATGGGACTCTGAGGTGGTTTCTCAGCCCTCGTGGAAACTGATGGAACCACAGAGTCAAATGACACAAATGGATTACAAGACACTCATTCTTAAGAAGAATATGTCTTTTTCCAAAAGAGGCTAGGGTGTGTGAGCAGAAGCGGGAGCCAAATGACGTCTGAGCCATACAGCCAATAAATTAATTTCATGTGGGAGGAAAAAAAATAAAAGCTGGACTGGTCCAGGGTTATTAAAGACCCCGTCAGCATAAAGATCTCATTGTGACACAGACCTCTCTGGCGGGGTCTCATCAGCTGAAGCTGTTTTAGATTCTAGAGTCCCCTGTGCCTAGCAAAGATTCCACATCAAATGCAGAAAAGATGGACCTGTCTAGACATCCCATCGCATGTAAAAAATAAGAAATAAAAAATGCACACATCTTTCTTGTCAGTCCCTAGAAGTAGGGCCTGTGTAGAGTTCCAGCCAGGCTGCTGGCAGCTGGCAGCCCTGGGGAGGGAGTGCAAACACAGCCGTTCTGACTCAGGAAGAGCCTTTTGTAGAAATTATTTGTGAGCTTCTAGAAGACTCTGAGGGCTGTTATTGAAAATTAAAGGGGGCAGTTTTTGTTGTGGGGCAACGGTCCCCTGAAAGATGCAGAGATACGTCAGTGAGTTGTGGATGAAACAGGCTAACCTACATCAAAATCGGTGGTCCTTCAGCCAGGGCTGAGCTCAAAGCTCTCTTTGACATGGTTAGGAAATAGGGAGGGCCTGAAAGCCAGAAGAGGAGAGAAGAGGTCTAGTTAATCTCATTAGTAGCAATGGGAGTAGAGACATCCAACATGTGAGTGTTCATTCAAACAACTATCTGGACAGAGCTGGTAGGAACTAGTGCTCAGTGCTGGTGGAGGATGTAGAGGGTTATGTCCTCATGACACTCTCTATGCAGGAACTAGATCTGGCATGCAAGGACAACGGGACCCTGCCCACCTCTCCACCCTCACCAATACTTTTCTCAGGCAACAGAAGTTGGGAGTTCGTCTGCCTTTAGAATTCAATCTGGGCCTTTCTACTTCCTGCTCCTTCCTTCCCTCCCTTTTCCCTTCTCCCACCCCAAAGTTCTTGGTCCAGCTATTGTTTATCTGAATGTTCTCACTTCTTTCTCATAGGACCACCTCAGCCACCCTTGCAAAGTTCCTTTCTTTCCCCTCCCATGAGTTGACAAAACATATCAAGGCCATTGTCTTGGCTCTTTTGTGTTGGTTGCTGTGATAAAATGCCTAAGTCTGGATAACTTACAAAATAAAGAGGTTCATTTAGCTCATGATTCCATCTACTGAAAGTTCCAAAGAGCACATAATACCGGCATCCCGCAGATGCCTCCAGGGCTACATCACAATATGGTAGGGAGGTGGAAAGTTGCCATGAGCAGAAAGGGTCAAGGTGCAGGGTCTCCATGCTTTATAACAACTTTGTCTGGAGAGACAGAAGAAACCCATTCCTGAGAGTAAAGCCTTCACGACCTGGTTACTGCCAGTAGGTCCACTGGTAAAGATCCCATCATATCAGCACTCCACACTGGAAGCCAAGCTTCGTGTTTGCTGTTTTTTACTGTCTCTCCAAGGCTAGATTATCAGATTAGGGGCAGAGACCTAACCAGCTTCGGAAACCGTTAGAAATCTGGTGGACCCTGGCATGTTAGGCATCCACCCAGTGCCTTAAACTGTGAAGGACAACAGAGAGTCATGAGATGGCCCTTAAGGTTATAGAGAATCCAACTTAAACGAGTGAGAATGCACTTCACAAAGAGGCACTTAGGCCTACCTAAGTGTTGTAGTGTTGTATGGTACAATTCCTGGAGAGGTATAAATAAAGTTCTACCTCCAACCACCACCCAAACAGAAAATCTACAGCGATGAAAGTAAGGATAGCGCCAAACCCAACTGTGTGAGCCAAGTGCCTTTTACCGGGTTACTTACAGTACTTGTGAGGGTACTTACTTACAGTCTGGGTGAGGGGCTACTTACAGTCTGGGTGAGGGGTACTTACTTCGGAGGTAGTGTGGGTAAGGGTTACTTACAGGAGCATAAGTGACTCAGTGACAGGTGAATCAGCAAAGCCCACCCAAGCATGAGTGACAGCTCACAAAGTCTAAGAACCTTCAGCACAGTGGACAGCCTGCAGGAAGTTCAGCAGACTGGAGAGTGTCCTTTCCAGGTAGCTCTGTTAGTCTGAGAGTATCTCCTAGCATACTTATATATGCTCTGGGAAGGAGGGGCCTTGTAAATCTGGCCAGTTTCAGGGACTTCCTGTAGCCTTTGATTTGTTTCCTTTGTGAACTAAAGGAAGCTCCATACAGGATGGAGTGTCCCCTTAGGAGATCCTGTTGTTTCACCTCCTGTAAATAGCTTGCATATTAATGAGATTTCCTTCAAAGACAATACCACTCAGGAGGACAATGGGGCTCACCAAACAGAGGAGGAAACACTGTCCAGGGCTGCCAGACAGGGAACACCTTGAGCTGTAGGAACTGAAGAGTAGAGATAGGACTCTCATTAGAAAGCTTTCTGTCCCTGCAACAAATAACCAAGCTGATCAACTTGTAAAGAGAAAAGGTTGGACTAGGAGATGGCTTCAACAGATAAGTGATTGTGCTACCAGGATAAGGACTGGAGCTCGGATCCTCAGAACCCATTAAAAAAAAAAAGCTGTGTAGTGAAGTGGCCCACCTGCAATCCCAGTGTGTAGGGAGCAAAGACAGAGGACCTGGGGACAAAGCCACCTGAGGCTCAGATTCAACTGAGGAAGACACCTGGTTCCCACTTCCTTTAGTCTTCTATGTGCATATGCATGGGTGTGTGTGTTCCCATACCCATGGAAACAGCATACACATATAGACATCCATGATCAACTGTTGTACGGGGCCCCAAAGACAAGACACAACAAAAGGAGTGTGTCGCAAAGCAAAACTTTTCACCTCATGGACAAAAAGCCAAAGAGGAAAAAAAGAAGAAAAGATCTGGGTCCCACTATCCTCTTCTAATGGCCTAAAGACCTCCCAGGAGACTCCACCTCTTCATGGTCCCACAATTCCCAGCACCAAGTTAAGGACTAAGCCTTTCACACACAAACCTTTGAGGCAGGGTTAACTGTAACAGAGGCAGAGTGTAGACAAAACAATGTGGCTGGAGAAGAAGGTAGAGTGTATGGAGGTTTAACTCTATCCTTGATGTGACGTTAATATAAAAAGAATAAAGAAGACAAAAGATGCATTCTGGGGCCAGAAAGGATGGCTCAGAGGTTAAGAGCACTGACTGCCCTTCCAGAGGTCCTGAGTTCAATTCCCAGAAAACACATGGTGGCTCACAGCCATCTGTAATGGGATCCAATATCCTCTTCTGGTGTGTCTGAAGACAGGGACAGTGTGCTCACATATAAATAAATAAATAAATAAATAAATAAATAATAAATAAATAAATAAAAAAAATTAAAAAGAAAAGATGCATTCTGTGTATACTTTTAGGGACTATCCTGGTTATTGAAGAGAGACATAAGAGGACAGAGTAGATGCCCAAGCACAAGTTAAAAACAAAGCATTTTCCAGATTGGAGACAACAGGGTACAGGGACAGTGGGGTGAAGGGTGAGGCTGAAGGGGCTGGAATGCAGTTTATCCTGGAATAAGGCAGCTCCTGAAGGCTGGTGTAAGGTTGCTGGCCCACATCTGCTCTGCTACAGGGCATGGCCATTTGGGGAGGCAGAATGCCAGGAGCTTGACTGCCCTTAACCCCACTGGACTGCCAGGGCGGGTGCTGGGCCTTAGGGAAGACACTTCTTCATGGGTGGGAAAGTGTAGACTGAGGAGTGGAAAAGCCAGAGCTGGTTCAGGGGTCCCCAGGCCTGTGACAAGGATAGACCCATGGGATTCTCAGACTCTTGGACATCCAGGTGTCGCTGAGAGTTGCAGAAAAGCAGAGAAAAGAGTTGGGGTCCTGGAGTCGGGGACTAAGAGCCGGGGTTGGGGGCAGGGGTTGTGGAGGAGAGCTCTGGCCCCTCTATAGTCACTTAGTGGAGATAGTCCTTAGCTTGACAGCAGGTTGGCTTTGGTGGCAGTTCTGGCTGGGAGTGCAGAGAGGCCTTCTACGAAAAGAGGCAGTCCATGATTTCAAACAGTTTATTGTCATGACAGAAAGTGGATGCATAAAACCATACCCCACTTCTCACAGTGCACCTGAGATTAAATACCTTTTGCAGGGAGGAATATCTGGGAAGGGAAGCTTATTGGCTAAGCCCTCCAAGCCTCTAGGTATCTCGTTAGCATGGAGAACTCTGTCTTGAGCCTATGTGACCACGGGTCACATTTCTTTTATTCGAGAAGCATGGCACGTGTTCCAAGTCTGGCAGGGAGCTGGGAGTCACCTAAGCCTCAAGTGTGTGCCCACTGAGTCTCCGGGTCTGGACCTGCTCTACCTTACCAAACTTCCTGGCATGATTTTATGTCCCATAGGCTGGGAGAGCACGATTCAGGTTAATAGCTGTGCCATGGTTTAATATTGTCCCTTAAAAAAGCGTGGTCCCCAGGGGAGCAGTTTGGAAGGTCTTTCAGAAAGAGGTGGGTCTTATCAGAAGTGTTCAGGTGACTGACAGCACACCCTTGAAGGGATTGTGGGATCCCAGACTCTCTGTGTCTGTTTGCCTCTTGGCTCCAGAAGGATCCACTCAGTCTTGACCTTGAACCCCTACGGCTATTACCAGATACATCTTTCTTTTTATACGATAAACCACCTTTGATATTTCATCATAACTCTGTGAAGCTAATACAAGTAGCACCTTAGGGTTATTTTAGTAATGATTATACAATATATCACTCCGAGTTGGCTCTGCAGTCAAGAACCCATGCTACTCTTCCAGGGGACCCAAGTTCTGGCACCCACATCAAGAAGTTCACAAGTTACATCATTGATAAAGTTCTGGTATCCAAGATATATAAAGAATATATAGGACTTGCAAGTCAGCAACAAAAACACAAAGAACACAATTTTAAACGAACAAAGGGTTTTTCAATAGGCGTTTCTCCAAAAGAGATTTGCAAGCGACCAAATGGCACACACAGATGACTGTAGGTAGTGGTCATCAGAGACAAGCAAACAACATCAATTCATACCCACTAGGGTGGTCATGATTTCAAGAATTCTTGTAAACAATAAGCCTGGGTGTAGATGTTGATGAGCTGGAGGTCTCAGACATTGCCGGTAGAAATGTGAGATTGGACAACAATGGCGCACAGAGTTGAATATAGAACTATGTTGGGGCCCAATGTTTTCACTTCTGGGTATACATCTGAATACATGAAGACATATTCAAAACAATGAGTGCATTCTAGAAGCATCATCTTGGATTCTGTAATAAAGCAGACTGAAAAACCATGGGGAGTTATAGTAATTATTTAAATCGGCCTCTTGGTTCAGGCCGACTATCTAAGCTGCAGTCGCTCTACCTAGCCCAGCCACCATGTTTCTCGGGCTGAGGACACATGCGTGCTGCAGCTAGAACTGGCCGCCAGAAACACCAGCCCTGCCACCCACTAGATGCCAGCGTGAGAGATGGCTCTGCCAATCTTCCACGCTGTCTCCGCAAGGCAGGGACATTGCCCAGACCATTCCGCCATCCATGCAGGCCCAGTAAGAGAATGAGACTCTAATTCTTATAGATTAATCAAAGGCTTTATATGTTTGATAATGATTAATAACAAGATGCCCATACAAAGAGAGTTGTATCCCAATTAGCTAACTAATTTATAAGTTTATAAGTTGTTCCCCATGAGTGCTCTCCATACCTGTGTGGTTCTCCATCCTCCTACATCTCTGCTCTCTCGCTCCACCTCTTCCTTTTCCTCTTCCTCTCCTAACTCCTCCCACCTTAGCCCTCCTACAATGGGGAAGGGGGCCAAGCCAGTAAGCAGTGATCCTCCGTGATGTCTGCATTGGTTCCTGCCTCCAGGTTCCTGGCTTGAGTTCTTGCCCTGACTTCCCTGGCAGAAAAACTACAAATTATAAGCGGAAATAAATGCTTTCCTCCCTGGCTTCCTTTTGGATCACGGTGTTTCATTAAAGCCACAGAAACCCCAACTGAAAATACTGCGTGGGAAGGAAGCTACAAACACACAGTCGTAATTGGTCTGCTCTGTATCAAGCCTTCAGTCTGGGTATCATCTAAATGACTGGCTCAGGATACATGTGAGATGCCGTGGCCTTGGTGGACGGGAAATATCCTCCCGTACCTCTCCAGAGGGCAGAGCATAAGAAGAAAAGTACCAATTCCCTAAGTCTCAAGACAAACTGGCTACCTGACCAGACGGACAAGACTAAACTCGAAATGGCTGGCTGCCTTCGTTTCCCTCACTGTACAATCTACTGGCTAAAGGAAATGGAAGGAGGGCCTGTAGGATGAAAACCCACTGTCTTCCCGGAGGGTAGCTCTCACAACAAAACATAGCTTAAAGATTTGAATTCTGGTCTCAACCATGTGACCATCAGGACAGACTAGAAAATATCTAAAGAGATAAAACCCAGGTAGGTAGTTTCTGGGAATAGAGGAAAGGGAAATGGGTGGAGGAGGGGTCAGCTGCTTCACAGACTAGGGAGTTTTAGTTTGCAATATAGAAGCATATTAGAGATAGTTAGAATCTGTGGTTGTTTAAGACTATAAATCTGTCTTACTAATTATTATTTTTATGCATATTGGGTGTTGCCTACAGTGTGTCCTGGCACCGTGTGTGTGCCTGGTACTTACGAGGCCAGAAGTGGGTATTGGATTCTCTGGAATTACAGATTGTTGTGATCCCAGATCCTGGGATCTTTGGTCTTGTGGATGAGCACATCTTTGCAATGGTCATTTTATCAGCATGTGTCAAAGTGTAAGAAAATGCTTGAAAGGGGGAAGGATTATTTTGGCTCACAGAGGTTTCCATGCATGGTCACTTGGTTCCCGGGTGCTGAAGGAGGGCATCGTGTTGTAGAGCATGGGGGACAGCAGAGAGGCTCACCTCATGGTGGACAGGAGCCACAGTGATAGTGAGGAAGGACCCAAGAACAAGATATGTCCTTTGGGTGTGAAGTGGTGCCGCCACAAAGTGCTTACAAGCACGAGGAGCTGAGTCCTGTACCCAGCATCCATTAAAGAAAAAGTCCACGCACAGTGGCTCATGCCTGTAACCCCAGCACTGGGGCTAAATAGAGAAGAGGATTCCCCAACTGCACTGGCCATTACCTCTAGCCAAATCAGTAAGTTCCACATTCCAAGAGAGGCCCTCTTTAAAAAGTAAGGAAGGCCAAAGAGATGGCTCTCACACACATAAAGACTGCACACACACACACAATGCACACAGATACAACACACACACCACATCATTGCATTAAGTACTCTTCCAGAGGACCCAAGTTTAATTCCCAGCACTCACAGTGGGCAGCTCACAATCACCTGTAACGCAGTCCAGGGGTTCCAGTGCCCTTTCCTAGCTCCCACAGGCACCTTCATTTGTATGTGCATACCACCAAAGGTGCACACATACATAACTAAAAGTAACTAAATCTAAAAAAAAACAGTAACTGGGAGTGATTAAGGAATTCACCTCTGGTTTCACCACCTACCACACATACACACATACCTACACACAAATGTACATACACACACACACACACACACACACACACACACACTACATCCTTTGAAGCCATACCCCAGTGACCTATTTCCAACCAGGACCCATCTCTTAGTACCCCTCTCAGATCTTAATTCTTCAGGGAGTCTATCATAGATGAGATCAGAGCCCTCATGACGTAATCACATCTCAAAGGCCCATCACTTGACCACCAAGGCCAGCACATGAGCCTTCTGGAAACATTTTTATACTCAGACCACAACACAGAGTCCCTGCAGGTGACACTTGGTGAGATTGTGGATGAGTCGGTATCTCAAAAGAGATGTACACTCGTGGGGAATAATCCTTGTGTAATAATCTTTTCACCGTTGAGGCCAAACTGAGGTTCACAGTTTGAGAGAGTACAGACCATAATAGCACCAATGGTGTGGCAGAGTTTGTAGCATCAAGAGCTTGTCTCCATGGACCAGGAAGCAGAGAGCTTAGGCCAGATACACGTTGAGGATACAAAGATGAAGATCCAAGCTTCTGCATCCCACACTTCGCGCCTAGTTCCTCACCTCTCAGAGCAGCACAGGGGCCACACCCACCTACGCATGCACGCACATACACTACGTTCTTCGAAGCCACGCCCCAAGCATGCCAAAACAGCTAGAGACCAAGTGTACAAACACACAAGCCCTGTAGCTGGGTGCTTGTGAGACTTGTCAGACACCAGGAGAGGATGCTTCTAGGAAAGACACTCACTCGACTAGCCCCCTGCCCCAAGAAATTCATTCCCACACTGCCCTCCTCTCCTACAGTCCAGTCCAGCTTCCTATGCAGCATGAGTCTTTCCTCTCCCTGCCCATTTCTCCAGCCAGCACCCTCACGGATCCGCGCTCATCCCTCACACCTCCACAGGAGCCATGGGGCATGAATCATTTCTCTGTGTCAAAGTTATGTTTTCCTGTTTTAAAAAAGAGCACCTATTCTTCTTATTCTGAGGAGGGGGGAAAAAAAGTGCCTCTTTTGGGGGGCTTAGGAGGTGGCAGGATTTTTCAATATATTCATGCAAACGAGATATTTCATCTCATGGATTTTATCCCAGTTCTGTCTATGCACATTTTAAATAAATTAAGATGAAATAAATCCATTTTATTATATTACCCGGTGCCATCTCCATGAATAATGCCCATATTTGTATTTCCTAAGGAATGTTGACGTGGCTAAAAATGTTGCAACAGCTGTAATCTTTAAGGATTGTGCTGCCAGGAAAAAAATAAATCTAGGCCTTTGTTTGGAACCTAGAGTGGCACACCTTTGATTGAAATGGCCTAAAAATATCCATCCCCCCACCCCCAACATGGGCAAAGCAGTAAAGTATAACAGAATTGATCACCACTGGCTCAGACACAAAAATGGCGTGACTTCCTCTCTTTCATAGCATCTGTCCTCCTCCTCCTCACATAAACCATGTGGCATAAATAAATGGCCTAGGTTCCCTTTGTTAAGGGAGGAAGAATGGTTATAGAGGTCAACCCCAGAGCACCCTGGGCTGTCCAGCCAACTCTCAGAGCTCTCTCTGACCCTGGGTGGCATCAGAGAGGTTTCATCTAGCCAAGCCCTAGCTAGCACTTCCACCTTCTGATGTTTTCTCAAGATGGAAGGAAGAGTGTGGGTGGTAATGGAAGGCTTGAATTTGAAGCATCTTATTCTCCTAGGAGAAAGACAGACAGAAAAAGCATGGATAATAACCCAGAAAGCAGGACACTTGGACACTGAAGTCTGGTGGCATCAGAGACATGAGCTGAGGATGGCAGAAAGAAGATGTAAGTTATATCATATGCCCCCATCATCAGAGTGGACATTAAGCTGTTTTTGTCTTTGTTATGACTATATAGGTGTTGGAACCAACCTGAAGAATGAGGGGCTTATTTCGACTCACAGTTTAAAGGGTTCTTTCTGTCCATCATGGTTGGGAGGTGGGGCTGAGAGGCTCACAGCACAGGGGATTGAAAATGGGACTAGACATGCTGGCTTTCCTCTCTTCGCCTTTGTTCAGACTCAGAGAATGATTCTCCCCTAACAAAATCAACACAAAACACACACACACACACACACACACACATACACACACAACACACACAACATCACACACCACAACACAACACACAACACACACACACATAACACACACAAACACACACACACACACTACACACCAACACACATCACACACACACACACACACACACACACACACCACACAACACACACACACAGGAGGGGGGCAATCATACTGGCTGGTGGTACAAACTATCAACAGCTAAAGCCAAAGCCTCTGTGGTTTTCCACAGAGCTGGCAGTATCCTGCAGAGGCAGGGAGCAGTCCCGAGGAACGGCAGCCACCAGCTTTGATCTAAGCCCTGATCATCCACCCTGCTCACACCTCCTCACACCCCTTCCTGCTATGCACTAACAAGCCCTCACTTCCCACCCTGCATTATGTCCAGTATACATGGGAGAGCTGGACAGAGACTATTCAGTTGCTTCCATCTGCTTCTTTCTAGATGGTGTCTTGGAGCAAGGTCAGCAAGGGTAACGATTGCTGCCTGTGTGTTCAAAGGGCAGGGGCCTCACAGGCCGGTGCTCTGTGGTACATGAGTCCTGAGGCTAGAGCACCTAGCCTCAACATCCCTGAGGTTGGCCCTCTTTGTGGCTGGGTTTAAAGCAATGATTCACATGCTTTAAAGAAAGGATATATCCTATCAGAAAAGTTTGCCAGGTTCCCTAACGAGAGTCCAACACAAATAAGCAACCGTCCACTTCCCTCTAGAATAGCCTAGCTTCAGAATAAGTGTCTCCTGCCTACCAGAGGTACCAACACTGGAAAGACATAGCTAACCTCACAACAGTTCATTGGATGCAAAATTTGGACCATGCACTGATAGAAGCTGGTTCTAGAATTTCTGTGCATTCTCAAATATCCCAATGGGATGGCAGCCCTGCCTCTATTAAACATCAAGAGGCTGGACTTCCTTCTCCATGCTTTTATCAGGGTCAGCTATCAGAAGACTCAGTGGGGCGTGGTGGCTACTCTACAACCCTCTCAGTTTACACAGTCAAGAGATATTCTGGGCTGGCTCCTCCTACCTCTTCCGCTATTAGTGTCAATTAGGTTGAGCCTGATAAGCCACCTTTGACGAAATGCCGGAGCAGCAAAGACCTTTGGAGTTGATATATGGATGCATTTAATAAACATTTGTTTGCATATTTTTTATCATGCTAATGAATATAATTACTTTAATTTATGTCATCAAGCTATGATTCTGTTCTGATCTATACGTCACTTAAATGTGTAATGTTAGCATTTTGCAAACAGTGGCAGTTTGAAGAAGGGGAGGATTCGTCCCTCCTCTAGGACCTTGGAAGAACACAGCACCTCCTCAGAGAGTGGACCCAGCCCTGCATCTGGGAGGAGGCAGTTTAGAACCCCCAGGGTGGGTATCACAGCCTTAGAGACTTTCTCCAAAGCCCACAGAATTTCTTTCTTGTCTTTTTCTTTTGATAATCTCCAGAAGAAGAGGCCAAGGCACGGTGCTCAACACACGGCCAGAGTTTTCATCGTGTTAATGGGATTCACTGACGGAAAAAAGTAACAACTCAGTGTTTGTTTTTTAAAAATTTGAGAAAATAAATATTACAGAAAGGAATCAGCTAAAGATGGTAAGTTTCTACATCCTTCAGAATCCAAGATGGAAGAATGTTGGTATCCAAGAGGGAAGACTGATACAACTTTGTGTAAACCACAGAGGACTAGGAGGGCAGCAGTCAATACCCAGCCAGGGTTGGACAGTCACGTGACAAAATCATCTAAGGATTCATTATTCAGGCTGTATTATCATCATTAAACAGTATTCAGTTAGTTTACATGTATCCTTGTAAATCACACTCGTGTACAAGAAGGGTTACCCCTGAACAGTAAAAGGTAGATAAAATGTCATTGAATAAAAAAAAAAGAGAGAGGAGACAGCCAGCGGTGGCGCATCGCTGCAGTCGATCCCGCCTTGCTGTCAATAAAGTGGGGGAAGGGGACAGTGTGTTGGAAGGAAAAATTCGGCCCCTGAAAGTTGTCTCTGACGTTCCACATACCCAACATAAACAGAGAAATGATAAATAAATAAATAAATAAATAAATAAATAAATAAATTAAAAGACGAAACAGAACCACAGAATCAGATGGAAAGCTCGCCAATGGCATGTGAAGCTTGAATGGACATCTATGGAACACGTGCTGAAGAGCGGGATGGGGGGTGCAAGTGTACAGTGCCTTTAACCATTTCCTTCCCATGGCCAATGTATCAAGCAACATCATTCATAGATGTTGGCCTTCTAAAGACATCATGGGTACCCACCCCAGAGAGAGACAAGGAAGACCCACTCGACATGATTATTTACTCCCACTTTCTCCAGTACGTCGGAGCAAGCTAGAGAAAAAGATTAAAAACTGAGTAGGAACTGGGCCGGAGACTTGTCCACCATGCAAAGACACCATGCATACCCAAGTATAGAAGTAACTCCTTGATGTAGGAACAAGTGAAAATCCAAAGGGAAAAAATGAGCCTACATTAATCTTTATGCTTAAAAAAATTAAGATCTAGAAGGTGGCTCATGTGGGTACGGCGTTTGCCAGCACAAACATGAGGATTTTAATTTCAGGGTGCATGGTGCACACATCTGAAACCCCAGCACGGGTCGCAGAGAGGAGCAGATCCTTGGAGCTTGTGGCCAGTCTGTGAACTCAAAATTGAATGAGAGACTCTGACTCAAAAAAAAAAAAAAAAAAAAAAAAAAAAAAAAAAAAAAAAAACAGGTAGGGGCAAAGCATGTGGTGCACACCTTTAATTTCAGCACTCAGGAAGCAGTCAGATCTGTGAGTTCAAGGCCAGGCTAGTCTACATTGCAATTCCCCAGTCATGGCTACACAGTGATACCTGTCAAAAAAAAAATTTAAATACTATGGAAAGTGATAGAGAAGGATATTTGATTAATGGATTCTGGCCTCCATGTACAAATACACCGTGCACACACAAACACAAACGTACACCACACTCACACATAAACACACATGCATTCACATACACATTACACATCACATAAAACAAATACACTACACATGCACATAAACAAACATATATACAACACACACACACAACTCAAAATAATCCTCAGTCTGAGACTTAAGTGTAAAAGGTAAAACCATATATTCTTTAGAAAGAAAATCTTTAAGACTTGGGGCTAGACAAGATATTCTTAAATCTGACACCTAAAGCAAGAACATAAAAGAGAAAATTGATAAAACATAATACATCAAGATTTTTAATATTACTCCTCAAAAAATGTGTATTGTGGCTGAATAGATGCAGTGTTGAAATGTTGTCAAACATCATTTTCAAGGCCAGAAGCAGTGGCACACACCTGTAATCCAGCACCGGGGAAACTGAGGCATGAGGATCACGAGTTCAGCAGTGGTTCTCAATCCATGGGTCACCGCCACTTTGGGGGTCACACATCAGATATCCTGTATATCAGACATTTACATTGTGATTCATGACAGTCACAAAACTTACAGTTATGGAGTAGGAACAAAATAATTTTATGACTGGGAGTCACAACAACATGAGGACCTGTATTAAAGGGTCGTAGCGCTAGGAAGGTTGAGAAGCACTGGCTTAGAAGTCTGGGGCTTGACTAAGCTACAGGATAATGCCTTATCTCAAACAAAACAAACCAAAGCGGTGCACATCCAACGAAGGGCTAATACCCAGCATGAAGGGAGGGCTCTCAAAACACATCGGCAAAGTATAAAAGATCAAACTTGGAAACTGGATAAAAGGCAGAGGTATGTATTTCACTGCAGAGAATGTGCAAATGTCAACGCGAGTGGCGTTCATAGCCAGGGGAAGATGTAAATAAATTAGGACCCTCGGCCCAGAATGACACTGTCGCACACTGATCAGAACGCCTAAATTGGAAAGAGGGGAGGCATCCCTGCGAAGAAGCCTCAGAGGACAGCGTCACTCGGCGGCGGCGTCACTCCCGAGAATCCTGATCTGTGAGCTACTCTATAAAAGAGCTCAGCAGACTTCTTTCAAAAAGAAAAATTACATCAACTCCACAGGAGCCAACAAAGGCACTCTGAAGTATTTACCCCTGAGAAAGAAAGTCTAATGTTCCCATAAAACCTGATACAAGTGTTCATAACAGCTTTATTTGTAATCAAAACAGGGAACAGCCCAGATGTGAGAAGACTGGGCTAAGCCATTAGAGCTACCTACACCCTGTGGAATACTACTCAGCAGTTAAAAGGAGTGAACTGTGGCTTAGACACAGCAACCGGGACAGATCTCCCTGCAACTGGGCCATTTGAGAAGGTTGTTCTACTTCATGCACATAACATGGGATGTAGGATTCCCTGTGTGTGTGACCTTTTGTGACATCATTAGCATAGAAATGAAGCATAGGTCAGAGATTGTGGGAGCTAGGGCCATAGGGATGGAGACAACAGCCTGAAAGATTCTCGTGGAAAAAGTCTGTGTCTAGTTGAACGTCAGTATGTCTCCACAGGGTGGTTCAGTTGGACTCTGCTACTTCTTACAACTGTGTGTGGATCTATACTTGCTCCCGAGCTGCAAGCAGAGCCAATTGTAAAACATCTTTAAAACTTAAACATATTCTTGCCATAGGACCTAGCTATAAATCCTGCCCCCAGGGTATTTCCAGAAATCACGTCCAATGTTGTGAATAGTCTTGATGTCTATCAGCTGAAAAGTACATTAGTTGTTACAGCTGCGCATGGTAAATCTAGGTAGCAATGTCTTTCAAGATGTTCTCACTTTTATTGAGTGTATACGGGTGTTTTGCCTGCACATATATCATGAACCATGTGTATCCAGTGCCTAAGGAGATCAGAAAAGGGCACCTTAGAACTGGAGTTACAGACAGCGATTAGCCACCGTGTGGATTCTAGGAGTTGTCGCCTGGTCCTCTGCTGACAGCATCAGTGTTCTCAAGCACAGGTGATGCTCAAAAGTTTTGCACTAAGTCACCCGAGGCACAGGATCCAGCTCCCGCGGTCCATCTGTAGCACACCTCTGGGAAGGCGAAACTGGAGAGGTCGGTCGGTAGGCAGAGCTACGGTTGTCAGGGTAAAAGGAGCAGAATTACCACAGGAAACAATTGAGGGTGCCAAGGTTTATTAAAGTATACATTTTAAGGGTATGAGAAAATTAGCTGAGAAAAGTGGAAGCATCTAGGTCAGAGGGCATGGCCAAGAGAGGGAGGGCAGGAAACTAGAGGCTAGAGGGGCTCAGCATACAGTATATACTTGTATAAAAACCTAACAATAGTAATAAAATGCTTCAACAGGAATCACTATTATGCAGAAAATAACACAGCCAAGAACATGCAACCATTCAAGATGCCTCTACCAGAGGACCTGAAAGGCAGCTCTTCTCAGAAGGAGGCTGGACCCCATCCAGTCCTTACTTATTCTTGAGAGTCATTGCAGGATGTTCTAGAAATGCAACATCTCTGTGATAAGAAGTATACTTGACTGAAAATAAGTCACATACCCCTTATTGGCTAGGTCAACTAGGTTTTCTATATTAAGATGAATTTTCTCCTGGTATTTTTTGAATTTTTTATGCTATTATGAATTTGGTTTTGTTTTTTCTAATAAGGATTCTGGTGTGTCCAAAGCTACCCACTTTATAGGCTTATTTTGTAGCTCAAGCCGGCCTTGAACTCCTGATCCTCTACCTCCAACTCTTCGGAGTATCCTGCTGAATTGCTTCAGTGCAAGAGGCAGAATGCTTATTTTCTCCTGGCCCATTTTATAGAATTTTCTTATTAACTTCAATTTTTCATCAACTGAGTATCTTCCCCTTGCTAGGGAGCTGTACTTCCAGAGAACTCAAAATGATACGTCGATCTCTCCTTTTCAGTTATTGAATTGACTCTTTAATGTTTTCTTGTTACAAAGCGTTGGCTAGGACCTCCGATACACTACTGAATATGGTGCTAAGGATAAACTTGGTCTTGGTCAGGCCTGTTTTTAAGATTAGATTTTAATGTGTGTGTGTGTGTGTATTCATTCCACAGAAGGCATGTGGGGGTCAAAGGTCAACCTTATGGAGTCAGTTCTTGTTGGGAGCTGACTCCTAGCAGAAAGCGGCTATCATCTTTGCAGTCATCTCCAGCCATATACCCTGACAGGAAACTTGTTTTCAACAGCCCGCAACAGCCAAGCACACTCTGATTTCTCACAGTATTTTTTTGCTGCTTAGTGACCCCAGCTACAAGGTGCACGATGGTCTCCACACTGCTAGCTAGGCACACGTGGTATCCACGCTTCAAGACACTGACATAGTGCCTTCAGCTATGCTTGTCCACGAGGTCAAGGCACATGGTAAAGGGTATAAATACCCAGGATTTCCTTTCAGTAAACTGGAAGAGACTTGATCCAGACCTCTGTCTTGTCTCCATTCTTCGAGTCTTCTTGCCCCTCCATCCCCACTCTCTCTCTTGCTAGACCCTGAACCGCGGACCGGAGCAGCAGAACGGGCTGGAACAAGTTCTCCCTTTTGCCTTTAGGTTGGCTCTGAGGATCAAACTCAGGTCACCAGCCTTGAGCAGCAAGCACCTCTTTACCCCTGAGCCATCTTGCCAGCCCACAAATTGTCACTCTCTTGAATGTGTGGTAAAGATGTCTTACATTCTCCGTGAAACTGTGTCTTTGGTTAGCTTTTCAGCTTCGTCAATGAAAATGGCAGATTTCAACTTTCCGCTATTTCTAAAGCTGATTTTGTTCATTTATTTGTTTGATTAAAAAAATCTTGCATTTTGCCCATTTTCTAATTTATATAAAGCTTCTATCTTATCAAACTTATTGGCCTGTATGTGTGTATCCTCTTTCACCCATTGCTGTTTGTATAAAGTCCCTCTTTGTTCCTGGCCAAACTGAAGAAGGTTTTATTGATCAACTCTACTTGCTATGTTGACCTTGCTTATTCTGTTAACATCAGTCTTTAATCTTGACTAAAGCTCTCCCCGACTTTCCGTAGGTTTGATTTTTGGTTCTCCCAAGTATCTTGAATATTATGTTTGGTCCATTTGGTTTCAATTTCCCTCATTTTCTAATGAATGCATCTAAGTCCATAAATTTTCCTCTGATAACTACTTTGGCCACATCTCACAGGTTTTAATATTTAATGCTCTAATGCTTATTTTCTAAGTAGTGTATAATTTTCATTTTTATTTCCTTATTAGCACAAGGCTTTTTTTTTATAAGTGTTTCTGTGTTTATGATTGTAGATATTGATTTAATCTCTCTTTTACTTATTTCCTCATTTGTTCAGGGGATGAAACTTTGACGATTCTATTTTTTTTTGTTGTTGTTGTTGTTGAGATTTCCTCTGCTGTCCAATGCATTATCAGTTTGTGGGAGTCGCTTGTACGTTTGAAAGGAATAGGTACTATAAGTTTGTTATACGAAGTTGTCAGTTGTGTCATTGAAATTCTTATGCCACACTGGAGGATGGCTCAGCGGTGAGGTGAAGGCGCTGGCGGCTCTTGCAGAGGACCTTGTGGTGATTTCAAGGGAGTGCTCCCCCACCCCCCTGTAAGTCTCTGGCATTTAAATAGGGGATCCCCAGTTGTTGGCTACTTGAGAAAGATTAGGAACTGTGGCCTTGCTGGAGGAACTATATACTGGGGGTGTCAGGTAGAGAGGTTTCAAAAGAGCCCTGGAATTCCCAGTAACCTCTCTGGGCTTTCTGTTCATTGTTCAGACATGCCAGTCGCTGCTCCGGCTGCCTGTTGCCTCCCACTTCTTGGGTTTCACCATCATGGACTCTAACCCTCTAGAACCTTAAGCCCACAATTAACCCTTCATTCTATAGATTGCCTCAGTCATGGTAATAAAAATAGAATAGTAAATAGTGATAGAAAAGTAAATAAGACACATTAGTTTGATTCCCAACACTCACACAGTGGCTCACATCGAGAGCATCTGACACCCGCTTTTGGCCTCCTTGGGCACAAGACACAGGCATACATACAAACAAACAAAAAAAATCATATATATAAAATAAAAATAAATAAGAATTTAAATCCTTTTCCTATTATTTTTGCTTAATACACTTCCTAAAGAAGTATGAAATTTGACCTGCTACTTTTTTTTTTATCTTTATACATCTGTATTAGTTAAACCTCTCTAGAATAACAGAACCTGTGGGATGACTGTGTGTGTGTGTGTGTGTGTGTGTGTGTGTGTGTGTGTGTGTCTGTGTGTCTGTGTGTGTTCATAATATATAGTAAATATTATTTAATATATACTAAATATACTAAAAATATATTAAGTCAGCTACATTGGAATAATAACTGAATTCACGCCAAGCTAATTGCTTGGTCCTTGAGGCTGGATGGAGTCCAACAAGAGCTGACTCTTTCTGTAGAGTCTGATAACCCCTTTACTCAGTCCCAAGGACTGGGTTCTTTTGCAGGCCCACCATGGGACCAAAAACCTAGAAGATTCCTGAAGAGCCACTGGTCTTTAGCCAACCGTAGAAGCCTGGAAATGCTGTTCTGTTATCAGCGTAGGGATCAGCAGGTGGTGGGGTAAATGAACTCTGGGAAAAACGAAAAGCCAAATCTGCAAAAAGCCAATAACCATCCTCCCGTCTCTTTAAATCTGCACGGCTACCAGAAGGTGCCACCCATGCTCCCGTGGGTCTTCCCACACCGACCAAGCCATCAGGACAGTTCTCCAGCTGAGGTTCTCTACTCAGGTGATCCTAATTTGTAGCAAGTTGACATGAAAACTAACCATAATAACATCTATTCGTTTTATTTTATATTCTCCATTATTAAGAGGCATGAAGGGATACAATTATCGTATCTTCCTGGCTGATTGTTCTTTCAAACAATATAAACTATTCTTTTATGCCCTCCTGGCAAGTGTCCTCCCCTCCTACTTGAGATGGTATCTAGGCCATCTTACACATTTTAATACAGTTATACTTATTTCTCAAGCCTGTTTTTTTCCCCCATTGATTTAAGTGGTTTTTAGATACCATGCGTCTGCTTGTGGTGTTTTTGTAAACAGATTTTACTGATAAATTATTCATCTTTAGATAATAACGATTCTTCTGCCTTAACTTTAGACTTAAAACTACTAAAGTTCTTGATGGGACATGTGATGGTTTGAATCAGAATGGCCCCTGTGCCAAATAGCTTTATGTCGACTTGACACAAGCTAGAGTCATCAGAAAAAAAGGAAGCCTCAATTAAGAAAATGTCTCCATAAGATCAGATTGTAGGCATGCCTGTAAGGAATTATCGTGATTGATGGAGGAGGGCCCAGAACATTGCAAGTGATTTTTAATTCCTGGGCTGGAGGTCCTGGGTTCTACAAAAAAAAAAAAAAAAAAAAGCTGAGCAAGCCAGTAAGTAGCACCCCTCCATGGTCCTCTGCATCAGCTTCTGCCTCCAGGTTCCTACCCTACTTAAGTTCCTGCCCTGACTCCTTTGATGATGAACAGTGATATGGAAGTGTCAGCTTAGAATAAGAACTTTCCTTCCCAGTTGTTTTGTGGCCATGGTGTTTCACCCCAGTAATAAAAACCCCTAGCTAGGACAGCACCCAAGAGGCTCATGTTAGAATGCTTAGCCCAAAGTTAGTGGAACTATTCGGAAGGGATGATAAAGGAGGTGTGGCCTTGTTGGAAGAAGTGTGTCACTGAGAGTGGACTTAGAGGTTTCAGAAGCCCAGACAGACCCAGCCTCTCTTTCTCAGCCTGGTGCCTGCGGATCAGGGTATAAAGCTCTTCACAACTGTATGGAGCAGGCCCTTAACAGGACCGGCTCCATTTTGTAATAGGAAACTTGTAGAGACAAGTCTGGAAGTGACGTTGTGCTGTGATAACCAGCTGTAATGAAGTCAGGGTCCAGGCGATAACCAGACACGAGTGGTTATCTGCCGTGCACGTCAGGAGTAACGCCAAATCAAGCATAAAAGAGGAGTCCGACCAGGAGCACATTATCACACTGGTAACCATGATTACCTAGCGTGATACTTCAACAAGCCTCCTCAACACCGATCATGAAAGAGTTAACCAAGAGAGCACACTATGAGGTCAAATTAGCAATTCAACTAGCTGAAGCTGATCCCGCCTTCGCCTCCGGAACTCCTGACCTGTAACCCAAAACCACAAAGGACTCAGGTGTATAACTCATGAATGAATGATGTGTTCATTGCTATGCTTATTTCTTTGGTAATTAGCAATTTATTATTTGTGTTCATTGTACATATTGTTAGAGGTCAATGCATAGGAAATGTGGCAATATCTCGTGGTGGCTTTAGCATTGATAATAAATATTGTTTACTGTGTATCATTAACAGAGCAATTGAAATGTCAAACCTTCTGTCTCTGGCTTTCTCTCTCTTCCCTCTCATGGAACTGATAATCTCACAGTCAAATCCAGCATACGATCCCTGAGTGGAGGAGGACCAGGAGACCTGTGCTCCTCTCCCTGTGGGGATACTAAACCCTAATCACAACCTGCTCATGACAGATAAGAGTCAGGGCTCTCGACAGCAACTCTTCCAGCTCCAGTGCGGTGTCCGTCTGCTTCCCACCATGATAAGTCATTGACTCACCCTCTGAAACTATAAGCAAGCCCCAAATTAAACACTTCCTTTTTATCATAGTTGCCTTGGTCAGGGTGTCTCTTCACAGCAAGAAGGCAGTGACTAAGGCCATATGAGAGTTTCCAACATATTCCTGGATCCCCTTCACATTACTATTAAGAGGTAATTTTGATTTGACCATCCAGATATTTACTCCTTGCACCTTTCACTATTTGTCTATAAGGTTTGTTCTACAATTCTCTTATATCTGTTCTGTCACTATATAAAGAATTCCTCTAGATTTCCAGGTTTAAGGGTGATACAGGCTTTCCAATAAGTATCATATAAACTGGAGCTCCCTGACCACAGAGGGAAGAGTCCTTTCCCTGTGCATTATGGGATATGCACCTGAGAGCATCCTTGACCTTCACCCAGCAGATACCAGTAGCTTCACCCACCATACCAGCCATCAGAATGCTTCTGTACATAGCCCAAATGTCTCTGCAGAGGCAAATGTCCCTAGATATGAGCCACCAACCTCTAAATTCTTTTCCGAATTTTCATTCTAGTTTTTGGAAAGGACTGGATGGTGAATTCATCACAACAAATGCCCTTCAGCATATGTTGTGATTTGAATGAGGCATGTCCTTCCATAGCCTAATGTATTTGAACACTTGATCCCTGTTGGTGACACTGTTGGGGAAGCTGAGGAACATTTAGTGGGTGGAGGCTTACTGGAGGAAGTATGTCATTGGGACAGACTTTGAAAGTTTAAAGCCTCCCCCCACTTCACTCAGCTTTTGGTTCCTGCATTCATGCCATGCCAATGTGTGGTGGTTTGAATATGCTTGGCCCAAGGAATGGCACTATTAGGAGTGTGACCTTGTTGGAGTGGGTGTGGCCTTGTTGGAGTGGGTGTGGCCTTGTTGGAGGAAGTGTGTCACTGTGGGGGTGGACTTTGAGGCTCCTTTGCTCAAGCTATACCCAGTGTGGAAAGGGAGCCTCCTCCCGGCTGCCTGCAGAAGGGATAGTCTCCTCTTGCTTGTCTTTGAATCAAATTGTAGAACTCTCAGCTCCTCCTCCAGCACCATGTCTGCCTGCCCACTTCCCACCATACTTCCCACCATGATGATAATAGACAGAACCTCTGAAACTGTAAGCCACTTCCAATTAAATGTTTTTCCTTGTAAGAGTTGCCATGGTCATGTGTATCTTCATAGCATGGAAACTCTAACTAAGACACCATGCCACACCTTCCCTGCATGACAGGTCTTGCTCTGGAACCATAAGCTAAAATAAAAACAAAACAAAACAAGCAAACAAAAAAACCCTTTCTTCCTCAAGTTGCTTCTTAGGGGTATTTGATCACAACAACAACAACAAAAATAATAATAATAAACTATGTGATTTCAGCTTTTTCTCCAGCAACCTATTGATGCAATACGATTTTAGTTCCCTAATTTGGTACCTTCCTTCCAATAGCAGAACAAAGCCTATTATTATTATGGTAACATTTGTAATATACAGTGTTGCTTTTCTAAATTATGTTTATATTTACATTGATATGTGAAGTTGGCCAATAGTTTCCTCCTACTTCCTGCTAGCTTGTGATAACAATTATGTTTAATTGTTAAGTGTGACTGGTTTGTATTGCTAACTTCACCTCATATAGGATCACTCTGGAGACCAAACCCTGGTATTATATATGAAAGGCTTTCTAGGTCACATTAAATGAAATGTGAACACCCACCTTAACAGCAAACAGAAAGGAGAAAGTGAGCTGAGAACCGGCATTCACCTCTCTCTGCTTCCTGACTGGATACAATGTTACCAGTGCCTCAAAGATCCTCCTCCACCGCTTCCCACGTCGATGAACTGCAATACTCTTCAACTGTGAACCTAAATAAACATTCTTAAGGTGCTTTTTATTTTGTGACAGCAACAAGAAAAGAAAGTAATATAGTAAAGTTGCCATCTATATTCCTATCACAATAATTTTCCCTTCTTCAAAGGATTTATATGGATTGCCTCTGCAAAAAAAAACCTTCTTTTTAACATGTTCTTTCTTAAGATTTAATGTTTGTATTTTATGTGTATGAGTGTTTCCTGTATATATACACACACATACCACATGCATACAGCACTTGGAAAGGCCAAAAGGGGGTACTGTATCCCCTGGAGCTGGGGTGACAGGTGGTTGTGAGCCACCATGTGGGTGCTAGAAATCAATCTTGGTTTCTCTGAAGAGCAGCCCATGCTCTTAGCCAGCGAGCAGGTTGCTCTAGCTCCATGGTTCTTCCTTCCTTCTTTTGTTTTCACTGTTGTACACTTAATCATTTAAATTCCCTAGAGCATCTATTTCAGTGGTATGCTCTGTGCTACTGTGTACCTCTATCTGTCTCCTTTGGTTTTCAGAATCCATGGCTAGTCCTCCTTTTGTTTCTAATATTGTTACATATTTTCTTGTCATCAGATGGATGTTTTCAGCTATATGTACTTTGTTTGACCAACCAGCTGTTTTCTAATTTACTAACTTTTATCTTATTGTTCTCAATACCGTCCTGTTTGTTTAGTCATCATATGTGGTGACTTGAATGAAAATGTCCCCATAGGCTCACAGGAAGTGACACTACTAGGAGGTGTGGTCTTGTTGGAGGAAGGGGCGGGCTTTGAGGTTCAGATGCTCAAACCCAGTCTCTCTCTCTCTCTCTCTCTCTCTTCTCTCTCTCTCTCTTCCTCTCTCTCACTATACATATAGAGAGACATATATATGTCTGTTTAATTGTTTGTTCTGTTTTGAGACAGAATCCAGGCAGCTCTTTAACTTACTCTCTAGCCCAGGCTGGCCTCAAACTTGCAATCCCCCTGCTTTAGCCTCTCAAGCTGGAATTGCAGGCTTGCAAACCAGGCCCAGAGTAATGTTCTGTTCCTTAAAAAAAAAAAAAAAAAAAAACATGGATTGCCTCTGAAAATATCTATTTTAACATGTTTATTTTCATTAAGATTTATTTTTATCTTGTGTGTATGTGTATGTATACCACACACATGCAGTACCAGCGGGGCCAGAAGAGGGCGTCAGATCCCCTGGCTTTTCCATCTTGCTTTGTTGTGTTGTTTTCTTCTCTCCTTTAGATCTTTGAAACTGATTGGGGTTGGGGGGGAAGCTCTCTTCAACATACAGAGATCCCGTCGATAATTAAAATCATACATAATTTTAAGTGTGTCCAACTTACTCTAACTCTAAACTTATTTTGCTGATTTCTAGGTCACAAGGCAACTAATTATTTTCTGCTTCCTGGTAACAAACTGTTGTAACTATGTTTCTTTTCTCTTCCTCTGAAGCCCATGCTATATTTCTTCTGCAGCCCGTCTTCAGACACTTACAAATAAGCACAGATTTCTCTGTAGATGTTGTTATTCGTGTTTGTACAGCAGAGCTTCTCCTCAAACGCTCATTTTTAACATTTAAATCTAGTTTTTTTTTTTTTTCACATTCCAAACCTATAGAGCATAAAGGATGGGTTGAAATTTGTTCTGCCTCTGCAAAGCAAAGCTGGGCCTTTGGCCCCCTACCCTGAACCATGGGTGGTCACGCAGTGTACTGGGGACAAACAGAATTCTCTAGGCAATTCTTTCTGTCCTGATTGAAAAGGTGTCTCCAGGCTTTAAAGGCCTCCCACTGAGAAAGGATAGAAGCGGGGAGTGGGGGGAAAACACACACACACACACACACACACACACACACACACACACACACACGGAAGCTGGTATAAAGATTGAGAGAGTCTGGGAAGATGTCTGAGTTTGTTTTCTATTGCTGGGATAAAACAGGATGGATGACCTTTAAAAGCAACTTGAGGAAAAAAGGGTGCACTGGGCTTCCACACCCAGATCACACAGTCCCTTGTGGAAGGAAGCCAAGGAAGATGCTGAAGCAGAAACCACAGGGAAATGCTGATTACTGGCTTGCTTGGCTTGATTTCTAGTATATATCAGGACCAGGGACAGGCTTGCCCAGAGTGGAGGCTCTCCCTCAATCATTAATTAAAAAATTAACAACAACAACAAAAAAATGTCCCCCATCCTTTCTTACAGGCAGTCTGACGGAGGCATTTCTCAGTTGTGGTTCCTCTTTCCAAATATTTCTAGCTTAGCCATTCTCAACCTATGGATCACATATGACCTTTTCCCATGGGTCACCTAAGACCGTCAGAAAACGCAGACATTTACACTACAATTCATAACAGTAGCAACATTACAGTTTTACAAAGAAGCAATGGAAATAATTTTATGCTTGGAGGGTCACCACCACATGAGGGAAATGTATGAAATGGTCACAGCATTAGGACGGCTGAGAACCACTACTCTAACTTGTGTCAAGTTGACAGAAAAATTAACCAGGACAGCAGGGCAACCCCTCGTGTGCAAGCAACAGGCTGGAGACAGAGTCTGACATGTCCCTGATGGTCAGCTGCTACTAGGAACATGTTCATGAAAATACCATTCGCAAGGTCTTTCTTTCCCGCCCCGCCCCGCCCCGCCCCCCCCCCACCACACCCCCACACACACCCCGCTTTACATCAGCTATGTTTCAGCCAAGGTTTCCATTCATGGGTTGTTCTAATGCTGGCATAACAGAGAGACGTGAGGAACGCGTGATTCCAAGGTGCAAACCGAGTGTGTCAAGCACAGGATGTGCAGACACAGCAGGCCATGGAGTTTACCACTTTATTAAAATTGTGATTGTTCACATAAAGACTCGGCCAGGTCACATATTAATAATTATCACTGACAATCTTTAACATCAGCTGAAGCCCACTACTGAAGCAATATCACCTCTCCCGGTCTCATCTATCTTACGGCTTATAGCCCCTCTGTGGTCAGCACGCCGCGAGCTTCGCGGACATTTAATTACGAGCACATCATAAATGTAGCTGACAGGGCAGAGACTGGGGAGGGGTGTGCCTGGAAAGGGGGTGGCAGTCAAGAGTGCTCAGTTGATGTATCCCCAGTGAGGACAGGAACGACCACTTCTCCAGTTTTCCCTCTGTGGAAAACTGTTCACCTGCTGGCAGCCATTGTGATGGTAGGACCATACCCTCTGAGCCTTGGCACCCAGGCTCTTAGACATAAATCATGTCTGTATTCCAGCCTATATAGTCATCTGAGTGCCTTTGCTTTCCCACACCCAGAGCTTTCCAAGTGTAGGTTCTACTCTGATGCAAATGAACAGAAGGAGCTTCTGGTCCAAGCTCCAGGAAGCCTTTACCCTTCCCACCATGGGTAAAAGGACTTCCAGAATCAAGCATAGTGATGCACCATTATAACCACAGCATTCAGGAAGCAGAGGCAGGAAGATCTCAAGCTCAGGACCAGCCTAACTGCATCACATCTTAGAGACCAGCCTGGGCTACATAGTAAGACCTGTCTCAAACATATTAAAGAAAGAATAAAAGAGAGAGGTGGGGGAAGGGAAGAAAAGGAAGGGAAAAAAAGGGAAGGGAAGGAAGGGAAGGGAAGGGAAGGGAAGGGAAGGAAATGAAAAAGAAAGAAAAATGCTAAGTCTGAGATGTTGCTCAGTAGTAGCAACTTGCCTAGAATCCCCAGTGAGGGCTGGGCGTGGCTCAGTGGAGACCCCTGCTAGAATCCCCCAGTGAGGGGTTGGGGGCGGGCTCAGTGTAGACCCCGCCTAGAATCCCCAGTGAGGGCTGGGGCGTGGCTCAGTGGTAGAGCCTGCCTAGAATCCCGGAGGGTATGGGCGTGGCTCATGGTAGAGCCCTGTCTAGAATCCCTCAGTGAGGGGCTGGGGGCGTGGCTCAGTGGTAGAGCCCCTGTCTAGAATCCAAACCCCCACTCCCTGAGGTGTGAAAATGTGGCTCAGTAATAGAGCACCTGCCTAGCTTATCCAAGGTCCTGAGTTTCATTTCCAGACATTTAAAGGAGTTGGGAGGAGCTGTCCTTAACAGTATCCCATCATTCAGCTATACACCCAGGTACGCAGAAACTATCTTTCCCAGAAATCAGAAAAAGGTGACCTTGTATCCCGAGTGATGGAGGAGGAGGTTCTCCGTGTACTTCTAATTAGCTGTGGCTTTGATACACTAGCCAAGGTGTTGGGCACTAATAAGGCCGCCAGCCTCTCAGAGTGGGCCTGGGGCTGCCAGATCTCAGAGTGTCGCGTTTCAAAGCAAGTGTCCTCTGAGGGGCTGAGGTGCAGATTCCTCCGCGCCCTGGCAGGCTCATGTAGGGAAGACAAAGCATATAATAAGGGACGCGCAATGAAGGAGCTTTGAAGAGAAAGCGGAAAAGTAGCTATCATGTTGGCAGATAAATTCTACACACAATTATTCATTCCTAGCCCCTTGACATGTAGATTAATGAGTTTGATAACCCAGGCTTCTAGGAAGTAGATTCCACCCTTCGCAGGCTTTCTCCCCCTCTACCTACAAACAGCAAGCTGGTCTATGGAGAGAAAAACAAATCGATACATTTGCAGTAGCCATCGCTGCTTGCCAGTGATTGGGGCCTTATGTCAAAACTATGATGTGTCTTCTACCTCCTGGCCTGGAAAGAAGCCGTAGTAGTCATAGGGACATGGAAGGGGGACAGTGAGCTTCACATCTTGGACTCCACAGAGTTCTGGTTTGTTGTCTGGGCTGAGCATGTGGGGCACGTTCAACTTCAACACCCAGGAAAAGGGGTCATCTGCTGTACCCTAGGCTAGACCTACCAGTGGCACTGCCCCTACTTGGTGCTCAGTCACCCACTCAAAAAAAGAGGCAAAGGAAAAGACACTGTAAGGATTCAGTAAAGGTCCCCTAAGCCACTCTGGATGTCATAAGGAGGTTGGGCAAACAGCCATGAGCTTGAATTTAGATTAAGTTAAAATCCTCATAAAGAAGAAATGTATCCAAAGTAAATATCAGGTCTACACATTGTGTCACATGGAATCCCCAAACAGGAAGGCATGATGTGATGGAGGTGCCCCTCTACTTAGAGTGCGCCTTCGTGGGGCTGGGGAGATTGCTCAGTGGAGAAAGCGTTTGCCTTGCAAGCATTCAGGCTGGAGTTGGAAGCCAAGAACCCACACAAATCCCTGGCAGGCATAGTAGCTGCCTTCACTCCCAGCACTGGGGACGCCAAGAGGGATCTCTGGACCATGCTAGCTGAGCCAGCAGGAATTGGTAAACTCTGGGTTTGGTTAGAGACACTGCCTCAGTAAATACAATGGAAAGCAATCAAAGACACCAACTCTGCCCAACACACACACACTTATAATGCACATACTTACATACCACATCCTTACATATACCCTGCACGCTCACACAGATAACACATATGCATCCACAGGTTGTAAATGCATGTGCATACATTCACATGTGCATGCACACACACACACACACACACACAAGAATATATTCCTTAAGATAGACTTTTGAGAAAGTGGGTATAGAAGACAGTAGAGTGGGAGATACTAAAATGGAAGGGAAGACACTGGGACAGAAAGGTTCAGAGGAAAGGGCCAGGGAGACAGAAGAGGTGGGGGAAATATGTAGGAAAACCCCATAAGAATCACTATGTAGGCTAATCTAAAACAAAATAAAGAAAAGACTACATTCCTCAGGGCAGCTGTGATAACCCACATCTGTAAACTGCACACCCAGGAGCCTGAAATAAGAGGATCAGAGGATTCTGGGCAAACCTGGGCTACATGTGTAGTGAGAGCCTGCCAAAGGAAAGGAAGGAAGGAAAGAAAGAAAGGCAGACAGAAAGAAGGTGAAAGGTGAAAAAATAAGTTGAAAGAAAGGAAAAAAACCTGTCTTTTGGTGTCCTCATGAGCCAGTCGCTTCTAGATCTTGGTTCATTTTCTTGTCACTCCATCCTGGTGTTTATCCTCCAAAAACAAAGCAGGCAGACAGGTGAGGTGGATCATCGAGATGTCTGACTACCTGAGTTCAAGCCCCAGAGAGCCCACGTGGTAGACAGAAGGAACAGACTCCCAGAATCATCCTCTGACTTCCACACAAGAGACATGGCACATCCACATGTGCCCAAAATAATTAAAATGTAACATTTTTTTTTTAAAGAATAACTAAAAATAATGCACATATGCAACAAACACAAGCAATGTGGGAAAGAAAATGCAATAGGCAATTAAAACAGTGGCTCCTGTAAGGCTCATATATTTGAATACTCAGTTATCAGAGAGTGGCACTATTTGAAAAGGATTAGGGGGTGTGGCCTTGGGGGAGTGTATTACTGGGGATGGCCTGTGAGGTTTCAAAAGCCCATGCCAGACCCAGTTAGTATCTGCCCCGCCCACCCTGTGGGTTACAATGTACTTCTCAGCTACTCCTCCAGGCCGTGCCAGCCTGCTGCCACCACCCTCCCCATCATGATGATAACAGACTTCTCAAACTGTAAGCCAGCACCCATTAAAAGTTTTCTTTGCTAAGAGCTGCCTTGGTCGTGGTGTCTCTTCACCACAGTAGAGCAGTGATTAAGATAGACTGTAACAACATGCAACGGCAAACGTCCCAACTCACACATCCCACCTTCTCGTTCTTTAAGCTACACAGAAAGGGGTGAGGCTGAGGGCCTGTGATGCAGAGGTTAGGCAACTGTGTGTACAAAAGAACAAGAAGCCCCCTCCTGTGATACTCTGGTAAGTGGCCTGACTGTCACTCTCCTCTGCCAGACAAGTCCTTTGGGAAACAGCAGACTCCAAAAGCCTCACCAGAGTCCTGTTTGGGTACTGGGTGTATCAGCCCAGTGCCTGGGCTCTTTGACCCTGAGCCACCATCAGCATAGGCATTCTGCAGATACCTTGCTTTATCCCACAGGAATGTAGGGACTGGAGAAATGGTTCAGCAGTTAACTGCATACTGCTGTTGCAGAGAACCCGAGTTAGGTTCCCAGCATGCACTATGGGCGGCTCACAACCACCTGCGACTTCAGCTCCAAGGAGTCCAAAGCTCTGTTCTGGATTCTGCAGGTACCTGCATTTGCTTATCCAGAACCATACACACGTGCACATGAACAAAAATAAAAATATCTTTTAAAATAGTAGTCATGTATGGAATAGCCATCTACCCTGCTCATACAAATTCTGATTCTCTACTTAGACCACTTTAAGTGTTTGTGGAGGTTCAATTAAACCTCAGCGTCACCTCCATCTTGAGTTAAACTGACAGTTATAAAGATGTCTGTCTCTCCTTCATAGAGCCTTATAATATCTCCCAAAGTCTTGGGGTGCTCATCACAGAAGGTCATCAGATTTCACCACTAAAAGTCCAGAATGCTCATTAAATTCAAATTTCAGATAGACAAGTTCAATGCTTTACATATGAAATGACTCTCAGGACTCAGTCAGTCCCTCCCCGATGGCGCCATTTGAAAACTGTGGAAACTCTGGGGCTTGGGCTCAGTAGACAACAGTGAGACACTGGAGACAAGCCTTTAAGGAAATATCCATCTCTGATCCTGGCCTCCAATCTCTGCGTGCTAACCCATCAAGACATGAGAAATTATAACCCAAGCTCCTACTGCCATACACTGACCCACTCCAAATGTCAAGTCTTCCCCCCATGAAGGACTGACCATATCCCTAAAAACAGTGTTCCAAAATATGCCTCTCCTCCCGTGAGTTGTTTGCCCCAGGTATTTTGTGTCTGTGACAAGAAAAGTAGCTAATACAACAATGAATAGCTTTTAGTATCACAAAATGTGTCACAAATGTGCACGGGAGGGACCTACTGATACTAAAAAGATAATTTGCTATATGAAGCAACAAGATAGTATACTAAGAATATTTTAGCATTAGTTATGTCCCATGAACGTTTGAGACATTTATACTAAAAATTTCTATACCATTATCTGAAATTCAAATCTAAGGAACCACCAAGTATCTCACCTGACAGCCACCGTATTCAAGGTGTCCCTTTGAAACTGCTCAAGTCAGACTCAAAAGAGATGTGAGCAAAACTCGTGCATATGCAAGACTACGTTTATGAACCCTCTACCCTTGTCCTCTGACCTGTCCCCAAGCACCCAGTTCCCCATGCCAAGTGCAAAGCCATCAGTTTTGGAGGACAACAAGGACCATTGTTCCTGAGTAGATATGAACCCTATTGTCAGATTCCAAGTTCTGCACGAGAGCTTAAACCTGGGAAAGGCATCCCAGGCAAGAGGTATGACCAGGAGGGGAACATCGAGGCAGGACCACAAGAGTCCAGAGCTTCGAAGCATGATGGAACACACTTGTAATCCCAGCACTCAGGAGACTCAGGATGAGTGTAAGTTCTAGGCTAGTCTAGGCTACACAAGACCCTCATAAAGACTTCAGAGCCCGTGGGATCCTTAACAAGAATCGTCCTGCTCCCAGAATGCACTTGGAGCAGGAGTTGGAAGAGGTAATGCCCTGATTTTTTTGTTTGTTTATTTGTTTGTTTCCCAAGTTGTGTCCAGACTGATTCATCTCTTCTACATCCAAGGGTTCCAGCCTTGGTGCTTCCTGCAGAAACCTAAGCAGAGACATTCAGAACAGCCTGAGAGCTGATGCCCTTAGTCTTCATAGGCAAAGCTGAGACACTGTTTAGCTTCTGCTGGATTCTGAGACCTGTCTGTCGAGAGATAGAATTGGGGGCTGTGTCATCAGGAGGGATTCAGTCAGGACAGGTAGTCCACGCCCCTTGCCCCCTCGCACCAGCAGGAACTCAGACCTGTCTGCACAGTCACTGCCACACATTGGTCTCAAAACCCCTACTCACAACTCACCCAACAGATACGTTTCCAGCCTCTGCCCCACCCTGTTATGTGACTGAAAGGGAAGCAAACATGCCTGGCTGTGTCACTGCCAGATCTTCACTCCCATCTGCCCTTGAATATCAGCCCCTCGGGGCTGCAGGCTCCAGAGAACATTCTAGAAGACAAGCTCTGCACAGCCTCAGGCTGCTCAATGGATCTTACTCACCAGTGCAATTCTACCACCCCAGAGTAGAGTAGGACCCCAGCCATGTTCCATCCATATCCTCCTACCCTGAACTCTCTGCTTTGGATGGGGAGTCTCTTCATCTCTTCAAGCTGATAGATCCCAAACACTGGAGCAAAGTACTTCAGAAGAACAGATGCAAATGGGCTAGCCAGCCAACAGCCCAAACAAAAGGCAAGTCCTCATCATTTGTGATCAGTCAGTAGACACCTTTCTGAAACACAGTTGGCCGATTTAAACAGTGGCCATTAGACCAGGGGAGGTTGACCAGTAGTCTGGGATGCTCTAGCACACAGTTAAGAGTGGGGAGACAAATTGAGACTTCCCAGCCAAATACCCACTAGGCCTGGTACAGTAGCAAGAGAAACAGTAAAAGGGACAAAGAGGTATCTTACAGGATATCCCTGCTGTCTCTGGATGATCCCCAAATCACTCTACTCTGCCCTTTCAGCACCTGTCCACTCACAAGCCTTACTTCAGCCCACTGTCTAATTTAATTCACATAGTTATTGACATACTTGAGACAACTGCCAATATTTTAAAATCAGATTTCGCAAGAAAATCCTGGGGAAAAAAATTATGTTTTCCTAAGAAAAGAAAAAAAATCAGGTCTGACAATATTAATCCTGGGTTCAACTGGAGGGAGCCAGGGAGAGTTCCCCTGAGATAGGATACAGACTAATTAAGAGTTGTCTTCTGTCTCCACCCCTCCCTTTCATCTAACTCCTACTCAGAGGGTACCCTGTGGAAACACCCTGTTATTCCCTGAAGACCACAAGTAGTTCAGCCCTTCCCTAGATGCCTTTCCTAGCCACCCCACTTCCACCTATCAAAAGAGCTAAGCTTTTCTAGAACAAGTTACTCAGGTGCCCACAGGTCAGCCCTGCATTCCTCCCCCAGACGCATGAGTTAACCATGTCCTATGCCAAGAGCAGTATGGGCTTATAGACAGATGGCTTCGGGGAATCCATAAAACATCTAGAAAATTAGCATTCTCAGAAAAAAGTGTAACCAAGCTAAATCCATGACCCAGGATCAAAGGCAAGAATCTTGTGCCCATTTCACAGGCTGATGGTGGCCTAGAGGGGTCATGCCCTGCTTTTCTCTACACTTTACAGTATGAAGGCCCACAAGCAGGTTGAAGGGAGAGATGTGTCATCATAGATAGGGTGTGTGCAGACAAGAGAGGGGGAATCTTGATTGGCTGGTTCTGGGAACTGGCATTCTGGGCAGAGCTTTAAAAAGGATAATGTATCTTTAAGGCCAGGTGCCCTTCAGGGAGCGTAGTGAATAAATGTCTCTGGAAAGCCTGTAAATATTCCATTGCCTCCCTGTCATTACTACTATGAAATGATAATGAAGCATGGAAGAAATATAATTCCATATTCAGATGACAGCATTAGCCTCCATAAGCAAACTGAAATATTTATTAGTAAAATGTTCAGTATCTACGCCTATAATCTAAAAAAAAAAAAAAAAAGGACAAAAATGTTTTATAATAAAAAAGAGATTGAATGTGGAGGTAAAATGTGGTTGGCTGATTTTATTGCTTATTATTAAATCCTGGCAAAACAATTATTTTTTTCTTTTCATTAGTAAGACACCCAAATTAAAACTATGCCCTCCGGCTGCAGGTTTACAGTAGTGATTAAGAACAAGGGATCGTGATACATGGGGCTTTTGACAATGGCGTAATCAAATTCATTTGTATTGTTCAATCTTTCCCTGACAAATATTTTTACAGTAAAATATACCAAACAAAGAATCGCGTGCAACAACTATCAATACAGAGGAATTAGGAAACCTTGTCATTATTTAAAAAGCAACGGATACGACATTGCCATAATCTTGAATACAAACGGTAGTGTGTAGTTAATTAGGGTAATTATTGCCTAAATTGTGCTTAATTGTCTTATACTGAATAGGACGCATGAAGGAAGCTTTTTTGAGCTTCCTACAAATGCCCGAGTACCACCAAACTCCTGAGTTATAATTTAATAAGTTTTGATGGTATTTCCTATAATTCAGAAAATACACCTGAATGCGAGCTAAAAGGCAAACAGGAGCCATGCGCCCTGACCTCTCTTTCACCTTATTGAAAAAGAGGCGTAAGAGAGTCATTTAGTGGTGCAGAGTCACTTGAGTGGTCTTGTACTGGGAGCACACTCCTTAAAGGAAAAGGAGAGAGTGGGGAGGGAAAAAAAAAAAAAAACCACAGGGTCTTTGAAGTGAATGAAAAATTAGAAATTCAAGTGACCACGATCAATTCTGAAACACTGCACAAAATTAATTACAGTTTTGCATCAGAAGCAAGGATGTAGATTTCAGACAGGCGATGTCATTTATCTCAACCTGCACAATACACAAGGCGATTAAAAAGCCAACTGTGTCCCCACCTCCCGAGTCTAGGGCCTCTCCGAGGCTGTGAAGTACAAATGATTAACTCCGAATTATGCAAGGGACTGTGCACCAGCTTCAGCTTGAATGGAGTGTGCAGCAGTCCCAGAGCTGGAGAGGAACAGATCTGAGGCTCTTTATCAAAATCCAGTCTGGCCACCACCCCACCCCCGACAGAATCGAGATAAATTACAGGGAGAGCTGGCCAGCCCTGCTGAGGGCTTGCTCTACAAACTCCAGATCTCCCTCGCTGCTGTTTTTAATTGCTTGTCTTGAATCTGAGTGTTTGGGAGAGGAGATTCAAGGATTGACTCCGCTCTATAGACAACTCTGACCAGATCCAAATGGCTTCCCAACTCACGTGGAGACTGTCAGAGGAGGCGAAATATTTGGCTTTAGCCCTGATTGGGGGGGGAAGCTCCATGCCCAAAACATGTATCAGCTGGGGATGCCCCGCCCTCTCGCCAGCCAGATTAATCCTAGCAATTAGCCTAAGAACCTTCAGCACCCAGGTGGCTGGGAGATGTCCCAGATCTGGTCACAATTGAACCCCACAATGACTACCACAGTGGAAACTTATTTGTATCCCCTTTATCTGACCCCCCCCAACTCTGATACTGCCCCTCCTTAAAAAAAAAAAAAAAAAAACAGGCAGGATTCACATGTGTTCAAAATACATCTGAACTCTGTTGTCAAAATGAACTCGGTATTAGAAAGGCTGACAGATTTTCCCCACTCTGAGAAACCACACATGGCATGTCACACTACACACACACACACACACACACACACACACACACACACACGAGTGCCTGCTTCCTTAAACCCTTCATTCACAGCTGACTTATTAACACAAAAGATGCCAAGTTGAAAACTGTCGCTTTAAGATTTGTAAACACAGATCCTCACTTTACAAACCCTGAGGTCTCGAACTCCCTCTGGGTTTCCTTGCAAAACCTGGACTGCCTCCCCAGTCCAGACCAGACTTAACCACCTTCTGTTCATCTGCCACTTGCAGATTTCTTAAACACAGTCGAGGATCACCCACTAGAACTACCGACACTGTCTTCCAGCCCAAGGCTTAGCCTGAGCAAGTCTGACTCACCAAAGGCCCTGTGTTGGAGGCACTAGGGAATGGTGGGGACTATGGCTCACGTTAAATGCATGATACCCTGAGGCAGACTGCTGCACTTGCATTCAAATGGCACTGCAAAGAATAAAAGCCAACCATGTAACAAGCACTGAATTCTCAGTGAAAATTGGATTCTTTCGGAAACCTGGATTCTTTCAGAAAATTGCTACACTTCTTAATGTTGAATAGCATTAACTTTAAGAGCAAATACAAGAACACTCCACTGGCCAAATGTAATCTCTTCTTTTGTTTTTTTTTCTCTAATGATGGGGATGGATTCTTGAATCCTGGTATTCTAGACAAATGTTCTGCCATTTAGCACGCCCCGCCTCATAGGGGATTTAGGCAGGGGCTCTACCACTGAGCCACGCCCCCAGCCCTCACTAGGGATTCTAGGCAGGGGCTCTACCACTGAGCCACGCCCCCACCCCTCACTGGAGGATTCCAGGCAGGGGCTCTACCACTGAGCCACACCCCCAGCCTCTCACTGGGGGATTCTAGGCAGGGGCTCTACCACTGAGCCACGCCCCCAGCCCCTCACTGGAGATTCCAGCAGGGCTCTACCACTGAGCCACACCCCCAGCCTCTCACTGGGATTCAGGTAGGGACTCTACCACTGATCCATGTCCCCAGCATTAGGCATTCTTATTATCATGTATTAATTGTGCAAAACAATAAAGTTCACTATGAAATTTTCAATCTTAAACAGTTTTGAGGACAAAAAAAAAAAAAAAACAGTCCAGGATGTCCCCAATTTGTTACCCCAGTTACTTCACTGAAGAGAAACATTTTCATTGTTGGATTTCCAAAGGAGATAGGTCTCTCCTGTCACGGTGGCTTACGGCAGTCAGAAGACTCTAGACCACACTCCTGGTTTCCTCTTCCCTACACATCTGTTTCCCAACAATCTTGCCTTACACTGTCCAGTGGTGTCCTAACCTTGGAGGTTTGCCTGGTGTGGTTCGGTGAGACAGTGTCTCATTCTGTAGCACAGGCTAACCTCAAACTCTCAGTCCTCCTGCCTCAACTTCCCAGTGTGTACGTCATCACCCGAGACGTCATCACCCTGATGTCATCACCCTGGACGTCATCACCCTGGAGTCATCACCGGAGTCATTCACGTCACCGTCCATCACCCCGGCGTCATCACCCTGGATGTCATACCCTGGACGTTCATCACCGGGACGTCATCACCCCGACGTCATCACCCGGAGTCATCACCATGGAGCATCACCCTGATGTCATCACCCGACTATCACCCCGGACGTCTCATCCTGGATGTCATCACCCTGGACCATCACGCGGACGTCATCACCTGGAGATCATGAGTTTTTAGCCCAGTCATTCCGTGTTCCTTTCAATTTCTGGGGCAGCCTGGACCCATATGTTTGGCTTTTTAATCCTTGGGCTTTTAGGGGAGTTATATAAATACCTAAAAGCTGTACATCTAAGACAGACATGACAAGGTGCTAATCCTACCCATATGCTCCTTGCTGGCCAAGGCTAGACCTCCTTGCTCGAGGCTAGACCTCCTTCCAGCACCCCACTGTTCCTTTGCTCACTGAGTCTAGGGTCAGCCCTTCTTTAAATTGACTCCCTTTCCCCCTTAACTGGAATCAGCCCACTAACACCTACCCATTAGAGAAAGTAAGATATACTTGCTGTCGCAGCCAGCATGCCCTCAGGATAACTTCATGAAGCCAGCTGAAAGGGTATACTGGCAAATACCTTTAGTCCCAGCACATGGGAGGCAGAGGCAGGAGGATGTCTGTGAGTCTGATGCCAGCATAGTTCACAAAAGAGTTCTAGGTGTCTCTCTCTCTCTCTCTCTCTCTCTCTCTCTCTCTCTCTCTCTCAAACAAACAAACAACAAATAAAAAAACCAAAAACCAAGTGTCCTCAAGAATGAGGAGAAGAAGGATGCCATTCTGAGTACCCAATATAAATGTCTGCTCAAACTAGCCTGGACTCCATAGCTGGTTACTGGGCTTAAAAAATGGTCTCCCCCACCCCATCCCACCCCCGCACTTCTCCCTGTCCTGGTGCTCCTGTGAACACAATGACAGCCACCACCAAACCCCAGAGTGTCCCCTATTCAGTTCTTGAGATCCTCTTGAGGAGTCACCAAGTGGGAAGTGCACAGGACGCATCATGAGAAACATGTGGGGGCTGCAGTTCTCTGAGTAAATCCTGGAAGCTCGAGTTCCTTTGTGAGCACACGGAAATGAGCTGACCACCACCTGCCCCACAGGTACCTAAATTCCCAGGTCACGATATCAAGCTGACATATAAATACCACAATGAATCAGTGTTTCTCTGTGTCTGTCTGTCTGTCTGTTGTATATCCATCCATCTATTTTACATGACCATGATGGATCTTGCGTGGTGACAAGTGTTAGCCCCAATCTCAGAATTTTCACCCTAGGGCAGCAGTGAAGTGAGTATCCTTTTGAAAAGAAATGGGTAGAAACTCCCTGAGACCTCAGTTCATAAGTTGAAAGATGCATTTATCCAGTCTAGGAAGTTGTGGTGATTTGAATATGTTTGGCCCAGGGATTGGCACTATTAGGAGGTATAGCCTTGTTGGAGTAGGTGTGGCCTTGTTGGAAGAAGTATGTTACTGCGGAGGTAGGCTTGGAGACCCTCCTAGCCACGTGGGAGCCAGTCTTCTCCTGTTTGCCTTCTGAACAAGATGTAGAACTCTTAGCGCCTCTAGCACCATATCTGCCTGGATGCTGCCCTGCTTTAGGCCATGATAATGGACTGAAACTCAGAACCTGTAAGCCAGACCCAATTAAATGTCCTTTATCAGAATCACTGTGGTCATGGTGTCTGTTCATAGCAGTAAAACCCTAACTAAGACAGAAGTTGTCAGTGTACAGCTCCTCACCACAAGGAGCATCTGGTCTACCAGCCATGTAGAGAGCTCTAAGAGTAAGGTAAAGGAGCCAGGAAGTCCATGCATCTGAACAGCCAAGTCCCACAGGACAAGGACAAGGTTGTGCATCCGGACTGCTGGTAGCACAACCAGGATGCAAACAGATGTCTTCCTTTTCAGAAATAGGCTTTACTGTTCTCACACGTATTCATTGTACAGGCTGGTGGCTGTACCGTGACATGTAACATGGACTTTCACTCCCGTGTCACCCATTCTTATTGCCACCACCGTCCCCTTTCTTTTCCTAAGTTGCCCCTCCTCCTTTCTGGCTTATTTTTAAATCCACATAGAAAAGAACACACACATAAAATGCTCCTTCTGAACATGGCATGTTTCACTTAACACGACCTCCTGTCTCTCCATTTTCCTGCAAATGACATCTTTTCCTTCCTCTTCACCAGTTCAACCATGAAAATCAACGTCTGAACTGGTTCTGCACAAAATGCTGCAATCATAAACATGGGTGTGCAGTTATCTCTGTGCCATGCTTAAATTCCTTTGGGTAAATACCCAGGAGTGCTGGATTAAACCATACTTCTGCTTTTAGCTGAACCAGACCAAGAAGACTAGGTTTCCCCACCCTGCCCCTGCCACCATTTGCTGTCTTGTCTTTTTGATGACAACCATTTTGACTGAGATAAGAGCAAATATCTTTTTTTTTTTTTTCCTTTTGTAAGACAGAGTCTCATGCAGCCCAGGCTGGCTTTGAACTTGCTCACAGCTACATTCATAGCTAAGGATGACTTAAATTCTCATCTCCTACCTCCCCTTGCCCAGTGCAATGATAGGAATCAAACCCAGGGTCTCAGGCATGCCCAGCAAATAGCTAACCAATTAAATTACATCCCCACCCCTTCAATGTAGTTGTGATTTGCATTTCTCTGATGACTCAAGGTGTTCTTTCTTTTTTCAATTATTTACTGGCCACCTACACTTCATTTTTATAGCTATCCATTTGATTTGTTTGTTCATTTATTGATTAATTGGAAATTTTTTGATGTGTAACTTTTTCAGTTTCTTACGTTTTCTAGATATTAACTCTCAGATCAATAGTTAGCAAAAATGTAAGTTATCCCCATTCTGTTGGTTATTTCTTCACTATGACAGTTATGATGCATACGTCCCTGAAAACAAGCAGCTGTCTTCCAAGGCAGGACAAGTGTTGCATTGGTAGTATAGTGGTAGGCATAGCTGCTGCGGTGGTTTGAATGTGCTTGGCCTATGGGAAATGGAACTATTAGGAGGTGTAGCCTTGTTAGCGTAGGTGTGGCCTTGTTGGAGGAAGTATACCATTGTGTAGGTAGGCTTTGAGGGCTCCTAGTGCCCAAGCTCTGCCCAGTGTGGAAAAAAGAGTCTCCTTCTGACTGCCTTCAGATCAAGATGTAGAACGCTCAGCTCTTTCTCCAACATCAAAGTCTGCCTACAAGCTGCCATGCTTTCTGCCATGATGATAATGGACTGAACCTCTGAAACTATAAGCCAGCCCCAATTAATGGTGTCCTTTATAAAAGATACCTTGGTCATGGTGTCTCTTCACAGCAGTGAAACCCTAACTAAGACATCTGCCTTCCAAGGCAGGGCAAGTGTTGCATTGGTGGTATAGTTGTCAGTAGAGCTGCCTTCTAGGGCAGGGCAATGGGAGAGCTGCAGATCCTCTTGTGGGGACTACAGCCTCAAGTGGCATCCACCAGCACAGTCCTTGCACCAGTAAGATGAGATAACATTTGATACAAGTTCTCCTGCCCAGTTGAATGCATCTCAGCAAAACCTTCATCAAAAGGACTCTACTCCTTAAGCTCAACATATTGAAAAGAACGCAGAATACTTTTTAAAGAGAAGGCATTCTTTGGTATTTCTATGAACCGCAGCACTGGAACTTAACCACCTAGGAAATCATTTTATAAAATATCACAGATCTGAGTGAATTTTGGTGATATTTATCAATAGCATTTTCCATTCCGTGGGCATTCACGATTTAGTTGTGAATAGTAACTCATTATGTGTCATTCACTAAATGTCTACCTTGCACCAAACTGCAACCATTGATGGCACATTAAAGTATCTAGATTACCACTCCTAGTGAGCTATAATCCCACAGAGGAATTGGGTAATCAAGTCCTCCCAGAAGGAGGAGAAGATAGCCCTTCCCTGATCTGGCAGAGGCTAGTTCATGGTTCATTCGCCTAAAGTAAATACCTGGTCTCCAGTGAGAAAACAATGTGTCTGAGAGATGGCATGACTTACAGAGAGACTCACAGCAGCTTAATAACCAACCTGAGACAAGAATACTAACCCAGGGCATAGGCTCTGTCCTCGCAGAGCAGGGCCAGGGGTTGGGGCAGGTTCTATTAATACCTGCCTATCTCCAAGTTCATGAAAGGAATGCTACAAACCTTGACCAAGACCCGACATCTTCAAGCCTGAAGGCAGAACCTACCTGCTTTGTCATCCTGAGTTCTCACTGAGTTCCACCGTAGCGTCGGATGCTGTGGAAGAGAACTGCACCTCAGGGCCTGGCCCAGCCCTCTGCTGGTCTAGAGGGGTTAGTCACACTGTGTTAGTTACTTTTCTTGTTCTGTGAACAAATACAGTGACAAGAGCAACTTGCGGAAAGGGGAATTTATGTTCACAACCCAAGAATACACTCCATCACATGGGGGATGTCCTGGTGTCGGGAGCTTGAGACATTGGTCACGGTGCGTACGCACTCAGGAAGCAGAGGCAGAAAAATGCTGGGGCTCAGCTCACATTCTCCTCATGTCCTCTAGGACTCAGGTCATGAGATGATCTCACTATCATTCTGGGTTGGCTCTGCCTACTTCCAGCTACCCTAATCTATATAATCTCTCCCAGGCAATGTCCAGAAGTTTGTCTCCTAAATGACTCTACATTCTGTCAAATTGACAATTAATATTACCCATCCCCCCCCTCTCTCTCTCTCACACACACACACACAGAGAGAGAGAGAGAGAGAGAGAGGAGAGAGAGAGAGAGTTTTCACATAGTTTGGGTAAAACACGGATGAAACAAATCTAAAAGAACAGTATCGTTTTCCAGAGCCCAGCTGTTTGGATTGTGCATTCATGGCTCTCTGGATGTTTCGAAAGAGAAGCAGACCTGATTCAAACGAAGGGAGGGTCCTAGGAGATAATGTTCACGGGACATTTTTCATTAACTCTGCACTTGGCAGTGCCTCTTAGGAGGCTTTGGAGATGACAACTCAAATAGGGCAGTTTCATTTCCAGCTAACCGTTAGACATTTCACAACCCAAAGCTCAGCCTTCTCAGACAATATCTCCATCCAAAAGCAGTGCGTCGGGTTGCTACTTTGACATGAGCTAAGTTTTGTTAGAAAAGACAAAGACCACCATGGGCCACTTCTAAAGATGAATCGGCATTGTAACGAAAGTCGTCAGTGGAAATAAAGTCATCCCAGACAGCCAAGGCTCCTCAGCAAGCACTAGGAAAACTCCTTAGGTCTCAGGCTTCTTGGCCATAAAATGGGACTAAAACAACCTACTTGTCATAATGTGGTCTGGAGGCTCCGAAGAGGCAATTCAGATAAGTAACCTAAGACACGGCAGGGGGATGTTGGCCCTGGGTACCAGCAAAGGCATGCACTCTGTCTCTTTTAACTTAGTTACTGGCACTGGTTTTAAGAAGAAAGCTAAGAGTGTTTCCAAAATATGGAATTTCCCTCCGCATATTTTGTTGTTGTTGTTGTTGTTGTTAAAATAGAAACTATACAAATAGTCAGCTCCAATAACAACAACAGCCATTGGAGAATTTCTGAGATCTGGGATAAAGAGGGAACGAGATCAGATGCCTCACCAATGGCTGGGCAGTGCCTGGACCAGTAAGATCAAAACGACTGCCGATCATCCTGCCAGCTGAACGCAAGGATCGACTCAAGCCCAGCCCAGGAGAGGATAGCCAACTGGGCCAGACCACAGACTCAACGACCAGACAGGGCACACAGTGCCTAAGCCACTAAGCTTTCGGGAGACTTGCTTACACAACAGCAGCTGAGACATCAGACATCTCACTGCACAGATGAGTGGCACGAGCAAGGCACAGTGACCTAAGGCTTCAAGGTCCTGGCTTCCAAAAGGCTAGGAAAAGTTTGTGTCTCATTCAGAACAAAGTGATTGTGAACCAAAAAGTAATGGTGTGGGCTGTGTGGGGTAGCTTAATGGTAGAGCACCTAGAATCCCCTAGTGAGGGGCTGGGGCGTGGCTCAGTGGTAGAGCCCCTGCCTAGAATCCCCCAGTGAGGGGCTGGGGGTGTGGCTCAGTGGTTAGAGTCCCTGCCTAGAATCCCCCAGTGAGGGGCTGGGGGTGTGGCTCAGTGGTAGAGTCCCTGCCTAGAATCCCCCCAGTGAGGGGCTGGGGGCGTGGCTCAGTGGTAGAGCCCCTGCCTAGAATCTCCCAGTGAGGGGCTGGGGCGTGGCTCAGCCATGGATTACCTGCTTGACAAGTGCCAAACTTTAGCTTCAATATAAATACAAAAATGAAAATAAAAATTAAAAATAATAAAAATATGAGATTTAGGCAGGCTAGTACATGTGTGTGATCCCAGTACTTGGGAGGCAGAAGCCAGAGGACCACAAGTTTGAAGTCAACTTAAGTTACATTGCTAGATTCTGTCAAAGTAAGGAAGGAAAGGGGGAGGGACGGAGAAAGGGAGGGAGGAAGAGAGGGAGGGAGGGACGGATGGACGGAGGGACGGACGGAGGAATGGACAGAGGGAGGGAGGGAGCTTAAGCAGTAGTGGGCCTAAGTACTACACTTTTCTAGGAGGCCTCAAAGCATGCTCTGCACACCCTTAAAACCATGGCCACGTCACCAACCCTCCCAGCCCATCTCCCTCTCTGCCGCTATGCAATTCCCCCATCGCCCTCTGCTCTTCCTCAACTTGGCAAGGGAACCCCAACATCTTTGGTCTAGAAAAACTCCATGCTCCCTGCTTCTTTTAGAGATCTACAGGAAGCAGAGTTCAAACCACAGGCAGATTGTCTCACGGGTGCATCGGACTCCATGTGAACCTCCTTCTTGGCA
The DNA here is from genome assembly GCA_021653895.1 of Mastomys natalensis. NCBI lineage: Eukaryota > Metazoa > Chordata > Mammalia > Rodentia > Muridae > Mastomys > Mastomys natalensis. The sequence continues at coordinate 610,273 of JAJTUV010001022.1, forward strand.
CTACAGCATTGGACGCTGGGTGAGCCCCCGCCCAGCAGAGCCCAGAGGAGGCAGAGCTGTTTCCAAACTAACCCAGCCTCAGATCTCAACCATCTGTAATTGTGATCATCAAGAACCAACACAGTTGGTTCAAGTTAAAAATATTAAAACAACAGATTACTCTAGACACAACCCTCAGCCCTTCTTGCCATATCACAGCCCTGCTTGAGGAATAAGGTCTGCAGCAGCTGCCTCAATGGCACACCCAACCTATGCAGCCCAGACCCAAGCTCAGCTTCCTGCCTGTCTCCCACCTGCATGGTGGTGTAACCAAAGGACGGTGAGGAGCTGTTTATTGAAACGAAAATGCAATTGTCTGACCAGTAAAAGCACTCCTGTATGTAATGCCTGTAATAGATTTTTAAGCCTCAGTGCTGACACACTCTTGTATGTTCATGGTTATTATCTGCCCACTTCCCAACCTGAAGAGGTTAGATTGTTTAAAGATTTGTTAGCTATGAGCTGCTTAAAGAAGACCAAGTATAAACTCCCAGCTAATTGAAAAATAGCATTTTATCAGATTCTCCCCGATATTATATTGTAATAGACGTACTTAGAGGACTCTCAATACTTCAATAAGTGGTGGAATTAAAAAAATCACATCTTCGGGGCTTTACAGAAAATGTGGCTGTTCCCAATTTATACTGCTTTTTTAACCATTATTTTCTTATATTTCCCACAATGCCTCAGATCAGAAGCAAACAGAAACTGAGTGATTACCCCAAAGTGTGCTAGATGAACTGGAAAAAGTCTATTCAAACAAAGCTCATTAGTTCTGATACCTCCAGGGCTATGACAAATTAAGCCGCGGCTGTGTGCGCTTGCAGACAAAAGGGTGATGCTGAAAACTCGGGCTGAGCTAGGCACTGTGTCAATAAATTCCCCTGAAAAAGGTAAAAACTACAATTGGAGCTAAAATGGAATCCCTTTAAGGAGCGTGTACAAAATAGATCATCCCTTCTTTCTTAAGTACATCTATGAACCCGCCTGTGATGAATTATTGCAGCCGAGGAGGTGGCCACTCCGTAGGGGCTGCCTGGCCAGGTGCACAGAGGAGGTGCTGGCTAAACCCTCCTTTTTTTCTCTGCAAAGACTTGGCCCTGCCCAGAGGAAAGAATTCCAAACCCAACAGACAGAGCATATGTTTCCAAAGCCCAGAAATCCAGGGCTCTGACTGCCGGCTGGATCCCAAGCGACAGCCCACGTTATTCCCAAAGCCAGGCTGCCAGCCACCAGCTTGGAATGGCCCCACCACCTTAAGATAACCTTGTCCTCTCAGCCAAGAGAGGGTTGTGCATCATAAGCAAAGAGCTGTATTCTTCCTGGTTTTCCAGTCCATTTCAAATGGGAACTCCTAGATTTATTTAAAAAAAAACAAAAAAAAAAAAACTAGTGGTAAACCCACAGAGGCTTTTATAAATATTTATTGGATGGATGGATGGATGGATGGATGGATGGATGGATTACATGGATGGATGGGTGGATGGATACATGGATGGATGGATACATGGATGGATGGATGGATGAATACATGTATGGTGGATGGATGGATAGATGGATAGATAGATGGGTGGATAGATGGATGAGTGACAAGACATTCAGATAGAACTACATGAATATAATGGGTGGCCTTGGTTTTAATTTTCACTTGGATAAGAGAACCCCCAGATTATTAGTAAAGCACACTTGTGGGCCTGTTTGTAAGGGTGGTTCTCCAGATGGTTGGCATGTAAAACAGCAACTGAGGAAGATACACTCTGAATGTGGGAATCAATGTCCAATTGGCTGAGTCCAGGTTGGAGCCTCAGAAAGGGGAAAGCAGTGAGTTTCTAGCTAGCTAGCTAACTATAGCTCTTTATCTCTCCCTCTCTCTCTCTCCCCTCTTCCTTCCTTTCTCCCCATTCCTCCTCCTCCCCCCTCCCCTTCTCCCTCACCCTTTCACTCGCACTCCCTTGAGGTGTATGTCACTCTCATCATGCTGTTTTAGCCTAGTTTCCAGTGAGAAGACAGCCATTGGCTGAAACCATGAGCCAAAGTAAACCATTCAGGAATCTTGTCACAGCTGTGAAAGACCAACACAGTGTGGGAATTGGGGTGTCAAGGCTGGGCCTAGATTTTTGACTGTCTTTAGGTATCTGGAATATGCAATGGTAATATTCCTGTATGAACAATATCTCTGTGGGTTCTTCATGATGCTTGCCAAGCTCAATGGCCAAACCTTCATGCCATAGAGATTTGCAAGGTAATTATTCCCAGGGAGTTAAGGTCCAGAAAGTCCTTAATAACCCAACCCCTAGAAAACAAGAGTCACTCAGGACCCATAGTTTTTTTGGTTTTTTTTGGTTTTTTTTTTGTTTTTTTGTTTTTTTTGGCCCCTGCACTGTTTCCTTATAGGCCCCAAGTATGTTATTAAGCCAGTCCTAGAGTTATCTGGAGTCACAGGCCCAGGTATGTATAGTTGAACTTGGGCCTGGTAGCCATGATGAAAACAAGACACAGAAGTGGGAAGGGCTTACAGGAGCGCCATGTAAGCTTGCAGCAAGTCTAAGACCAGACCCTACTTTTTCTGTATCATGGTCAAAGATGGCACCCAGCACTCCGATACCAATAGAGAGAATCTTCCCCTTTGTCTTTATGCCTGTGTCATGTTCCTATTTCTTTCAGTGCCCCATCCAACCATATGCCATCTAGCTAGATGCAAAATATGATCATGTAATTTTTGGTTTATAGGAGCAGTTTGAGGGCAGGAGGGTGTGGTAATATTTCCTCCTCCTTTCTCTTCAGTGCTTGTCACTCAGTAAGCCACAGTGAAGCCCTCTACGCCTTATGTCACATGGTTCCACAGCATTCTTCATGATTCAAGCCATCAGTCCTGAGGGACATTTGTAGTAACTGAGCCCAGAATCCAACTGCCTTCTACTGGTCATAGGACTCTAGGGACAGTATCCATAGCTGTGGAAAAGCTACAGGTATGAAGTCTACGTTTACCTGTTGTCTTTCTAACACTGAGAATAGGTGGAAAGAAAATGAGGTGTCACATGCAATCCAGGTGTTCCCATCACCCCATCAAAACCGGTCTGGAGGGTTGAGAGAGTCAGAGACGTTATGGTTAGGCATGGGGCTCAAGGGTTTCAGTTCTGGTTGTAGCCATGCCTCTCTGCTTCCTGAGCTGCCAAGACTTAATAGGTCCTATCTGTGAATGGAGCCCAGCCACCATGCCAACCCCTCAGTGAAACTGCAAGCCAACTTAAACTCTTCTCCGGCTAAGTTGCTTTGTTCCAATATTGTGCTTATGCAACAAGAAAACTAATTGAAACAAGAGAGCTCTATTCGTTACTTTTCTGTTACTTATTTGTTATTTTTCTGTTACTGTGATTAAAAAGAGAAACATGACCAAGGCAACTTAATCTGGGCCCAAGGTTCTAGAGGTGTAAGAGTTCCTTATGTCTGGGAAGTACGGGAGCAAGCAGCGGGAGCAGAGACCTGAGAGCTCACATCTTCAAACTCAAGCAAGCTAGAAGCAGAGGGCGTAAACAGGAAGTGAGGTAAGACTATAAACATTAGCTTTCCCTCAGTGACACACCTGGATCTCACCTGGGTCTCTCCCTATACCCAGCTTCACAGTATCCCCCAGAACTCTTATATCACCAGGAAGTGAAGGAATCTCAGAAAAGAAATGATCAGGGGGGGCTGAGAGAACCAGATCGTGTCAGCCCCACCCAGAAGCTGCAGAGCAGCTAGAGACAACCACCAACCCTTGAAGCAGGTGTGGTCAGATGGAAGAGCATAGGATGAGAAGCCATCACGTGCAGACCTACCATGGAGCAATTAAAAGTGATTGGGCAGCAGCGTGCTTGACTGGCCCCAATATCTAGGTGCTAGCCACTTCCAACTGAAAAAACCTCAAAATTCTGGGGTCCCCCAGAAATGATTAGATTGAGTTCCTACCATTGGTCATATGAGGGTTTGAATACATTCATATGTGATTTTCTTTATGCTTCTTTAGATCTGACTCTGTGAACTGACCATTCACTCGCAGCACACAGGACACTGGACAGTGTCAGCTCCAGAATATGGAACGTTCCGGCTCAGGGATGTCAGAGAAAGAAGAACATAGGATTCACGTACTAGCTAGTGAGTCCTAGGCATGCAAAGGGCATGTGAAGGTAGGAGGGTATGCCAAGAGTATGACAGTTTGGGGCACCCAATATTTGCTTTCTGGTCCATCTGTGGGTTTGGAAGTTGCTAGCTGCATTGTTCAGAGAACCATGTGTGTGCACACACTGGTAGAGGAGCTGGTCTGCCAAGTGCATTATTACAATGCATAACCCCAAGCCAAATAGAGTCCCAGGCTAAATCATCTCCCAGGCAGATGTTTGCAGCAGCTGAAGCCAGGGGTAGCAGGTAGCAATACCCTAGAAAGGCTTTGGTGACCAACTCAGCTAGAGTTCTGAGATAGGCAAGGACTCTTCTGCAGCCCAGCCCTCCTGAGTCAGGAGTACGGGGATGGCTTTGATGGATGCAGAACACCCTTCCCATCCAGAAATCTGGTGTCCAAGTACATCCAAGGCAAAGATATCTGGCAGTAAGTTTCAATCTCTGCCCGGTTATGGGGCAATGACACACCCACTCTATTGCTTTAGAACTTCCTTCAACCGTCTGACTTTTCCTGAACTCCCAAAGCAAAATTTGACTTGGAAATCACATATTTTACTGTGATGATCAGTTTTGTAGTTTTTAAAAACTTCCTAGTTTTAAAACCAGGTGTGCTGGCCACGCCTTTAATCCCAGCACTCAGGAGGCAGAAGCAGACAGAGCTCTGCGGTTTCTCAGCCACCCTGGTCTACATGGTGAGTTTCAGATCAACCAGAACTACATAGAGAGAGGTCCCCATCAAAAAAAAAAAAAAAAAATTTCTGCAAGCAGAATCAATTCACCTGAATCTAGTGTGCTGTTAAACGCTGGAATGCCCTCCCCGACAGCCACCATCAGACTTGTGTTTTGATAATTTGGTGTCTGGCTTGAGCTACTATTTTGAAGGCTGTGAAACTTGTAGGGGGTGGTAGCCTAACAAGTGAAGGAGGTCACCAGAGGAGGCCCTTGAAGATACACCACCCCGATTCTGAAGCAGACTAGCATAGGAGATAATTTAGCCTGGACCCTATTTGATTTAGAGTTACATATAACCCCCACTTGGCAGCACAGCTCCCTTGCCTGCATGTACATATACATTCTCCTGAAAACAATGTACATAGCAACCCCAAAACCCACCCCCGCAACCTATATCAGGGCACCCAAACTCCCATCTCTGTATAATACTATATTTGCCACTGGTCCTGGTAACAGCTAAATTTAGACTTTCTATTCAAGTGTATTCCCAATGTACCCAGGTATGAAGAATAGAAAGAAGGGACGATCCTGCCTGAACTGGTTGTGGGTGCACGTGCCGTAAGACACAACTGTGTCCTAAGGGAACCTTTTAGAGATTCCCCTACTTAGCGTTTTCTGCCTCTGCGCAGCTGGGCATGCATGCAACTAAAATCAGAAGCATTATGGGAAAGGGACATGCACAGTAGGTGAATATATGGTCTAATCTGTCAGCCAAAGTGAAGACCACCCAAATTATGCCTCTTAGTAACCAGCCCACCCTTCTTTTGACCGTCATAAAAGGAAACCACAAACAACAACCAAGGCCTTTGAGTTCTCCTGCTGCTATACCAACCTGTCAGTCCTGACGTCCGTCTATAATCTGTACCGTGGTTCTGCACTGAGTAAAGTTACCTTGTCTCTTGCAGATCTCTGTGAGGTCTTAGTTTCAGTTCTTTGGGCAATAGGTCAAGGCCCGAGAAACACCAGCTCAGACTCCAACAATTAATAACAGTTCCCAACATGATCCCTGCTTCCTGATCTATGTAGACAAACCCTTGCCACACATTTCTGACACCAGAGAGGTATTCCACCAGCCCTTCTCTGCCACAGTAGACACCTCTGAAACCGTGAGCCAAAATAAATTCCCCCTCTCATAAGTTGCTTCTATCAGTTTTTTGTCGCTGTGCTGAAGAAAAGAAAGTCATATAAGAACTACACACCCACTAAGCACAAGTTACCACACTAAGCCCACCTACTAAGCACCCACCTACTAAGCACACCCCACCTACTAAGCACAAAGCACCCCACCTACTAGCACAAAGCACCCCACCTACTAAGCACAAAGCACCCCACCTACTAAGCACAAAGCACCCCACCTACTAAGCACAAGGCACTTTGTGAGCAGTCTGCATTTAAGAAATACATAGCCTGTCCCTCCTCTAATGAGCAAAGATGTCCTTTCTCAGTGATACATTTGAATGGTTATAGCTCCTAGATCAAACCAAGTAGTTTGTAGATAGAAGGGAAAAAGGAAGGAAGAAATGAGGAAAGTACATTTTTACTCCATCATGGCTGTGTCGACCAAATGCTATGAAAACCCAAGGCAGAGATCTGCTCTAGGGAACAGTCTAATGGTTCCTTGGATTATTCCCAAGAAGGACAGGGCACTGTTGGAGCCTGATGTCAGCCCTCGGTGGCTGCTCAGCTGCCAGGGTCCTAGGATTGCCCGTGTCATTCAAGGAGCAAGATAAATGGTTGAGCTAATCCTCCTTTCTTAGCATCTGGTCAGCCTGTTCCTTGTCGCACTTGAGGTAGGTATCTGGGTATCTAGGTGCTCAGAAAACAAATGTCACCTTGGGTGGACTGTGTTTCATTCTCACGTGAGAATGAAAGAACTGATTCTATATATGTAGAGAACGAGGAACACTCCTCCATTGCTGATGGGATTGCAAGCTGGTACAACCACTCTGGAAATTAGTCTGGAGGTTCCTCAGAAAATTGAAATAGTTCTACCTGAGGAACCAGCTATAGCACTCCTGGGCATATACCAAAAGATGCCCCAACATATAACAAGGACACATGCTCCACTATGTTCATAGCAAGCTGGAAACAACCCAGATGTCCCTCAATAGAGGAATGGATACAGAAAATGTGGTACATTTACACAATGGAGTACTACTCAGCTATTGAAAATAATGACTTCATAAAATTCTCAGGCAAATGGGGGAACTAGAAAATATCATCCTGAGTAAGGTCACCCAATCCCAAAAGAACACATGTGGTATGTACTCATGATAAGTGGATATTAGTCAAAAAGCTTGGAATAGCCATGATACAATTCACAGACCATATGAAGCTCAAGAAGAAGGAAGATCAAAGTGTGGATGTTTCAGTCCTACTTAGAGGTAGAACAAAATAATCTTGGGAATTAGAGGGAAGAAGGACCTGGGAGGGGGAGAAAAAATGGGGGCAGGATCAGGTGTAGGAGGAGACAGGGAGTACAGAAAGTCAGGAAGTTGAAAGGAGATGTGTAGCAGTGGGAGATGGGGAACTGGGGCAACTACTAGTTGGCTCAAGCAGACTATCTAAGCTGCAGCAGCTCTGCCTAGCTCAGCCACCATGTTCCATGGTCAGAGGCCACGTGCACACAGCAGCTAGAACCGGCCAGCCAGAAACACCAGCCCTGCCACCCATGAGATGTCAGTGTGGGAGATGCTCTGCCAATCTTCCATACTGTCTCTGCAAGGCTGGGTATTGCCCAGACCATCCCGCCATCCACACGGCCCAGTAGAAAGATGAGACTCTAATGCTTAAAGATTAATCAAAGGCTTATATATTTGGTAATGATCAGCAACAAGATACCCATACAATCAGAACTGTAACCCAATACCCAACCTAGATACACCAACTACCTTTGACTGCTATAGACACATGAACATCCACCTCCATCTCCTCTCTCTCTCTCTCTCTCTCTCTCTCTCTCTCTCTCTCTCTGTCTCTCTTCTCCTAGCTCCTCCTCTTCCTTTTCCTCTTCTCCTCCTTACTCCTCCTCTTCTTCTTCCTCTCCTAACTCCTCCCACCTTAGCTCCTCCTACACCCACCCATCTCAAAAATATTAACTCAGAATTGCTCCTGTCTAATGCAGGGACAGAGTGGAACAGAGACTGAAGGAAAGGCCATCCAGAGACTCCCCACCTAGGGATCCATCCCAGCTGCAGACACCAAACCCAGACACTATTGCTGATGACAAGAAGCGCTTGCTTACAGAAGCCTGGTATAGCTGTCCCCTGAGCGGCTCTGCCAGACCCTGACAAGTACATAGGTGGATGCTCGAGCCAATCATTGGACTGAGCATGGGGACTCCACTGGAGAAGTTAAAGAAAGGACTGAAGGGCCAAAGGGTTTGCAACCCCTTAGGAAGAACAATGATATCAACCAACCAGACCCTCCAGAGCTCCCAGGGACTAAACCACCAACCAAAGAGTACACATGGAAGGACCCATGGCTCCAGCTGTATATGTAGCAGAGGACTGCATTATCTGGTGTCAATGGGAGGGAGGCCCTTGGTCCTGTGGAGGCTCGATGCCCTAGTGTAGGAGGATGCTAGGGCGATGAGGCAGAGTGGGTAGGTGAGTGAAAGAGCATCCTTATAGAAGCAGGAGGGGTGGGATAGGGGGTTTGCAGAGGGAAAACCAGGAAGGGGGACAACATTTGAAATGTAAATAAATAAAATGACCAGTAAAAAATTTTTGTAGTTTTATTGTATGTGTGGACATTCACTTGAACGTGTTTTTGAACGATGGTCACTCTGGCCGGCTCAGGTATTGCATCGTTTGACTGCAATACCTGAGAAGGCCAGAAGAGGGCATCAGATCACTTGAAACTGGAGTTACAGCTGGTTGTGAGCCACCATGTGGGTGCTAGGAGCCAAACCCAGGTCCTCTACAAGAGCAGCAAGTACGCTTCACCATTGAGCCATCGCTCCAGCTCCTTTTTTTTTTTTTTTTTAATTGTAGAGCTTGAGGCTGAAGCCAGGGTTTCACACATGTTAAACAAGCAACTCTCTCACTGAGCTAACAGCTCTAGCTCTATGTTTTTTTCTTTTGTGAGATAGAATCTTGCACACAGGCTACCTTGAATACAATCTGTAGTCCAGGCTGGTCTTGAACTTGCTACATAGCCTGGAAGATCTGTCTGCTCCAGAGTCCCAAGAAGTTGAAACTACAGATCAGTGTCACCAGGCATATGAGGACAGCCTTCTAAAATAAAAGCTTTCGAATATCTTCTATCTAAGCCAAGTAGAGACACACCAGACAGACAGGAAACAGTTTCATGAACTCATGAGCTATGGCACAGTGGTGCTTTGTACCTGTAAAGAGGTCTGTCTGCCGGGCAGTGGTGGCGCACGCCTTTAATCCCAGCACTTGGGACGCAGAGGCAGGTGGATTTCTGAGTTTGAGGCCAGCCTGGTCTACAAAGTGAGTTCCAGGACAGCCCGGGCTATACAGAGAAACCCTGTCTCGAAAAACCAAAAAAAAAAAAAAAAAAAAAAAGAGGTATGTCTGATGCAGACAAAGCCAGTGATCACACTGGGAAGACATGGGTGAGCAAGGCACACAGGAGAGTATACTCTGAGAATATTGATGGTACACTTTCCACAGGCCAGGCACTGGGTGGCAAAACCACCACATTGTACAAGACAGGCAGAGGCCTTGCCTTGCAGATCTGACATTCTGACAGAGAAAAGAGAACCTCCCAGGGATCAGAGCCATGGAGAAATACAACCTCATGATGTCACATGGTGACAGTAGGAGTCTTGGGAGTCATGTGACTAGAGACTCAAATGGCAAAGTGTTTTGCAAGTGGAGAGAATGGAGGAACCAGGAAATATCGCATTTGAGAGCTTGGTGGAGATTGATGAGGTCAGAGGTCACACAAAGAGCTCAATGGGGTAGCTCAAATGAAAAGTGCAGGTGGTTTGGACCAATTTTCTACAAGCAGAAAATGGCCTTCCATCCTTTTTCTGTGCCCCCATTCTCACTTCACTGCCAAAATGGCTCTGGGCCATTCTGAGGAATACTAGCTGTGGTCTCTTGAACCTCCCACCTCCTGAGAAGTGTTTTCCACATGCAAGCTGGTGACAAGGTTAGGTGATGAGTCCAGGATCTGACTGACACTATGCCAGCCAAAGCCACTCATCTGTCTATACCAATGCAGCAACAGCATTCGCTGTCCAGGTCAAGCAGAGAAGGGCCCATGACCTATCTATGTTTCCCCATGGGGCACCTGGCTGTGAACATCACCCCAGGTCTAGGAGGGAAAGCCCCATACTCCGGTAGCTAGCATGTCAGGTTAATGCCTGTCCTGCAGGACACCTGCCATTTCCCCAGTACATGTGGCCTTGTGGAGTGGCTTCCAACATCAGCGTGGCTTTCTATAAGATAGCCCTCTGAGAGTTAAAAAGCTTCTTTATAGGAAGTGATCCCCAAAGTGGGTAGATTTCTCATAGGTGAGCTACCTGGGGAAGTCATGCAGAGTTCAACCCCATTCCTATCTGAGGACTCATTAGCTTCAATGGCGTATGCATGGGGACCCAGGAAGTCAGTGAGCACAGCCCATTTGGGAGCAGTGGTTGCCTTCCCCAGACCTCCATGGATTCTAGAATCTTGGGGGCCAACATTCAGACCCCTGAGACAAAACATCGATCAGAAAACCCAGTTCCAAACACCGTCATCAAAGGAAGGAACCCTTGAATCTCATGCATCAATGTTCCAACTACACACAGCCAGGACACTGAGGCCCAGAGGCTATTCACAGAACAATACTGATGTGAAAAGATATTTTCACCTCTGTATATATAACTGTGTGTGTGTGTGTGTGTGTGTGTGTGTGTGTGTGTGTCCCTCTGCATGCTAAATAAGCATTATACTAATGAACTACTTACCTACCCTATTTTACTTTATCTTGAAGTTCTTATTCCATTGCCCAGACTAGCCTCAATCTTGCTATCCTCCTGCCTCAGCACCCTGAGTAGGTAGGATTATAGGTACACACTCCCACATCCAGCTTCATTTTCTTTCATTTTGTTAAATCCCAACCTTCTACTTACTGACCAATTACTAAGGTTCTATTTGAAAGAAAATGGGGATGGGTGATTCATCAGTTGGGGGTTGATTTCCAGTACACACATGATGACTGATAGCTGTAACCCAGTTCTATGGCCAATCCCCTCTTCTGACCTCCATGGGCACTGCAGGCACTCCTGCTGAAGAACACACGCCTACATAATGGCATAAGAAAGTGAATTCTCCAAGGTCTCAAAAGCACAGAGTTGACACAGTGAGGCTGCAGGACACTGAGTAGCCTCAACTTTGCCTGTCTCAGGCCCTAATGTTTAACATGATTGCTGCTATCCTTACCTCTCTCTAACCAGTGACACAGTCTTGGCAGAGTGTGGACTGGACCCGAGGGAAGAGGTCACCATCAAGAGATGGCGGTCCAGCCCATTGGAAGGAAATAAAAAATATCCTGTTACAAGTTGTACCTGAGTCAGCCACCAATGGTCATAGCTGCTTCATTTGACACTATGTCAAAATGCATGATCAAAATGACTTTAAGGAGGAAGGGTTTGCTTGGTTCACAGCCTCAGATAGTTCAACCCATGACATGATGGAACGGGGCAAGCATTTTCTGACAATGAAGGGTGGAAAGATGGGTGTGGCCTGGTCACATGGTGTGGATCAGGGATCAGAGAGCCGGGGGTGGGTATAACCATCAAGGCCTACCCATAGTGATCTACTTCTACACTCAGGCTCCACCTCCTAAAGGTCCCATAGCCTTCAAATTAACCACCAGCTATCTGGTAAAACATGGGCTGGATGTGTCAATGTTTGGGTTGAAGCTTCTACTGCTGTGATTAAACCCCATGGCCAAAAGCAGCTTGTGGAGAAAGGATTCATTTGGCTTACATATCCTGGATCACAGTCTGCTGAGGAAAGCTAAGACAGGAACTCAAACAAGACAGGAACACAGAGGCCATGGTGGGGGAGATGCGGCTCACTGCCTTGCTCCTCATAGCTAGTTCAGACTGATTTCTTTTAGCTCCCAGGGACCACCAACCACAGTGAGCGGACCCTCCACATCAATCTTCAATCAAAAAATGCACCTCAGGCTATCCCACTGGCCAGTCTGGTGAGGGCATCTTCTCAACTGAAGTTCCCTCATCCCACACAACTCTGACTCTGACAAGCTGATATAAAAACTGGCATCAGGCCGGGCGGTGGTGGCGCATGCCTTTAATCCCAGCACTTGGGAGGCAGAGGCAGGCGATTTCTGAGTTCAGGCCAGCCTGGTCTACAGAGTGAGTTCCAGGACAGCCAGGGTTACACAGAGAAATCCTGTCTCGAAAAAAAAAGAAAGAAAAGAAAAAAAAAACTGACTTCAGGGAAAAGAAGAAAGACAAATTCTGGGCCATTTGAATGAGAAATTACCCCCCATAGTTCTGGTATTTGAACACTGGGTCCTCAAATGGCGGTGCTGAATGGAGAGGTTATGGACCCTTTAGGAGGTAGGGTCTTGCTGGAGGAAGTATGTTAGTGGGGATGGGCTTCAAGAGTTCACAGGCTCCTCAACATCCAATTCACTCTCTCTGCTTTGTGTTTATCACTGAAGATGTGATCTCTCAGCTTCCTGCTCTGACTGCCTACTGCCATGCTCCCCTGCCATTATAAACTCTCCCTCTGGAATTGATGAGCTGAAATAAAGCCCTCCAAATGTTGGCTTCCTTAATAGATATGTATATGATATAGATATAGATGATAGATATAGAGATAGAGATAGAGATGAGAAATGAGATAGAGATAGAGAATAGAGATAGAGATAGATAGAATAGAGATAGTATAGAGATATTGTGTTCATTTATAGGACATAAATACTTGCAGCCTATTTTAATAAACATTCAACCTCTCCTCTAGCCCACCACCCACCAGAAGTAGAGGAAAAGAAAAGTTATTAGGACACAGAGGAAGTAGATCTATCAGAGATAGTTCTTTAGGGGTGAGTCCAATCTTCACTGTCAGGATATCAGCAGTTCAGTCCCGTAGCAAACACCAAACATGAATCAGCTGCAGGGCCTCTCATCAGGCAGACACCCGCACAAACCAGCAGCTGCAGTTTGATCCTGGAGAAACTGCAAGGCTTGCCAATCAGCCTGAGGTTGCAGAAGCAGGAAGAAGACACAGGAATCTGCAGGAACCTCACGAGAAGTTCTTTGGCGGAGTTTCTCTCCAGTGTCACCACAAGCGAGCTCAGCAACGCAATGTAATACAAACCAATACATGCTTGTTGTTAGTGAAGAATAGTGAGGTGTAGCAAAGCAAACCAATGCTCCAGCTCCCACCGCCTGTGGGGTTGTATTTATATTCCTTCATCACATGTCCTTTCACACGTCTTTAGCTATCAGCAAAGCTAAAATTCTTTCACCTGTGTGCCCCAGCAAACCATCATTTGACACAACTGACTTTCCAAAGAAACTAGAAGTTTCCACTTCATTCATTAGTGTTTTGCCTGCCTGTGTATCTGTGTGAGGTGACAGAAGCCTGGAACTGGAGTTACAGAGAGGTGTGAGCTACCATGTGACTACCATGTGGTGCTAAACTAAACCTGTGTCCTCTGGAAAAGCAATCAGTATACTTAACTGCTGAGCCATTTCTCCAGCCCCTGTCATGGCCTTTTACCAAACAACAGAAAAATAAGGACTATAGCAAGGAATGTTGTTCTCAAAGAATGACAATGACCCCATAGGCCCATAGGCATGGCACTGTTAGGAGGTGTGCCTTTTGGAGTAGGTGTTGCTTGTTGAAGGAAGCTATCACAGCTGGTGGGCTATGACATTTCAGAAACTCAAGCCAGACCCAGTGTCTCTCTCTCTTCCTGCTGCCCATGGATCCAGATGTAGAACTCTGGACTCTCTCTTTAGTACCATGTCTGCCTGCATCGCCCCATGCTTCCTGCCATGATGATAATGGACTAAACCTCTGAAACTGGAAGCCAGCCTCAGTTAAATGTTTTTTCTTATTAACAGTTGTTGTGGTCCTGGTGTCTCTCCACAGCAATAGAAACCCCAACCAATCTATGTTTCAGAAAGCCGAGGTAAGAAAAGTTAGCACTAGGGGGCAGAAACAGCCAGATCTTTCCACCCTTCCATTGTCAGAAAATGCTTGCCAGATCCTGACAGCTTTCCCAGACAAGCCATCAAGCCAGGTTCGACCCTCTCTCAAAAAATAAGGTGAAAGCAATTAAGAAAAAATACTTTGCCGGGCGGTGGTGGCGCACGCCTTTAATCCCAGCACTTGGGAGGCAGAGGCAGGCGGATTTCTGAGTTCGAGGCCAGCCTGGTCTACAGAGTGAGTTCCAGGACAGCCAGGGCTACACAGAGAAACCCTGTCTCAAAAAACAAAAGAAAAAAAAAAAAAAAAAAAGAAAAAAGAAAGAAAGAAAGAAAGAAAAAATTCTAGAAGTCAATCCCTGGCCTCTTCATGCAAGTACACCTGCACCTATGCATGCACAAGAACATGTATGTTGCATGCACAGTACAACACCCTATAGGGACAACCATTGGTGTAGGGTTAGAGACAAGCTGCATAGCAACATGGAAGGGACAAAGGACAGAACACAGCCCTGCTCCATACCCCCATGGTCATGATCATTAGATTTCTAGATTTTTCTATAAGATGCCAGAAATACGGGTTAGGGGTCAGTGAGATCTACTGAGTAGCCTTCTCAGGTTTTGTTATTATACTGATCAAATCAAAAGAGCCCACCACCGATGTATGAAGAGAAACCCACCGTCCATCTGTCTGCATCTCCAATCCAAAGACTGTCCTAGCATGCAAGGAAAACTGCACCAGCTGCAGAGGTACTGGGCACTGACAAGAGTGACCCAGTCTTGTGGTCCTCTGTGGTACCCAAGGATCCCCTTCTGCTGCAGCTTAAGGGGTGAAGTGTGTGCAGTCTCCTGCCCCAGGCCCCGCTGCTGTTGGTCACTTGATTGAAAAAGGTATTTGCCCAAATTAAAGTGTGCACCGAAGTTCTGTTTCCCTGCCAAGTCAGCACCTACGTCTGAGCTCCGATGATTGACGTGCCTCTTAATGTGGGCTTCTAAACGCGAAACCATTTTGTGAGCAAACACTGCGAGAGCAAGAATTTCTTGGTCCAGCGACCCCGCGGCTTCCTCTCTTGGCGAGCCACCTGGTGATGGAATTGCCCCTGAATATTATCCTGTTCTATTATTTTTATCTTGGGTTCCAAATGAAGCACATGAGGAAAATATGATGTGGTGCGGCCTGAATTCTCACGAGAGGTGTTGGGACGGCTTTAACCACGGGCAGAAGCTTACTGATAGCTTGGGATGAAAGAAGCGACTTTAATTCAGTGAGCAGGGTCGGGTGGGGTACTTCAGATATGGAGTGCTGGGTCTCTGGGGTGTGAGGTGGAGTTAGCTGATAGGGGTAGGGAGGCCAGCAAGGAGCCACACAGACTAAGAGCAAAGCAGCAGCACGGAGAGTGAGAAACGTCTTCGAGTGTTTGAACACTTGTTCTCCAGCTGGTGGGATTCTTGTGAGGTCTGGGGGCTACAGGCCCTTTACAAGATGGGAGTTTGTTGGGGGACTGAGGGTGGTGGGTCTTGAAGGTGACAGTCAGTCCCCACCTCTTGAGTCTGGGCAACCTGAGCTAAGTGGGGGACCTCAAGCCCCTCCCACTCGACCTTGATAAATCTTTCTTCCCCTTCGCTGGAGTTCCAATGTCAGGGATTTGGTCCTGAAGGGGAAAGTTACTTACAAAGTACCTAATGCTAAGACCGCTGCCAGTCACCCGGGTACAGCTGACACTGGGGGTGGGGTGAGTCTTCCTCCCTGACCTTAGGATTGGGCAGGCTTTATCCAGCCTGTTGCCCTTGCATTGTGCAAGCTTTTTCCTCACATTCTGTGCCGGCTTTTTCCTGTGTGTCTAGTCCTAGGTACCTAATTTATTTTTAATTTAATTTAGTGTGTGTGTGTGTGTGTCTCTGTTGTCTGTCTGTCTGTCTCAGAGGTTACAGGAGAGCATTGTATCCCCAGGAGCTGGAGTCTCAGGTGGCTACCACCCATCCATGTGAATGCTGGGAACTGAGCTTGGGTCCTCGGGGAAAACAAGTGTTCTTAACCACTGAGCCATCTCTCCAACCCTTACTAATTCATTTTTTTTTTTTTTCAAATACTCATGTTTATTTATTTTCTCCATAGGCCCCACAAACTATTAAGGTATCCTTTTCCCCAAAGAAAAGATCCACAGAGATTTCTACAGCGCTATGAGGTTCAATCCATGAGTAAATTTCTCACCACCAGGATGAGTGGTGGAAAACGGAAAGTGAGCTGCACTGAACCTGGAACCACATTAACAGCTGCTAATAGTGTCTCATCTAAAGCTTTCTACATAGCTTCGGTGCCAACTGGGGCAGGAGACAGGGCAGAGCCCAGAGGAAGATCACTCTCGTTGCCAGCAGACAAGAGTTAAGGTTTTTCTGGAGGAGGCCCCAAGCTGTGACTAAACTGGTGGGCTTTGGAAAAGCCCTTGGTGTAAGGAGTGGTGTAGAGGAAGTGTCCAGCAGAAGTGGGATCAGCAGGGTGTAGCCCTGGATTGAAGGCAAGGAATTGCCTTTCCCTAGCTACCCTGGGCTGTCGTGGGAGCAATTTCACTCATCCCCCAGGGTCACAGCACCTGCCACCCCTTGGTCCCCCTCAGTCTTGCATCTCCCAACACAAAGGCCAGCTGCTGGAATTTTCCCTGCAGCCCCAGTGAGAAGCAGTCAGGGAACAAAGCTATCTGTGCCTCCTGGTGCCCAAAATACGACTGTCATTTATTTTGTTACATGAAATTAGAGCGTGCCTTGTAGCCATAATGAATCATTTCCTTCCTGCCTGGGCCACTGTGTCAGGCAGGAGCTCAGCGTCCCCCATTCAGGCCCTTTCACTTCATCTCTGGCTAATAATAACCCACCCAGGTGAGCAAACGACCTCCCAGACAATGTAGGGCCTGGGCAGATGTCTCCAGCAGAGCAGTGTGTGAGAGGTGGGCCCCAGTGAGCATAGCGGGAGAAAGACAATGCGGGGTGGGGGGGGGGGGGTGAGCCCGTGCTCACAGCGGAGCACCACAAAACAGGGGATGCCAGGCGTCTTTCCCAGCTTCGGAGACTGCACCCACACTAGGCTGCTCTCTTGTACATTTCTTCCCAGATTTAGTACAGTTTAGCCTAGATTTAGTGCAGAAGACATTTACCTCTCCTTACCAAGTCCCCACCATCCGTGGCTTCGTGGCTTCACATTTCATTTAACCCTCGATTGAAAGGCACCATATCGCCCCACCCTAACACGGAGCGCAAGATCTAGTCCCGTCTCTCTTGCCTCCCATCCCTGTCCTGGGCAGGTACGTAGGAGTAGTTTTTCAAACAAGAGAGTCAGATAGAACGGTAATGGAATCAGCTCCTCAGGTTCTTCTCTCTGGTGCTACGACCAACGAGCCCTGCCCCACCTAGTGCAGAGGAAACCAACGCCAGACTCTCCACCACAGAGTCTCACCCAACCAGCTACAAAGAAAGCTACCCCAAGCCTGAGACTGTCTGTGTCTGCCCAGTTCCTGTATCACTGGTCTCTTCCACTAATTGTGACTCTTAAGTCCTTTTAACTACCGTATCCTCGGGGTTGGCACACAATCAGTATTGCTCAGTGAGAGGCCAGATGAACGAATCAGTGAATGAGAGTCAAAGGCCACATGGCTAAATGATGTAGAACCAATCCCAGAGGGACGGTGAACAGAAAAGGGAAATCGGCCAGCTGGCACAGGTTCCTTAGTCTGTTCCTTCTGTCTCAGAAGGCTCTGTGGAGGGGAGCGACAAGCCACAGTCCCACAATTTTCCATCAATGCACGGTCTATAGGTTACTACGGGTGCCCTCTTGTCTACTACACCAGACTCATCTCTCGCCCTTGGCTCTCCAAGTTTACCTCCCAGCTCCACGTGAAGTCTGCCTGTTCCTGCTGTCCAATGATTAAGCTCAATTGTCAAGCTGACTTGGTTGAGACACTCCTAGAATATCAGTAAAGGATCAACTGTGAGCGGAATCATCCCCTAGGCTGGGGACCCAAATGGAATAGATAGAGAGAATGAGAAAAGCTTACCCTTTCAGCTTCCTGGATGCTGTGATGTGAGCTGCTCTGCCAAGCGCTTACCTCTGCCACGATAGGCTAGACCCATGAGCCAAAAGTTAACCCTCCCTTCACCTGTTAATATTACTTATTTTATCTAAGGGATGAGATCCAACTAATATAATCATCCACTGAGTGTACCCTCTGCCTGGCTCTGCCTGGCTCTGCCTTCTCTCTCTCTGTTACCATGGATCCTTGCTACCCAGCCCTGGTGCTCTTCAGGGAGCCTCATGGCTGTCTGTCCTCTTGAATCTCCATGGCTCAGATGATCTCATGGCTCCCTGTATCCAAGTGAGTTTTTTGTCTCCACACACCAAGCACTGGCCTGACGCTACAGAGAGGCCCCATCTTACCTGGGCATAAGGAGGCCAAGTGTCTGTTTTATTCACTGTCTCGCCTGAGGATGCCACGGAGGTCCCTGTGAGATGCTTTCTCACTGAGCAAATGAATCAAGGCAATAACACAGAACTTACCAGGTCTCAGGTTCCATGTTTATTTGCCATCTTGTACATTGCCACAAAAACTGAAAACATACACACACACAACCGTAAATGAATTCAGCAGGTTGAATACATATGGGTGTACTATTTGAGTATCTATGCACACCTGCATGTATGTATAATAATAATTAAAGAAGAAGAGTTTATAAACTTTACAGAGAGCAGAAATGATACCCAGGAAGTTGGAGAGGGGAGAAGTAAGGGGAGTGGAAATTATGTAAGCACAATACTCATGAAAGAACGCCTCAAACAAATAAATGTGATAGATAGATAGATAGATGTAGAGAGAGAGAGTAGAGAGAGAGAGAGATAGAGAGATAGATAGATAGATAGATAGAAAGGGGCCAGAGAGATGTCTCAGCAATTAAGAACACTGCCTGCTCTTCTAAAGGACCAAGGTTCAATTCCCAGCACCCGTTTAACTTTAGTACCCCCTTCTGGACACTGCTTGCACATGGCACACAGACATACACGCAGACAAAACATCCATACGCATAAAATAAAAACTGAAATACATTTATATAATAAAAATGTAAATAGCCACCATTATAATTTTTGTATATCTCCTTCTGGTTTTCTCTACAATTTTTTTTTTTTTTTTTTTTTTTTTTATGTAATTGAGAAATTGTGTGAGATGGAATTTTCTGTCCTGGTTTTGAATTTTTCGACAAGTCCAGAAACATCATAACATTTAATCATGAGCTAACCCTTCATCATTCATGACTTTCTTATATTAAACAAGCAAGTTGCTTGCAGTCTTCTCTTCACTGTAAACAACGCTGGAAGGAACTTCCTGTAGGTGGCACTTCTCTACCTGCTGTGCTGAGGCTTTCGCTCAGGACTTAGCTTCCGTGATGAGATGCAGGAACTACCCTGGGCTACATCTGCAGCTCCTTCCAAATCTTAATTCTATTTGTGAAGCGCATTTCCTAGGTCAGAACTGACCCACACGTTCCAAGTTATTGATCATTATTTCTAGGAAATAGATATGATATTGTCATTAATTCTTTCAGAATTTCTTACACTCGTACTTCGGGGGGGGTTGTTTGTTTGTTTGTTTGTTTTGGTTTGGGGGGTTTTTTTGTTTTTTGTTTTTTGTTTTTTGTTTTTTTTTTTTTTTTTTTGTTTTTTTCAGAAATCCGCCTGTGTCTGCCTCCCAAGTGCTGGGATTAAAGGTGTGTGCCACCACCGCCCGCCCGGCTGCGTACTGCATTTTGATTGTATTCTTTCCCACTCCTTCTTCTAACCCCTCCCAGAGCCACCCCATCCCCCATCCCATCCCAAAGTCATGTTGTTCTTTTTTTTTTTTAACAACAGAATTGAATTTATGCTGCCCATATACTCTTGGGTGTGAGTCTTTCTATGTGGGCTGGCCTAGCAGGGGCTGTATCCTTAAAGAAAACTGACTCTCCCTCCTCCAGCAGCCGTCAATTGTCACTAGCTCCCCATCTAGAGCAGGGGCTCATAAGCCACTCCTACTTCCAGACTGAGATGCTGGTTGGTTCAGTCTTGAGCGCATCCTGTCCAGGCATCCACACCTGCTGTGAGTTCATGAGTGCAGGGCTCTTATGAGGCCAGAAGACACTGCTCTGCTCCAGCTCTTCCTAACCCCTGGCTCTTACAGTCTTCGCACCCTCTCTGCTTCCGTCATCCCTGAGAAGAGTCCCTTGATAGTCCCCGAGAGTCCGCGAGAAGAGGGGATGTGGTATAGAAGTTCCTATCTGTGGCAGAGCGCTGCACGGACACTCTCTGACCTTTAACCTGTTGTGGATTTCTTCACGAGCCGACAGTGAATTTCTAAGGTATCATTAAGGAAGGGATGCATGCACATATACACAAACCACACTTACCATGATGGTTGAGTTGGACTGTCAACTTGACTGCATTAATAAATGGCTAGCACACTAGTGGAGCTCACCTCTGGGTGTGTCCATGGCGGTTGTGTCCAGAGACGATTAGATCCTGGGGGTTCTGACCTGACCACTAGATGAAGCTTTGATGGTGTCCAGACTAGAAGATGATGAAAGGGGGTTGGGCCTAGTTGGAGGAAGCAGGTCACTGGGGCGTGTTCTGATAAACTGTATCTTTCTCTGGCTTGCTGTGTGAGCCTCCTTTCTCTTCCCTTTCCACCAGTGAGGAAAGCATCTCCTCTGTCACACATACCCAACATGGACAGACCCTCAGAAATTATGAGTTGAAATAAATCCTTTCTCTCATGTCTCTGTCTGGCATTTTGCTGTGGCAATGAAAAAGTTAACTAATAAAGTTACTTACTTTTTTTTTTTTTTAATTAAAAGCCAAAACTCTTTTTTTTAAGCCATTAACTACATATTCAGAAGGAGAAAACATGGTAAGGCACAAATGGCTAAAAACTAAACTTCTCTTAATATAATGTGTTTCAGATTTGATGTGGGACCCATGAGATATATTATATAATTGTAAAAACAAAATTTGCTTAATCCCCTTTAAGAAGATAAAGTAACAAAAAAAAAACTGTTCCCCAATTCCTCTTCTTAAGTATAACTAAAATATTTAGACATAATATATAAAACAGACAAAGTTTTTCATAAGGACAGAGAGATTAATGGTACACTGACTGGGGCTTCTTCCTGCCCTCGTTAGGGTCACTATCGTTACAACAAAACACCATGACCAAGGGCAACTTGAGGAGGAAAGGGTCTTCCACATCATAGTTCATCATCAAGGAAGTCAGGTCAGGAACTCAAACAGCCCAAGAGCCTGGAGGCAGGAGCTGAGGCAGAGGCCATTTGCGGGGACGCTGCTTACTGGCTTATTCCCAAGGCTTGCTCCAATAGCAGCCAGGAGTGTCAGTCCAGGGATGCCCCACACACACACACAATGGGCTGGGCCCTCCCACATCACTAATTAAGAAAATATCCTACAGGCTTGCCTATGGCCTGATCTTATGGAGGCATTTTCTCAATTGAGGTTCCCTTGTCTCAGATGATCCTACCTTGTCAAGTCAACATAAAACTATCTAGCACACAGAACTAGAGGATAGCTTAGTGGTAAGTTCTTGGGTTCCCTGCTTTATTTTTATTTTTTAAAGATTTTATTTATTTTATGTATGTGAATACATTTTCACTTTCTTCAGGCACACCAGAAGAGGGCAACAGATTCCATTACAGATGGTTGTGAGCCACCATGTGGTTGCTGGGAATTGAACTCAAGACCTCTGAGAGATCAGTCAGTGCTCTTAACTGCTGAGCCATCTCTCCAGCCCCTCTCCCCTTTCTTTTTCGTATATAACAAACTTGAAACTGAAGAAGACACAAATCTGGAGAGTACAGGGGTCACAGGCCATTGAGAGCCCCAGTAAAAACCTCTCGTCTCTAGGCAAAGCAGAAAGGAAAAGGGAAGCCTAGCTAAAACAGAACTCATAAGATAATCACTACACTCCCAAGAGTTACCATGGGTCCCACCCACCACACACACCAGCAGAAGCCAGGTGGTGAATACAAGACTATCCCCTCCTCTTGATTTGTCTAATCATGTTTACTTGATCACTGAGGCAAGAATTATACCACCTTAGTGTGATCCTAAATATACATAAAGAAAATATTTAAGACAGCAACATTGAACTGGGAAAAAATAAATGTCCTTCAGTGGACGTATTATTTCTACTCTTCATTCAAATTGTAAAATGGCCAGAACTCGGATAAATTGTGTATAAATAATGTAATACACAGTATAAACCACTAAAAATTATATGGAGTATGCAGGCTATTTTTCATGTCAACTTGACACAAAGCTAAGGTCGTCTGAGAAGAAGGACCCTCAATTGAGAAAATGCCTCCATGAGATCAAGATGTAGGCAAAACTGTAGAGCATTTTCTTTATTAGTGATTGGTGGGGGAGAGCCCAGTCCATTGTGGGCAGGAAGTCTGTAGGATGGCGGTTCTTGGTTCTATACAAAAGCAGGCTGAGCAAGCCATGGGGAGTAAGCCAGTAAGCAGCATCCTCCAAATCACCTGCATCAGCTCCAGCCTCCAGCTGTTCAAGTTTCTGCCATGACTTCCTTCAGTGATGGACTTTCATATAGAAGACTTTTCTCCCCAAGTTGCTTTTGGTCATGATGCTTGATTATAGCAATAGAAACCCCAACCAGAGATACTCTCAGAATAATATGAATGAATTAAAAATAAGAGTTCTTCAAGCTTTCCAAATAACCCACCGAGACAGGGCTAGGAAACCGGAGAGCAAGCTGCCAAGAGGAAGCAAATGGAAGAGAATGGTATAATTAAGCCCAAATATCCCAGTGATCACATTAGACGGAAATATGTCGACTATAATTGATTAAAGACTTGGTCAGTCCTGAACAAGCCATTCATGTCATCCCTTCTAAGACTGCAGAAGAGAGAACAGAAATAAGGTAGGGAGAAGGGCAGCAAAATGTCATCTCCTAGGCGAAGCTCAGCCATTGCATGCAAGATCCGCAGCAGCTCAGCTGCCTACATTGGGTCTGTACAAGAACAAGCCGGTCAATGGGCAGATGTAGATGCAGAATGGGTTCAAGAGGCCCTAACACTTACTGGAGGGGTATGTGTGTCACCGATGTATTCCTGGAAAAGAAGTCTATTGTGCACCCATTGACGATGCCAATGGTTGGTTCCAAGTCAGTGTCCATACATATACATATGACCCTGGGTAAACTAATAAATCACAAAACAAGATTAAAGTCATAGATCTGATAAAGGACTGAAGGTAACCGGGGTGAAGCTGACAGGGATGAGAGGAAGAGGAGGGAGGGATAATCTGAACACACTGCGTGCATGTGTGAATTTCTCAGATAACAAAATTAATCAATAAAAGATGATTCAACTATCATGCTATCTGAAAGAAGCTCACTTCAACGTAATCAGGTTGGGAACAAAAGAATAAGAAAGATATGTCACATGGGCATTAATCAAAGGGAAGCAGCAGACTTAATATTAACGTGAGATAAAACAGAAAGCAGAGAGCCCCAACCAGAGAAACAGAAATAGAATATAGAATGATAAAAAAGGGTCAACCACGAAGAAAACTAAGCCAGCCAAAGCAAGTATAAAACAAACAGGAGAAATGGCAGAACGGAAGGAGAAGCTGAAGTTGCGGTGAGGGAATCAATCTGTCAGGCTCCCCGTCTCAGCACACAAAGAGTCACCTAGAACACGGAAAGACTCAACACCACTGTCGACCAAAGCGACTGACGTTCATGAATCAACCCACCTGACAGCAGAATATTCCACATGTCTTGCCAATCGCCCATGGAAGATTAGCAAAAACCAACTGTTTCAGATCCATGAAAACACATAACGGGCTTTCAACCACACTGGACACGTTGTCCTAAGACACTGAAATCACAGAAAAAGACAACGATCCGTGTAAAGTAGGAACAGTGAGAATTTTACTCAGTTGATGAGCATCTATGAACAGCCTGTAGCCAACACTGTGTAAGCGCACAAGCTGGCGACTTTCCTTTATGAGTGAATCAGGAAGTTACCCACACTCAGGACTCTAAATCAACACATTACTGGAAATTCTGGCCAGTCCAAAATGCCAAAAGTAAATAAACGCTAAAGTTACAGATCAAGAGAAGAGAAATATTCCTGTCTCTAGATGGCGTGATCGCCTGTGTAAAGGAGCTCACAAGAGCTCCAAAGGCTCCTAGAAGCAAGCGTGAATCCCGCCAAGTTGCAGAATAGAATTCGAACATTCAAAAGGAAAGGTTTCCCTAGCAGTGAGCATGTGAACATTAAAAATTAAACGTGTGTGGGAGAGATGACTCTGTGACAGAAAGCAGCGGATGCTCTTGAAAGGGACCCAGATTTGTTTTCCCCGCGCCTACATGGTGTCTTAACCACCTGAAACTCCAGTTCCAGGACTGGTGCCCTCTTCCGGCTTCCAAGCATATGTGCGCGCGCACACACATCAGGCAAACACTCATAAAATTAAAAAAAACAAATAAATTTTTAAACAATTAAGTGTGTGATACATACATAAATATTCAACAAATGATGCTAAGGTGCAAAATAAAGCATGCTAAGAGTTGGACGGTCCACTACATGATGCTGAAAACTCAAAGACGATCTAACGGATGGGGAGATAGACTGTGTGTTTACGGGCTAAGAAACAAAAGTAGCAAAGGTCTCCTTTCTCCTCACATTCTTGTGCCAGTTAAACACAATTCTTACCCAGAGCCCAGAAAGCGGTTTTTTTTTTTTAATGTGTAAAAATACATTATAACGTTATTTTTAAATTTATTAAGAAATCAAATATCTAGGATAGCTAAAATTATTTTTGGATAAAGAAGAATGGAATACAGGTAATAATTATATTCAATAGTAAGATTCACTCAGTAAGTATAATAAGTCAGCACTGTGAGGTGCTGGCAGGAAGGTCCCATATTTGTAGGTCAAGGGGGTAACGTGAACTGCAGAAAGAAACTGGCTTTAACTGACTTTTGATAAGAGCATTATCAATTTAATGAAGGAAAGATACAACCTTCTCAATATATAGTGCTGGGGAAATTATATACCTATAATTTTTTTTTAAAAAAAAAACATGAACTTTGGGGAGTGGAGAGATATCTCGGCGGTTAAGAGCACTGGCTATTCTTCAAGAGGACCTGAGTTCAATTCCCAGCACCCACAGGGCAGCTCACAACTGACTGTAACTCCAGTTCCAGGGAATCCAACACTCTCACACAGACACGCATACAGGCAAAACACCAATGCATATGAAATAAAATTATTTTTAAAACAACATGAACTTTGATCTAAGTTTTGCAGTTTATAAGAGAGAAAGAGAGAGGAAGAGAGAGAGAGAGAGAGAGAACACGCAAATGCTCATGGGCTTAAATGTAAAATAGAAAGCTCTAGAACTCTTACATTTTAGTGTCTGTGACACTAAAAATGCATCCCTCAAGGAGAAAATCGATTAAAATTTTCTTGTGAGAAATCAAAGTGAAAAGGAGGAAAAATAACCTACAAACTAAGTAAATATTTGCAAAAGTGTGTCTGGTAAAGGGAGCCATTGAAACTGTAGAAAGACATCTCAAAACTCAAAAGAGAAGAAGAAAGAAGGAGAAGGAAGTGGAGAAGAGGAGGAGGAGGAAGAAGAAGAAGCAGCAGCATTGGGCATGGTAATGCAGGCCTGTAATCCTGATACACAGAGGGCAGAGGCAGGAAGATTGCATTTGAGGTCAATCTGGCCTATACTGTAGGACCTTGTCTCAAAAAGAAATTTAGAAAACAACAATACAGTTAGAAGATAGGCAAAAATGTGAAGAGGCCTCTTACAAAAGAAAATGTGATTGCTAAATGAACAAGAGTTTGCCATTATTAGTCATCAGGGAAATGCAATTAAAGCCGCCATCCACAGGGACTAGGGAGGTACCTCAACTGGTAATGGCAGAGAAGAACTGTGGTACATCTATACCATAGAATACTATGCGGCAAAGACAAGCAACCACCTGGATGAATGGAGAAATACACTAAGTGAAAAAAGCCTATTACCAAAAGTAATAGCACCATGTAAAGAGCAGGCACTATGCACACATCTGTAATTCCAGCACCAGAAGGCAGACATCTGGGTCCTGAGAACTCACTGTCCCATCAATCTAGGCAACCAGGGAGTGACTCATTCAGTGAGAGACCCTGTCTCAAAAGAAATAAGAAGAAAGAAACAGAGGGAGACACACAAAGACAACCTCTGGTTTCCACATGCGTACCTGTGGAAGGCAGGCAGGCAGGCAAGCACACACTCACACACTCATGTACACACACACACACCACGTAAATTAAAACTAACAGAAAAAAAGAATTTGTGGTGATAAAGCACAATTTCACTTTCTTATCAAATGCTAACAGTGGGTTTACATTTTGACTTTGAATTTTTTCAGTGCCAGGCATAGAACCAGGCTTAATAAGTACTCTACCAGCAAGCTACATGTCTGGAGTTTAATAATTTTAATCTTTTAGTAAGTAATTAAAACGCGTGTGCTAAATGTGTAGCAGCCAGTAAAAAGATTAACAATCTTCAGTGATCATTGTTATATTTTTAAGTGGGAATTGTTGGCATATTTTTTAAATTATTTTATTGGGTTCTTATACCTCTACCTCCTTTCCAACCCTTATTCCACCCAGATCCTTTCCAATCCCCCAACACCAGGTAGGAGTAAAAGAAGGTTAGAATATTAGAAAGGAAGGAGAAAGAAGGTAGAGAGGAAGGACTCAACAAAATAGGCTTTCTGCTGACTGGAGGTTTAGGTTCCTTGGGCAAGTCCAGTCTTCATCCTCAGGATATACCCAACTTCTAATCTCTTTGCTCAAACCACTTGACAAACTGCAATATCAGCAACCAAGAGGGGGCAGGCAGAACAGGAGGGGAGAGCAGGACGGGCAGGTTTGGGGGTGGGAAGGAAGCAGCAGCCATCTTCTCACCCACCCCCAGAGTCCCCAGAATTCAACTATCTGCAGCTGGCAAAGATCATGCCTCTCCTACAGCACAAGACAATGATAGCTGCTGTGGACAGTCCGCGGCAGCCCTGTATGCCGCACATGAGATGAAAACAAAAACATATTCCCATAACGTAACTGGGTTTTTAAAGGAGCCAAAATTCTCACTACAGGAAATAGTCTCCTTCAGTGTAATGACATGCAGAAGTATCTGTGACTCCCACACAGGTATCTTGAGCACATGAGGCAGCACAGAAAAAGCACAGAGGCCAAGAGTACAGAGTTGGGGACCCACTCAGAGAGTTCACCATAAAACCGAACAATCCAAGTCAGAGAGAGAGAGAGAGAGAAAGAGAGAGAGAGAGAGAGAGAGAGAGAGAGAGAGAGAGAGAGAGAGAGACCCAAAGATTAAAGTCTCTGGCACATCTGCTGCTGGCGGTGGGTGGAACCGGTCTGATTCAGGCAAGGAAAGAAAGCAAAGGTTATGAGGGCAGGCAAGACACATTGAGTACTGACTAAATATTTAACAATATTAGGGAAACTGCGCACCTCAAAGGGAGCTAAAGCCATGGTATGTATGCTTTTCCTCTCTCGGAGATGTATTCTTAATTGTTAATGAGTAAAACAGTACCTGAGGATGGCTTCAGATAGTCCAGAGAACAGGACAGACCAGACCTTGGATGGGCAGCGTGTACAGGGACAGACATATTCCCTTTGCACATTTTTATATTTTCTAGAATAAAAAGACAGAAACATACAGCTGTGAGAGGGAGTCTGTGTTTTCACCCAAGGTCATTTCCTAAAGACAATCCCTCAAAGTGGGACTGTCTGTTAAAGGACATATGTACACGGTTTACACCTTTTGGGGGATGCACACATGTGCATGTGAGCGGAAAGTGGATGTGCATGCCCGGGTATGGAGCTCCAAAATGAACATGGAGGTCTTTCCTCAGTTGTTCTCCATCGTGTTTGTTTCTTTGTTTGGGGTGTTTGTTTGTTTGTTTGTTTGTTTTGGAGACAAGGTCTCTCACTGAATCTGAGGTCATAAATTATGCCACTTGGGTTGACCTGCTTAATGCAGCAGGCGCTTTACTCACTGAGCCTTCTCCCCAGACCTCTGGCACTTTTTGAAACACAGTATGAGAGACAGAACACTCACGGAAAGAAGGAGGAAGCAGAGTGGCCACTTACAACCGCCCTGAGCAGGGGCAGGAGCTGCCCTCCCGGCACCTTCCTCTCCTCGGCTCCCCTCCATCCTCCGCGGAAGAAACTTCAGTTTAACCACTATCAAGCCCCGTCAGTTCCCACTCCTATGTGCTGAGTGTAAAACCTTGGACTTGTGTCACATCCCAGCCTGAGTATCTTCACTTGTCTCTTTCTCTGGGGAGGCAGGGAGTGTGGTGCAGCAGGTGTGGTGTGTAAATGTGCGGACATAGGTACATGGGCACATGTGTGCACACCTGCACTGATCACTTTGTCCTTGTTGTCTGCCATCACGTCCTGAACACATGACATCCTCGAAGGGGTTCTCTAGGTCAACGGGAATATCTCTGTCCCCCCTGAAAACTGCTCCCCAGACTCCAACCGACAGCCAGCACTGCCAATTCCCTCTGGCAGACACCATCAAACCGGGGAATGCTGCTGACCAATAGCGAGCTAGGATCCATCCACCTGGCTGGTCCAATCAGCATCTTCTTTTGTTCGTTGCATTGTTTTAGAGATTTGTTTCATGAGTATATGTGTGTACCTGTGTGTATGTGTGTGCACTACATGCATGCAGTTCCCTCAAAGGCCAGAATAGCATCAGAGCCCCTAGAGTTAGAGCAACACGTGATTCTAAAAACTACCATATGTGGGTGCTGGGAACTGAACTCGGGTCCTCTGCAAGAGCAGGGAGTATTCTTAAATGCTAAGCCATCTCTCCAGCCCAGTGGGTGATTTTGACGAAGGGGTCTGGTTAGGTTGACCTGATACTCACTATGTAGCCTCAAACTCATGGCAATCCTCCTGCCTCAGTGCTAGGAAGTGCTCTGGAGGAAGAAACAGAACCTACATGACTCACCCACCTCCCTATGAGCCTCCCAAGGATGGTCACTGGTCCTCCCCAAAGCAGGCACTCCAAGCAGTGTGGTTTCAAACCCCTCCTGCCAAAAACGGTTTGCTTTATTACCACACATTCATTACACAAACTGATTATTATTAGTAGTTGTTGTAGTTGTTGTTTTCCCAAGACAGGTTTCTCTGTGTAGCCCTGGTTGTCTTGGAACTCGTTTTGTAGACCAAGCTGGCCTCAAACTCAGAGATCTACCTGCCTCTGCCTCCGGGTGCTGAGATTAAAGGTGTGGCCATCACTTCCCTGTTAAATGATGAGTTCGTTGTGACAGTCTTGCCAGTGCATCATGTCCTTTGTGCTTAGCACTGCTGCCTTCTCTAGTTCCTTCCTCCTTCCTGCTGGCCCCTTTCCTCTTCCCAACCAGTCCCCTTCACTTTCATTATACTAAAATCTAGGTTCTGTGTATGAGAGGGAATTCGGCATTTGTCTCTCCACATCGGGCTTGTTTTATGTCCATGCCTCTCTCTACCTATGACATTGCTTTATTTCCCTTATGGCTGAGTAAAACCCCACCATGTGTGCTCGCCATATTTTCTTTATGCTTTCATGTGTTTGGTGGGCATCAGGCTGCGTCCACGTCTCAGCTGTCGTGTGTCATGGTGGAATGAGCATGGGTGTGAGGGCATCTCTGTGCTGTGTTCGCTCTGATTTCTCTGGGTACGTACCCAGGCGTGATGTAACTGGGTTGTACAGCAGTTCGATGCAAAATAAGAATTTATGTTGCTACATATTTTGGAAGAACCTTTTTAAAAAAAATGTGTTCTATACTCGAAATAATACAGCTCTTTGTGGGAAGAGGAGGTATTTTGGCATTTCAAATAAACTCCTCAAACAATTGCTTCTAAGTAAACACATGTCTGAAGACTCCCGGCAGGTGTCCTGGAAAGGCAGGCTCTTTCTCACTCCCGGCCTCCGTCTGCTTCCTCCCCTTCCCATTCTCCTTCACCATCCACTGGCTATACAAGCTACAAGAGCCACCCCGAAGCTCTCTGCCCATCTTTGCTCAGAGATCACAGGAATGTGACATGTCTGAGGCCCCAAAAACTTTGGCTCTCTACACTGTCCAGCGGGGAAGGGGTTGTCTGACCTCTAAGGTCATCCCCAGTGTCTTCAGGGTCCCTGTGGGTGAGGAACACTCAGGGTCCTCAGGACTCCAGTCCTAGCTGAAGGACAGAATAGTCCTAAGCGCAGCACAGAGGACTACAAACCCACTGACCACGAACACACAGGTGTCAGGGAGACACTGCTACAGGGGACCCAAGTACTTCATCACTGAAGTCAAGGCAGGAACCTGGAAGCCAGAGCTGATGCAGCTGCCAGGGAGGGGTGCTGCTTACTGGCTTGCTCCTCACAGTTGCTCAGCCTGCCTTCCTGTAACACACAGGACCAGCAGCCTAGGGTGGAACTGCCCACAGTGGACTGTGCGCCTCCATAGGGGTCTTCGATCAATAAAATGCATTTTGAACTTGCCTACTGGCCAGTCTTCTCTCTTCAAATCCCACATCCCAGACGACTCAGGCTGATATAAAACTAACCAACACAAATTTAGATGGTCCAGAATCCAGTCAGGTCTTTCCCAGAAACCATTTTCACTCCCTCCCTTCCAGTGCCTTCCAGAACATTCCTCTTGACTTAGCACCTGGGGTTCTGTACCCCAGCAGACAGAAAATGCTGAGGGCTTTGTTGATATTAGTCTACTCCATTGACCTGAACATCACCACCTTTGTATGTAACTGTTTCAATTCTGTGGCAACAAAATAGCCCCATACACCTGCCTGCCTTCCCATTCTGCAATGCAAGCCAGAGAGAGGCAGAGGTGAGGGAGTCCTCCTGGTGGCAAGCTGCTCAGTTACTCCCTGCCCTGACCCTCAGTTTTCCTCTCATCCTGTCCTGTCTCTCCAGCTGGTCGGAACTCACCCCACTCCCTCCTCTTCCCTCCACATGACTTTGGATCATAAAACAAAACGATACAGTGTTTATGCTTCTAGCTACATTTACATTTAAGAGTAAGATGTTGAGTTTAGTTTTAATGATGGAGGAAAAAAAAGCCTTTCAAAGGCTAGCTCACTGAAACTCATTACGTACTATAAAGGCCACTATTTAAAGATTCCGTAATTCTACTGATAATCTTTTTAAGGCAGATTTATAGCAGAAAATAGTTAGATTCTTTGACTTTAGTTATAATTTTCCATTCTGTAATTTAATACTCCCTTAGTTTATATTTGCGCATTAAAAAGACGGGATCTAAAAGTCCATCATTAAATACTTTTAATAAGTGCAATAAATAAGTTTTACAGTGTGCATAAATCTAAAAACAAAACCTAACATAAATTGTTAATCTTACACTTTTTCTCATTAATTGCAATACATAAACATATGTTTTATACAGAGATATTTGCTCCAAAATAAGTATAATAAATACAGTTTACCACATGTATTAACCTTAATAGTTACAAGCTGTTAATCTTATATATTAGGTAATAATTTGTAATAAATAATTGTTTATTATCTTGATGTTTGCTTGTCTTGGGTTTTAGCAATATGCAATAAAGAAATGCAATTTTGAATAATTTGATTGTAAGACTACTGGGAAAATACTGTATGTTATAATTAGCCGGGAGATGGTTCTGCTCCTGAGAACCAGGAAAAAGGGGGGTTCAATAATCTAAACATATGTTATTGAGTCCATAAATAATTTTTAAAGTTGAGTTTAGTTTCAAAGAAGAGGAAAAACGCTAAAACTTAAATACAAATGGATAAGCAAAGCCTTTTTCCCTGGGTTTCAAAACCTCAGCCATGGTCTATGCAAAGGAGATAAATCCGGAAGCCCCACAGGAAGTGCCTGGCCCAAGCTGAGACAGAGGCATGGCCACGACTGTATGGAAGAGTGAACTACCTGTCCTCATCCACACCCACAGGAACAGCTGCGGTGTGTGCACAAATGCAACACCCTCCAGAGTGCCCTCAGCACCCTGTGCGCGCCGGCAGAGAGGGGCTGGTTGGGAGGGCTGGCAGGGAGAGGTTGGCTGGAAGAAGAGGCTGGCACCGTTCCTAAGCTTAATAGAAACCACTAGTCTTATGAGTAAAGGTAATAATTTGTCATAAATAATTGTTCATTACCTGGGCATTTGTTTGTCTTGAAGTTTAGCATTGTGCAATAAAGCTGTGCAATTTTGAGTAATTCGATTATAAGACTGCCGGGAAATACGGTGGATTATAATGAGTCGAGGGAGGGTCCCGGGGACTGAAAACACTGATCAGCCAAACCACTGTCCTGGGCAAGTACAAGTGTCACTAGAGCTATACAGGAGTCTGCGAACCTTTCTCTTGTTTCTGCCATTGAAGCTCACTGGACAGAGATCTGTGCTAGATGAATTCAGTCTCCTGTGTCTTGGAATCCCAAGACTGGACCTACATCAGAGCCTTGGCTGCTGTTCCATGCACAGCACACCTGCTGGTCAGATAGCCCCAAAGGCTCACCTGTGTGTCTAGGAGGAGACTCATGTTAGGCCACGCCCTCCAAGATGCCCTCAATGTATCTCATGTCAGCTACCACCGCGTCAAGTCACACCCTTACAGGCCCAGAGGCAGCCTCGGACAGGAACAATGACGGAGGCAAGCAGAGCCTGTGTGCTTGGGCCACACGCGAGCACAGGAACACAAAGACTCACCTCAGGTCTGAGAAAGGAAGGATGGAGAGAAGAAAGGACCTGTAGAAATTGAAAAGGAAAGTGGGGGAGGGGGGCAGCAGAGGGAAGGGAAGAGGAAAGAGAAGAGGAAAAAGAAAGAGGGGTTAGAGAGAGGACATAGGAAATATGAGCCTGGAGAGTAGGGAATGGAGAGAACAGAATCGTGGACCCAGGGTGGTCCCCCCGCATATCTTCGCCAACATATAGCTGTCAACCCCCAGCGCATGCGCAGCCAGCATGCCTCATGGAGCAGCACAGGTACCGGTACCGGCTCCCCGCCCTGCCGTGCATTCTGTAGGTGTCTGTGTTTTCACATCTCACCTTTCCACACTCTCGTGTTAAGGAACTTGACGCTTGCCCTGATTTCACTCTTTACGCCTCATCCCGGAATGGCCCAGCAGTCCCCTTGGGCTCCTCTCTGCAGACCCTGACAGCTGGAGTCATCAGGAACAGACAACTCAGGCTCACCAAGAACTTCCTGCCTAGATCTGGACCTCAGGCAGAGCTGGTTCCGGGTTCTCAGCAGCAAGTTCTGTGAACCTGGAGACCAAAGAAGCTGAAAATAAGAGACCTCCATGTCTGCCTTCTTTGGGAGAATAATTCTGTCTCTCTGCCTGGGGCACTACTCTGAGGCAAGCTGGAAGAGAAGTAAACATATCTGCTTTTCCCACTCTACCACACGAAAAGCACACATCACCACTAAGCCGGGAGCTGCCCTTTTCCTAGAACCTCAGAGGGACCACCCTCCCCCCGACCCCCAAGCCCCCCCCCACACACACACTATCCTGGTCTTGGAGAGCTCTGAAAGGCTCCAGAGGGTTCCAGAGCCCCGCCCCATCGGCAGCCCATCCAAAGAAAGAATTAGGAACTAGGAAGAAGGGATTGTCAAGAGATAAAAGCTAGCCCAGACTTCAGGTGAAACTCAGCCTGCAGCTTGGACTACGTACCACCCCAAAAGATGACATGTGTGCCCCTTCTCATAGAGCTCCTTGCAAACTCAAAGGGAGGCGAGAAGTGCGGGAAAGTCTGCTGGCCAGAGGCAAGTGTTGCAAGGCCCTATGAGGACCTCTGGGGATGTAAAGAGCCATCTTCACTCCCTGGGCGGTGCTGGGGCAACTGCGGGAATCATGCAGCCAGATGAAGCTCATAAATTTCCCCCTATGAACAATTGTTTTCATTTCCCTCCCATGCCACTAGATATTATAAGTGGAAAGCAAAACACAAGTAAATATGTTCATTCCACTCTGTGATCGGTGATAAACGAGAGGCTGCGCCGGCTGACAAAGGTCATCAAGCCGCCAACCCGGAGTGTGCGAGCGGACACTGCCACCCTCCGGTTATGTGGGGAACTGCATCCGCCGCCACCACCCGGACTCCACAGCCCTCCCAGGCTGTAGGCACCTGCTGTGAGCTCCTTTTGCAGAGGTTGAGGGGCTGACATCCTGCTCCACACAGGACATCTGACACGTGACATGTGCAAACAACAGAAAAACTATAAATCAAAGCAAAAAAAAAAAGTCAAATTAAAACTAGCTACCATCCCTAATAACCTTTCTCATGAAGACAACTTACTAACATTTCAGTCTGTCTGGCTTCAATAAGGTTGAGTGTTGGGCGTCAAATTCCATGATGAGGTAGATGAGCATAGGAAAAGAGCAAGGCTGTTTGCCTGAAGTCCTGATGTTTGACCTAATGCTCAAATTAAAGTAACTTCTGTAAACAGTTGGGAAATACCTTTTTAAGGGCCGTATAATATTTTCAATTTTAATTTCATTAGTATCACTATTACTATTTATTACTATTACTATGCATGCGTGTATTCGTGTGTGTGTGTGTGTGTGTGTGTGTGTGTGTGTGTGTGTGTGTGTGTACAATGAGGGGAAGATGATGCAAGTGTTGAGATCACAGAACAATCTGTGGGAACTAGTTCTCTTCTTCTACAGCCTGGGATCCAGGGATCAAACTCAGGTTGTCAGGTTTGGCAGGCAAGCATTCTAACAAGCTAAGCCACTGGTCTGGTGGGGTATTTTAAGTTGCAACTGTATCAAGCTAATTCCCCATCTTCAATTGTTTGTACTATTTCCAATGTTTCCATCCCTGCAGATGATGCTGAAGCTAAAATCTTTATTCAGAAACCTTGTTCATATGGCTTTAAAACGTAAAGGTAGAATTACTAAATGAAATGAAATGTGGTTCTGTACTGTTGGTATGCTAATCCCTGCTCATCCATCCTTTCAACTTTAATATCAACCCCAGGCAAAAATCCAGTTCAAGCTTTCTTGACATTTTGCCGCTTTTATACCAAAGTCCATCAGGGAAAAAAACAAAAACAAAAAACCTGAAGACTCTCCAAGAAACATCTTTTCTTTTTTCTTTTCTTTCTTTCTTTCTTTCTTTCTTTCTTTCTTTTTTTTTTTTTTTTGTCAAAAACAGAGGCAAGTGCTTAAGACCTATTCAGTCAGATATTAAAATACAGGAAGCTATGGAACTAGGAAGTCTGAGACCCACACAGAGGCATCCGGAGCCAGGTGCTGACAGTCGATCTCAGGGGTGTGTCCTGGCTATAGGAAAATGATGGTTGTCAGGTAAAGATGTGAGCACAGCCTACCTCCATCAGAAAACAAAACCAGCGTCTTCCTTCGTGCCTCTCCTGCTTGAAAACCTGTAGGAACGAAAGATTGGGATTCTGAAGTGGAACATGAAAGCTACGAATCAGATATGAAAGGGAAGTCCTTTCTGTAAGCAATTCCAAAGGCAAAGACTGGGAAGGAAATAGTGATACCTGGATGCGGGGGGTCCACCTACAGCTGAGTGAGGTTATACACGGACAAAATCTCAAAGAATAAGCAAGAAAATATCACTTTGAAAAGATAGCTAGATTTGAATTGTAAAAGTGAAAAGGCCCTTCTGTCAAAAAAAAAATATAATTTTGAGATTGAAAGGCAAACCAAAACCAAGGAGAAAAAAAGTATTTTTGACACACGTAATGGAAAGTTGAATGCCCCTAATGTACTCAGCTTTCTTACAAGTGAATAAGAGATATTTCAATAGGGGAAAAAATGGATTGAGGACATGAATAGCAATTCACAAAAGAATAAATACAAATGATAAATATGCATAAAAGATGTTCAACCTTATTAGTAATCAAACATATGCAAATTAAAACAGCAAGGAGAGTGCGTGTCTGTCCCCATGTTCATAAAGACAAAAAAAGGCGGTAGAGAAAGGTGGAAAAGTAAGGTCTCACAGCACTGGTACAGGGTGGAGCTAGGCAACCTTGAGGAAAGATACTTTGTAATGAACACCTGTAACCCCAGGACTTAAGAGGCTGAGGCAGGAGGATCGGGAGTCCCAGGTTAGCCTGGGCTACATAGTGAAATCCATCCTGTCTTTAAAAAAAATCAAGATTCAGAGACTTCTGTTTCCAAAGGAACCAATCAGTGATATATGTGGGGATTGGCTACACTGTATTTTTTACTCCCAGAAGCAAGCCAATGCCCAACAATAGAAGAGAACATGTATTCCATATATAATCATGGGATGGGGAAATGAACAGTGTGATATTAGGGATTAACAATAGTGTAGAAATGTTGCTAACTCCTAAGATTTTTTTCATAACTGTTTTATAGCAGGAAAAAAAAAAAAAAAAAAAAAACAAGTACAGAAGCTAGAGAAATAACTCAGCAGATAAGTACAGTGGCTACAGGGGACTTGGATTCTGTTCCCAGTACCCATATGGTAGCTCACAACTTATAACAAAGTTTCAGGTAATCTGACGCCCCCTTCTGGCTTCTACAAGCACTGCAGACCTGTGGCACACATACATACAGTCAAACACTCCTACACTCAAAATAAAAATAAATTACTTTGTTTCTGGGGCCGGTCTAGCCTACATAGTGAATTCCAGGCCAGCCAAGGCTACATTATGAAAGGTAAAAAAATCTTTTTAAAGCAAAGCAGAAACAACAAAACAGTGCTTCATACAACAGTAAAAGATGGTGGGATATCCATCCCAAACCGGAAATTACAGATAAGATTTCAAGTCCTTTGTTTTCTAGTGGCCTTTTTCCCCCCTTAACCCTTCCACATTTAGCAATGTCCTACATCTACCACCTGACGATTAAGAAGTCAGTGGTTTGGGATTTCCTAGAACCATCATACTGACCGCATGACCATATGACCACAGCACCATGCGATCGTCTTCTTTTGTCTGTTTGGGCATCAGATGGTCTTGGAACACATCCCCTGTTGTGGAGGTTGGGATGAGTTAGTAAGGCAGCTAGATGGGATGGTATCTGATCCCTTGTGTGAGAGCAGGCACTAGGGGCAGGGGAAGACAGCTAGTCCTAAGAGGGAGTTTAGAGAGGGCCACTCTGAAGAGATGAAGGTAAGAAGACCTGAGCTGCTGGGTGAAATGGTGCACACCTGTAAGCCCAGCACTCCGAATGCTGAGGCAGGGGGCTGTTCGTTTTACACTAGTCTGAGCTATGTAACAAGCTACTCTACTAAACAAATTTAAAAAGTGACGTGGGCCGGCAAGATGACTCGGCACAAGCTTGATGACGCTTAGAAACCATGGTGAAAAAGGATAAATTACTCCACATGTTGTTGTCTGACTTACACACACACACACACACACACACACATAATCACACATACACAATCACACACACACAATCACACACACACAATCATCATCACTATTATTTAAGCAATCTTTTCAAAATGTCTTTTACTAATTCCTTGAGAATTTCTTTGAGAATACAATGGATTTTGATCATATTAATCCCCCCTGCTCCCGTGTCCATCTCAACACTCCCCCCCAACTTCCTGTCCTTTTTTTTTTTTCTTCACTTTATTTTTTATTTAATTAAAGGGATTTCATGAATGTCTTCAGGGCATAGATTGCTCTGGTGGGTTTTGAGGGTTTATTTCTCCAGCAAGTCAAGATGAGCACTTCATGTTTATACAAGAAAGCAAACTCTGCTGTCCCTACTAACCCAGGCTAAAGGGACTTGGTCCCCACCTCTCCTGGCTTCCTATTGCCCTAGCTCTGTGTACCATGTCTCCTACTTTCTGAAGAAGGCTATTATCTTCCTGAGGCATCTACCCATTCATAGAATCACTGAGGTCCTGGGGGCTAAGAAAATTGTGCCAGGACCCTGAGTACAGAGCTGGAGGTGGCTCCTATGCCTTGCAGGGACTCTGGCAGTGGAGACCACCATCTCCAGGTAAATATATCAAAGGAAACTGTTTCTCCTGTCATCCACACCCAAACCAAAGGCCAGCTTCTCTGAGTGAGCTCCAGGGGCATCTAACCAGCATCCTGATACCAGTCTGTGTAACAGATCGACACGAAGACTCCAGGGCAACTGTGTACAGCTGTGGAGGCCCCAGACTTGGTCTTTCCATTCATTAACAGAAAACCCATCCATCACAAGGCTTATGGTAAATGAGCAGCATCTCCATCAAACTAAAAGCCTTCTTCTCAACAAAGGAAATAATGACCAGAGTGAAGGGAAAATCTTCAGGAGGGCAGGTTGGAGGTGTCTGTCTTCACAGATCCCATTTGGAATTGATATGCAGAATACATAAAGAACTCAAGAATTAAACACCAAAATTTCAAGTAATCAATTTAATGAATGAGGGGCTGGAAAGATGACTTATACTTTAACAGCACTGGCGGCTCTTCCAGAGGACTTGACTTTGTTCCCAGCACCCACAGAGTGGCTCATACTTGTCTGTAACTTTAGTTCCAGAACTAGCACCCTCTTCTGGCCTCCATGAATATTGCACACATGTGGTGCACATGAATTCCCATGGGCACACACTAATATATATATATATATATATCTAATTATATATATATATATATATTTCGTATATATATATATACGTATATATATATATACACACATATATGTATATACACACATATAGTATATATATGTACTATGTATATATGTACATATGTATATATGTATATATTTATATATACACACATATACACACACATATATATACACATATATATGTATATATATGTATATATTATAATTATATATACACATATATATGTGTGTGTGTGTGTGTGTGTGTATCAAATTTAAGAAAAACATAATCTCAAACCAATGATGGCCAAATGAATGATGGCCAAATGGGTTCTCAAAAGAGGCGTTAAGAATTCACGAACAGTGTTCAGCATCCTTTACCATCAGGGAAATGCAAGTCAGAGTCACATGTCAGTATCTCTCACCTTAGGCAGAATGGCTATCATTAAAAAAAAACAAAGCCAAGGACCTCTCTTCCCTCCCCGCCCCACCACCACCTGTAGTAGTTGGGAGAGCTGACCCCTAGGTCATGAGAGCAGGAGAGCAGACCCTGCTCTTCACCTGGGCAGCATCGTAGAGCTGGCCCTGATGGCAAAGCCATGGGTGAGACCAGCCCCAAGGGTGTGAGAGTGGGAGAGCTGGCCCAGCCCCTTGCAGGCCGCAGCACTCCACTTAAGAGAACAGGCCTACACCTCAATTGGGCAGCACAGTGAGTGAGCAGACCCTGAGGACATGAGAGCAGGAGAGCTGGCTCTGCCTCTTGCTGGCTGTGGCACTAGATGAGCTAACCAGGGCAGTGCTAGAGAGCTCGTCCTGGTTGTGTGGGTGCAGAGTGAACTGCCAGGCTGATCCATTCAGCTTCTACCCAGGCCCAGATCCAGGACTTTGAGTTGGACCACTCCAAAATCTACGTCATCTATGATCTGCAGGCCCATGCAAGGGCCAGTCCTTCACATCCAAAGCTGCAAAATTTCCATGACACAGGACAACAGGATAACCAAGAGGAGTGCCAGTAAGAATCCAGCACTGACAGTGTAGCAGAGGCCAGAGGCCTTGAACCAGACCAATAACTCATTGCAATGAACATTTGCAAGTAAAGCTGTGTGGACAAAGGTTATCCTGTGCGACACACCGGGACACACTGCAGCTTCCATGATGAGATGTTTTCTATGCTTTGTTTGTTGATTTATTTTGATTTTTATTTCTTTGTGAGAGAGATTGCAAGGGTAGAGGGCAGATACAAAGGTACGGGGAAATGGGAGGTGAAACTCTCAAAGAATCAATAAAATGTTTTTTAAAAAAGAGAAAAGAAACTAACAACATTAAAAAAAAAAAAGAAAGGAAGAAAGAAGGCAGGAAGAAGAAGGAAGGAAGGAAGGAAGGAAGGAAGGAAGGAAGGAAGAAGAAGAAGTCCAATAGCAAAAAATGCCAGTGAGAATGTGGGGAACAGGAGACACTGTTCACTGCTGGCAGAAATTTAAACCAACACACTCACTGTGGAAATTAGAATGAAAGTTTAAAAAAAAGGAATTGAGAATGCAGTTGAACCCAGCTATAGTTCTCCTGACCAGACACCTGAAGGATCCAAAGCCAGTATGCATCCACGTCCACTGTGACATCATCCACGTCAGCCATTATGGCATTGGATGAGTAATTTTTTGAATGTGGTATATTATTCAGCCCTGAAAAATGAAGTCGTTATCATTTTCAGGAAAATGAAGGAAACTAGAGATGGTCATATCAAGCAAACTAAGCAGACTCATGTCTTATGAGACTGCATGTCTTATAAGCAGGATCTTTTTTTTTTTTTTATCACACACACACAAAGAGAGAGAGAGAGAGAGAGAGAGAGAGAGAAAGAGGAGCAAAGCGAGAGCTCAGGTAACATTGAGGCAATGTGCAGTGCGTGTGCACACACACACACAGGGACAGAGAGACACGACAGAGAGAGAGAACTTAGGTAACACTGAGGCAGACACAGAGAGAAGAGACAGAGAGAGAGAGAGAGAGAGAGAGAGAGAGAGAGAGAGAGAGAGAGAGAGGAGAGGAGAGAGAGAGAGAGAGAGAGAGAGCGCTCAGGTAACATTGAGGCAGAGAACAGAACTTAAGGCTCAGAGAGCAGAAGGACTGTGAAACGCTGACTTTGGGACATGGCACCACCTTGGTGACCTCACCGCTCACCTGTGGATGTCGGTACTGTGCAGACTGGCCCTGTGGACAGCTGATCGCAGATCAGGGAAAGGCTCTGGGGGCCCTACATTAGACTGCAAAGCTGATTCTCAGCCACGCCCCTCCCACGCCACGCCCCTCCCACGAGATTAACATAAGACAATAGTTGAAAGAGAACTGGGTCACACTGAGCCTCTGTTCTCCTACTAGCTATATATAGAACATTCTAGAAACTGTCCAGTCATCCACTCCATTCTAGGATAGCCCCATACCATATATAAAGGAAGAAACACAGAGGAGGGACCAGCTCCAATACACACAAGCCCTGTCTGTATTGGACAGAGACCCACATGGTCAGACAGAGCTGCCTCTTGCATTCCATGGGCATAATGGGGGAGGGGACTAACCCTCCCCTGCTGAGGGGTACCTGTTCATCATTATTACCTTCAGATTCCCCAAAGATGGGGAGACATTTTAATCTAGTAATGCTAGCCATTTAAGGGATCCAAGGAGATGGACAGGTGTTTTCTGGAAAACCACTCATGTCCTGCTCAGGGCCAAATGGCCAGTAATGGAGGAAGGGATAGCCTCTACCCAGGGAGCTCATGCCAAATCTAGAGAATGGAAATCTAAGTAGCAAGGATACCCTGAGGGTAGACAGTGTTCCTTCAGAGGGCCACCTATGCTGGTGTTCACTGGGGCAAGCAAACAATGCATCCTTAGGGATCAGACTTTGACAGTCCAATGTGTAGAATGAATTCTTTACCAAACATCACTTAAAGTTCAAAGATGGCTCTAGGGATGATTCCATTCAACAGCCCACAGCCCAGGGGTCTTAGGGGAAGCTGGCTGAAAAGCCAAGGGTTGGACCTGTCCCACTTTGGGGAGAGGGAATACCATAGAGAGCTCAGACTCTGGGATTGGCTCAAAGTCTCTCCCACAGGGATGAACGGGGCGGAGGGGGGGGTAGAGGGGAGGGGGTGATGTTCTGCTTTGGCCTGAGGCAGGGGTGAAGGGACAGGAAGCAGCTGAGAGGTGATAAATACATTAGCTACCCTAAAAGTTGAGGGACTACCTTAGCTCAGTTAGTCATCTGTGCAGGGCAAAATGATGTACTTTCAAAGCCCAAGAAGAGTAACATCAAAACTTTAATGTGACAGAACCGCTGCCTGGACTCACTCGAGACCAGCTACCTCGACTGATCACCTGTCTGCCTCCAAGTCTGGATTAAAGGCAGTGCGCGTCCCCTTCACAGCCAGACCACCAGACCTACTATTCTCGATACTTTTGTCAACTGTGTATCAGATGATACTAGGCTAACCTGTGATTCCATGAGGGTAGAGTTCAGAGGCCTGGGTGTGCCTGCCTTCTACCTTAGAATGTACCATGGTGGAAGATGCCCTAGGCACACAGAATGACCACCACTGACAGAAAACCCATTGAGCCCCAATAGGCTCTCAGCTTCCTCCTGAGGGGAAAGACCAGGCCTGGGCTTTAGGAATCCTTTTCTTCCATTAGTAATAACGGGATGTGATACAGGCAGTGAGTCTGTGATTTTCTGATCAACCTCAACTTCTGTCCCATAGTCCCAAGGGCCACCACCCTCAGCCATGATGAGCATGTCCTGAGCATGTTTCAGGCACTGTAAGGTATCTGCGCTCCTACCCATTGGGAAGCAGATTGGATCCATCCCAAAACTGAGGCTCTCTGTCCAGTCCTCACAGAGAACATTTCTATTTGAGGGAGTTTAATTTGAGTCCAGTCAGAATCACAGTGGACGGTTTGCCTCAAACATGCTAAGATGCAGGCAGCTGCTCAATTAAAAAAAAAAAAATTTAAAAATCCCCAAATAGCCCTTGTTCTTTTTTTTTTCTTTTTTCTTTTGCATTTTTATAAGTTCTTTGAAAGGAAAAGAGAAAAAGAAAGATGAAGAAATGCCGAGTTTCTCCCTCTTCCATATCCCGGTGGTAAGAAAGATCTTTTTTGCAGGGCCCCGCCCCACCCACTGCAAGCAACTGTGGTTCCCTCTGGTTCTGGTTTGGAGAGA
Source organism: Mastomys natalensis (assembly GCA_021653895.1). Taxonomy (NCBI): domain Eukaryota; kingdom Metazoa; phylum Chordata; class Mammalia; order Rodentia; family Muridae; genus Mastomys; species Mastomys natalensis. The sequence goes on from JAJTUV010001022.1 coordinate 653,228, forward strand.
AGAGACATAGCCTCCAAAGCATTTGCTCCCCGGACCTGGGAAGATGGCACACTCAGCCGCCATATACTGTGCTGGTGCCCACAGGCTCAGCACTGCTGGGTCTTGGGGACTCACAGCTGGGACCCACTGGGCCACCTGCTGGGAGACAGGATGAGAACAAAGAACCGACACCCTGTTTTGATCCTTTGTTTAAAACCCACCAACCACACCCCCACACACTCTCCTCCCCCCCACCCCGCCACCATAGGGTCGGTCTCTCCCATTTTCAAGGGGCATCTATTTGCCTGCGAGGTACCCTTCCGAATCCTCACATCTCCTCGCTACACAATTCAAACGAGGTCTCCAAATTGCCGCTGCTGGGACGTTAAGCACTGGAAAATTCTGGATGACCTTTTATTAACATTTTTCTAAACCAATATGTGTTAGTAGGATATGTGTTTTGTTGCTGGACTGGGTGGGTTATTTATTTATTTATTTACTTTGCTACAAGTACCCCCGAGGAATTATGAAAAATACTTGGTTTCTGTAGTTTATCCCATATGCTCTTAATAGGCTCACAAATATAATACCATTATAAAAAAGAAAAACTGCCAAGTCTGCTAAAAAAAATTGTCATAACACTAAATTATTATATAAATATAAAGGGAGTGTGTCTGTAAAATATTCAGTCAATGAACATCCCTAGGTGATGGTTTCGCCGTGTTGTTTTTATTCCTGGGAGATCCATAACGCATTTGGGCTTGCCACGTGTCACCACATGAGTCAGGCAGTTAACGCATGTGCTTTTCAAAAGGGTGTCTTCCCCATAGAATGAGCTATAAAAAAATGGAGAGATCCGGTTGCTTTGTGTGATAGGCATAATTTAATGTCTTGCTTATAACACTGCATCTTAAGGAAAAATACACACTGTCCTATGTAGTTATTTACAATATATTGCTAAGTCTATGCAAATGGGTTCCCCGAGCCCAGGATTATATAACAAAGGTCAACAATGTTTGAAAATTTTTGAAGCATATTCCCAGTATGCTCAGGGTACATTGCTAATGTCCGATATATGCACATATATCTTAATATATTTCCAGATATTTCTGTTCGTTGTTCTTCCCATAGCTTCCCTCGGAATACCGTTAGGGGGGCGTTCGGCTTTCTGAAGAGAGCCAAATGTTGCTATCCATCTTGGAAAAATTTATTAAGGTGGCTAATTATGCGGTCCTTAATATTGAATTAGTAAGGAGGTTCCTTGACACTGCTGCAGAAGGGGGGAAAACAGAGCCATTTCCTTGGTACCGAAATGAGACACTCAACAAATGAGAAGCCAAAGGCTCACCTATGAGGTCTTAGATTTTGGTCACAGATTTCTAAATTAGGCATTGGTGTGTGTGTGTGTGTGTGTGTGTGTGCGCGCGCGCAGCGCGCTCTTATTATCGGGTGTGCAACAAAACCAGGAGCAAGCAAACACACACACACACACACACACACACACATTCCTTCCAAGTACTAAAATTTCATTAATTTTTTTAAGGTTTTGTTTATTATTATTTTTAACTCTGTGTATGCATGTGTGTAGGGGAGAGGGCACATATGAATGCAGGTGCCTATGGAAGCCAAAAGTGTTAGATTTCCTGGAGCAGGGGTTAGGGGCAGTTGTGAGCTTCCTGACATGGGTGTGGGACGCAGACTCCTACGCTCTGGAAGCCCATCAGTACAGATATTAGACCTCTGAGCTATCTCTCCAGATGTCATTCTTAATTTTTGTTATGGGAATTATTTGACTGAGGGAAAACTGACTGTTGTATGAAGGTGGGAAAGGTTTATCGAAATCAGACCTCCTAGACCCAAGCCCTGCCCCAGAGAGGACTCAGAGGAAGATCTGCTTGTCTCAAGGTGTCTGGACTGAACTCTCAAAGCTACCCTCCATTTCTGCTCCCCGTGCAATTGCCAGGTTGCACGTAGTAAACACCAGTAGGAAAGAAGCTAGTAGAAAAGATACTCCCGGAGTATGGGCCAGACTAGACTGGTCCTCTGCCTTCTCATTGCTGACACCCTGGGTAGTGTCTCAACTCTGGGCCACCATGTCAGCTTCAGGTTGTCCTGGTCTTAAAGGTCTTCAAAACTCCAAGACAAGCCAGGCATGGTGGCACACTTCTGTAATCCCAAAATGTAGGAAGCTGAGGAGGAAGGATCGTGACTCTCAGACCAGTCTGGGCTGCACAGCAAGTCCGTGGCTGACCTGGCTACATAGAATTGTCAAGGCAAGGATGGGCTACATGGCAACGTCGATGTCAATTTGGGCTTCATTTGGTAAGTTCCAGAGCATCATAGGCTCCACAGTGAATTTCAGGCTAAAAAACTGACACATGAGTGAAGCCTATGGAGGCTTCACAGTTAAGGATGCTTTCTGCCAAGCCTGGAACCCCGAATTCCAGCCCATGACCTCCACTGTGGAAGGTGAGAATTGACTCCACAAGTTGTCCCCTGACCTCAATGTACGTGTTACAGCATATGTGCGCTCACACACACACTCACACACTCGCTCACACTCACACACTCGCTTCACACACACACTCACGCTCACACACACACACACACACACGCTCACACACACTCACACACACACACGCTCACACACTCACACACATATGCTCACACATGCTCACACACTCACACACACTCACACACACATACACTCACACACTCACACATGCTCACACACACTCACACACACTACACTCACTCACACACACACTCACTCTCACACACAGCTCACACACACACTCACACTGCTCACACACACTCACACACACATACACTCACTCACACACTCACTCACACACACACGCTCACATCACACACACACTCACACACACTCACACACCACACGCTCACACACACACACGCTTCACACACATACACTCACACATCACACACTCACACACATGTCCACACACACACTCACACACACATACACTCACTCACACACACACCACTCACATACACACTCACTCACACACACATGCTCACCCCATCACATACACTCACACACACTCACACACCCACACACGCTCACACACTCACACACATGTTCACACATGCTACACACTCACACACACATCACTACACATACACTCACACACTCACACATGCTCACACACCACACACCTCACACACCACCACGCTCACACACACACACTCACTCACACACACACACTCACACACATCTCACACACACGCCACACACTCACACACCCACACCCGCTCACACACTCACACATGCACACACACACACACCTTTCTTTTTTAATTTTTAAAGCTCTTCGCTAGACAAATGTCTTGAGCACCAGATCGGACTCAGGGAGTCACGGAGCTCCATCCCTGAGACCCGCATGCTGGAGAGAACTGGCTTCTGCAAGTTGTCCCCAGACCTCCACACTCTGCATCACCTGCAAGCCCTCACACAAGATACACAAATATAAACAAATATATTCAGTTTTTAACTCTTTAAAACACAAAACAGACCTCTAAGGTAAAACCTTCTGGTGAATCCATTGACCAAACCCCTTACCCACTTTGGGCAGCAGGAGGCCCAGCCGGATGTGGTGATGGATCAGGGGCCTTTCAAGAGACTCCGTTTCCCAGTCATCAATACAGCAATCATGGCTTGCCTGCTGAGTCCTTTGCAAGAGACAGGACCAGTGGGCCCACACTTCCTCTAAATAATGTCTTGCAGCCTTGTTCCCACAAAAAAACAGTGGTGTGGAACCTTCCGGAACACTGTTCCTGGGATAGCTAATCTTGGCTATCACCTTGGCATACCTGAGGAGAAAGAGCCTCAACTGAAGAATCACCTGGATCAGAAACTAGTCTGTGGCAAGCCTGTGGGGCGTTTTCTTGATTAACGGTTGATGTGGGAGAGCCCAGCCTACTATGGGTGGTGCCACCCCTGGGTAGGTGGTTTTGAATATGAGCCAGCCATGGGGAGTAAACCAATTCGGTCCCCACCTCCAGATTCCTGCCTCGACTTCCCGATGACTGTAAGCTGTAAGCTGAAATTAACCCTTTCCTCCCCAAATTGCTTTTGGTCATGCTGTCTATCACAGCAACAAAAAGCAAATGGACACCCTTTGCCCCCACCCCGAAGTAGAATACATATCTCCCCATAACAAGCCAGCTTCCTCTTCCTCTGGACGAAGGTGTCATGGCCACACATTGTTCCATGCCTTCTCTAGCTTGGGCTTCCCTGAGCCTCCAAATTCTGATCCCTTTTGTGTGGGAAGATTGGGAGGCATACATACACTCTGAAAACCGTCCCTGTTTCTTCTCAGACCTCAAAATGCTTTGTGAAACCTTCCAGAAGGTTTGGAGAGAGGGATTTCAAGGGAGCCCAGAGAGCTGTGAGCATCTTTGTTCCCCCACTGGAAACTCAACTGTATATAAAAGAGAGCAAATGTTAAATCATTTAAAGAGAGCTATTTTTCATAGTTCTCGGTACATAAATGTGTCTCGATACATGTTATTGTAAAATAGTGTTCCTACTTACATTCTTATACATCTGTTGTTGTGTTTACTCATCTCTAGTTCTGACTTTTAGAAATAGCAATAAATCTATTTTTTAATCCGCTCTCCTGATGACTGATTATTCATCGCTAAAAGCGATGGAAGGGAGTCCGTGTGAGGAGAGATCCACCCTCCCCAGCAAACTCCAATTTTACAAGATAAACAGGGTCCAGGGAGATTCCTCTCCTGTCCTGGGTAGTTTATGCAAACTAAATAAGGAGTTGGTGGCAGCTCAAATAAATATAAATTACCCTCCAGTGGAGACTTCAACCACTTGTTACAGTCTATTCCAACAAGAAGGAGTCAATCGTGACATGTACACAAACAATACAATTCATTTTCACACTGCAACCCTAATACTAAGATCACAATGGCCTCGCAGAGAGTCAGTCATCACAGAGCTAAGCCCCAGTGGATAGGAAGCTGGGAAGCGCGGAAGAGGAGGGCATAGACTAGACTTTTCTGAACCGTGGGGAAAGGGGGAGGAGTCACCACACTAAGCACCTATTGGCGCCTATGTAGGCGCAGGTAGGTTAGGCTTATGCCGCTGTAACAAACAGCCCTCACAGTCTTGGATCGTACCCACAGCGAGTGTTCATTTCTTACTCTCAAGAAGCCTGCCGGATCTATTAAGCCCACAAGGGTAGGTTTCTGTCCCATGTTTCTGTATCCCTGTGGGAGGTGATTGCTTGATTAGAAGAAAGGGAGAGAGCTGGTCTTGTACCGCCACCCACTGGCTCTTCTGTGCTTTTTCTTTCAAGCAGCCCCTTGACCAGAAGAAGTCACCCACCCACCCACCCATCCCACACCTGCATGGGAGCTGGGAAATTTGGGAGAACGGAAGGATTTCCTGTGTGAACAATTCTACCTCCGCCACTAGAGACAGATTATTTTCCAGTCCTAACCATGAGGCCTGACTGGAAAGGAAGGCAGTCCCCATAGCCTGTGCACACTAGGCAAGCATGTCATCACTGGTTCACCTACACACAGCCCTTGGTGGTGGTGGTGGTGGTGGTGCTGGTGGTGGTTTTCTCAAGACAGGTCTTACTACGTAGCCTAAGCCTCAATCTCTTGGTCCTCTCACCTACACCACCTGAGCACCTGGATTACAGGTGTGTGCTGCCATGCTTCTTTGAGGGAAGTGATGGAGAGGTGATGGATTCAGTCTAGCAGGTGAATGCAAAGATGGAAGACTACAGATTTATACAGACACATGATTAGCTGCACACAGGTAGAGTGGTCGAAATAACAATAACTGTTTAGCCAACATTTCAGCAAGCTGTAACAGGATGGGCACAGGCCAAAGATTAGAGCTATGGCATTCAGAAGAACCATCAACCGGTAACATCCATCCATTCCCATCTGGTATCTAACCGGTTGCCTTAAAAGCACTTCCGCTTTTAGTGCCTTTCAAGTTCACATTTGTTTTAATATATCTGCCATTTATATGCGCTTTCCCATTTCATATGTAATTGCTTATACCCTCGTCTACTGGATAGCATCTTTTTAAAATAAATTCCCACTGAGTCCTAGAATACTTAGCAGTGCATAGTGGGAAACACTCTCAAAGAAAGGAAGGAAGGGAGGAAGGAAGGAAGGAAGGGAGGGAGGAAGGGAGGGAGGGAGGGAGGGAGGGAGGGAGGAGGAAGGAAGGGAGGGAGGGAGGGAGGGAGGAGGGAGGGAGGGAGGGAGGGAGGAGGAAGGAAGGAAGGAAGGGAGGGAGGGAGGGAGGGAGGAGGGAAGGAAGGGAAGGGAAGATGTATATTACAATGAATCTCACAACACAGCCCCATTTTGGTTCCAACACTATTGTTTTGCTTCATTTTTAAGTTTTTGGTTAGCCATTAATAACAAGCTGGTCTTTCCAAGTGCTCCTTAAAAATGTAGCATCTCTGGGTCACATTAACAAATGACCAGCCAGGCAGTGGTGGCGCACGCTTTTAATCCCAGCACTTGGGAGGCAGAGGCAGAGGCAGGTGGGCTTCTGAGTTCAAGGAACGCCAGGGCTACACAGAGAAAACCTGTCTCAAAAAAACAAAACAAAAAACAAACAAACAAACAAACAAAAGACCAGTTGTACATTGTAATGTGACAAAGGACAGCCAGAACCTTCCTTACTGGGCTCACTTGGTGTCGGCATAGAAAGACAGAAGCTGGGATTTGAATTTGAATCCTAATCTCTACTTGGGCATTGGCACCCTTGGCCTGGAGAGAGCATCCCGCTTTGGGCCTCTCCTGGAAGGTAAGAAGGGCAATATAGGAAGGATTGCATAAGATGCCATGTCTAGGGGTCTGGAAGGGTGGCTCAGTGGTTAACAGCACTTGCAGAGTTGTTCTTGCAGAGGACCTGAGTTCAGTTCCCAGCATCCACATGGTGTCTCACGACCATCTGTAACTCCAGTGTCTGGAAATCTGACACCCTCTTCTGGCCTCTTTGAAGGCTCCTTGTGTATATGATGCAGAGGTGTGTCTGACTTGGGAAGTTATTCAGGCTGTGTTAGTGAAATAGAGCTATCCTCAGAAATGAGGCCATGAGAACCTCTTTGGGGCTTACATTAAGACCTCCATAAACACCCCGCCACACATGGGTCTTCCATTACACCCACAAACACCCCGCCACACTTGAGGCTTTCATCATACTTCCATAAACAGCCCATCACACATCCGCCCAACTGTCGACTCCCCAACATTGCCAAGTTCAAGTCAAGACTTGGTCATGGTGACCTCCTCCAGCATTGTGACAGATGCGTCTGGTGACTGGAGTTGCCGTTATTCCTGGGATGCTCATTACTTCATTCTCAACCACAATGCCCCACACCCAGGAAAGCTTTTTTTAACCATGCTATTGGCTGTTCCAATTGAACTATAAAACACAGAGATAAAATAATAAGAAATGCCCATTTTTCACTGAAAAGCCAGCTAGTGAGGCCTATACGTTATGAGCATTTTTAATATTGTACTTTTGTGCTTTCCTAAACTAATTTAGCCTGCTAATTTTCTATAATTACCTGCACACTCTTAACTTCGCCTGGTCAGATGAGTTCTGTGAAGCTTATATAACCAGCATTAAGAAGATGCATTTAGCCACTCCGGTTGTTCAAGTAACAAAGCCTGTGCAATCCGGGGGTTATTGTATTCTCCCAAAAGTACTTAAATAATAGCCTAAAATCTGAAGAATTACTTTAATACTTCAATAAAAATAACCCAATTCAAAACATTTTCAAAGAAACATAGTTCTTTGCTCTAGGCTACCAAGTAATGGCTGAGGAAAAGTATATAGCCTGTCACTTCTGATTAGAGGACTGTGCCTCTGTGCTTTGAATGAGGGGCATGTCTGGTAATAGGAAGTGCAGATATTAAAGTTAATAAAATAATGTGGAATACGATCTATATGAAACTTGACCAAGTATTGGACTGGACAACACATGCATTACTCTGCTCAGTCAACTGCTGTGGCCCGGCATCTAATGGCAGGCTTAATTTCTGTTTCCAAAGAGAGTACAGCTAAAAATACAATTTCCAGATTAGACAAATATTTTATCTGACTCTCTAACAAATGTAACCAAGGACGGCTGACACATCTACGCAGATACCAGGTCGCCGTGAGAAAGAATGGCAGACGGTGGAGACCTTCCGGCTTGAAAACTCAGAGAAACCCCACCACCTCTGAGGTCATTATAAATAATTAGCAGTAAACATGGTGATCTGGAGGCTTCAACTGAAAAAGGACAAGGGTGGATCCATTTCTCTCCCGCCCTCAGAGGCTCTTGGCTCTCCCCTTGGCACAATCAGAGCCTCTCCATAGAGCCAGCACTGAGGTCCATGCAGACTCATTATTGAATCTTTAATCTAAAATCCCAACACCAACCATAATGGTTTTGCTTTTCGATACATTAACCTTCAACTTGTATTTTCGCTATTAAATAGCCCAGCTCTGAGAACCACCTAGAATTCCTTTTTTTTTTTTTTTTCCCGAGTCACCTACATGAAGCCACGCGGTAGCCATGATGTGACCCTCTTTGGGGATTTAAAAGCAATTCCACAAGCTAATCTCAGTAAACCCAGAATTAAAGCTCTTGTTTCTGTAGTTCACTTTCAAAATATTTAGAACTTTGACGTATGTGACATTATGTTTTCATTAAAACAGCTGATTTCAAAATGCTGTGCTGAGCAGAAACGCCATAAACACTTTATGATGAACTGCCATGCTCTTAATTAAAACAATAAATCCAGCACACAATATTTGTGCAGCCTCGGGTCTGACCTTTGCCTCCTGCTATCCACCACCAAGCCGCTGCTGCGTTCCCAACGCCAGACGTGGAAGGTTTTAAAACATGATCTACAAAGGCACTAAAGATAAAATAAGAGAAAAGCTACCATTAGTCTTCGCAGTTATGATTAATTCAGTTCATATTTTACAATCTGGTTATGGAGTAAAACTGCGGATTTTACATCAAGTATTTGCCGTCTCTGTACCTAATGTAAAAAATGCCGGATATTTTAGAAAATGGCACCACGCTGGTGCACTGTGATGCCATGAAGGACGGGAATTGAAAATACTGAAAACAGAGAGCAAGTCACTTGTCCATCTGAAGCGATGGACAGAGCTCATCCAATGGTCAGCCTCCCACAATAAATATGTCTATTGGAACCTCGCCGTTCTGTGCTACATGGGCTGACAGATGCCATCAAAGGATCACTCTGTTTCCTGCATCCCCTAAACAGGCAGCAAGAGTGCTAATTAATGAGGCATAGTGACGGTGAACTCATGGCCCTGGTACGGTGTCCCTAAGAGACCTTGAGAACTACAATCTCCGGAGCCCAAAGGTGCTCTGAACTGGGCTCATACATACCCCTAAGAGGGCTCAGTGGCTATCCAGAGACCATGCTATAGCTCTCGATAGATGGAAGAGCAAATAACATCTAGGCTCCAAAACAAAAATAAACGTTCCCCATCTATGATTGAAGCATAGACATCCTGACAGGCAGGGATAGAACGGGAAAATCATATCATGTCCCCATGGTAGGGAAGCTTCTAAGTATCACACACCCCGCCCCCAGTCACAGATGACATGATCACATGTCCTTATGCCCCAATAAAAATAATTTTTATTATTTTAATTATGTGTATATTTGTCTATGTGCACATAAGTGCAGTTGCCCATGGAGGTCAGTAGAGGGCATCAGATCCACCGAATCAGTTGTGAGCTACCAGTGTGACTGCTCAGAAATGAACACAGGAGCCGGGCGGTGGTGGCGCACGCCTTGAATCCCAGCACTTGGGAGACAGAGGCAGGGGGATCTCTGAGTTCGAGGCTGGCCTGGTCTACAAAGTGAGTTCCAGGCCAGCCCGGGCTACACAGAGAAACCCTGTCTCAAAAAAAAAAAAAAAAGAAAGAAAAGAAAAAAGAAATGAACACAGGTCCTCTGCAAAAACAGTAGGCACACCATTAAGCCATCTCTCCAGGCCTTTTCAACCTTCTCCGGGGCCCCAAACCTGCTATGTACTTATCTGATTAATACCTGTATGTACATGTACATGAAGGTTACAGTCAGAACTCACCAAGGCTCTAGAAAGAGGTAGGAGAAGGAAACTGTCCAGACACTCAGGTATTCTTTGGGTGACTTAAAAGTATTTTCACATTATTAAAATCTATTTTTACAAAAAGGCTAGAGAGAGAAGACTCGGTGGTTGAGCGCGACTGACGCTCTTCCAAAGGACCCAAGCTCTGTTTCCAGCACCCATACTGGGCAGCTCATGACAACTTGGAGCTCCAGCTCCACGGGACCCAACACACTCTTCTGGCCTCCACTGACACACGCACACGCACACACACACACACACACACACGCACACACACACACACGCACACACACACACACACACACACGCACACAGCACACACACACACACACACACGCACACAACAACACACACACGCACACACACACACACACACGCACACACACACACACACACACGCACACACACACACACACACACACGCACACACAACACACACACAGCACACACACACGCACACACGCACACACACACACACACACAACGCACACACGCCACACACACACGCACACACCACACGCACACACACACCACACACACACACACGCACACACACACACACACCACACACGACACACACACACACGACACACACACACGCACACACACACACACACACGCACACACACACACACCACAGCACACACACACACACACACACGCACCGCACACGCACCACACACACACACACGCACACACACCACACACACACGCACACACACGCACACACACACGCACACACACACACACACACACACACACGCACACACACGCACACACACACAGCACACCACCACACACAGCACACACACGCACACACACACACACGCACGCACACACACGCACACACACCACGCACACACACACCACACACACACAGCACACACACACACACACCACACAACACACACACACACACGACACCACACACACACACGCACACACGCACACACACACCACGCACACACACACACACATACACACAGCACACACACCTATGCAAAAATAAGTAGTTAAAGTCCTAGATCTCTCGAGAGCGCGGCTGGTGTACATCTTTGTCGTTTGTGCTTTCCACCGAGAGAGTGACAGACTCACTCATTATGTCCCAAGACTAGAGCGGACAGAATCAATGTGCAAGTGGTTGCGTGGGGGCTGAGGGGAAACTAGGGGAACTGTAGAGCTTGGTCCATGGAAGTATAAACCCTGACTTGCTCCAGTGGAGACTGAGGGCACACACACTGGACACTTGCCTGGGACATATAACACAGGAATGCTTTTCTCCAATTATCTTCCTGTAAAGTGAACCTTTGGTGCATGTAGGCTCTACCCAGAAGGATAACTGGAATCAGTAGTTTTAAAATTTATTCTGGCTCATGACTTTTGGGCTTTCTCTCTGTGGTTACATAGACCATTGTTTGGACCTAAGGTGAAGCAGAATATCTATCATGGGAAGAACAGACCTTCTCAACTCATGACAATCAGGAAACAGAGAGGGAGGGGAGAGAGCCATCTTTCACAGGCACCCCCCACCCGCCCCCGTGAACTCCCTCCTCCAACCAGACTCCAACTTTAGCTTCTACTGCCTCCCAGTAATGCCGTGAGGTTACAATTCCACCCATGGTGTCAGAGAACTTAGAATCCAGCTGGTCTCATGATTGGCTCCCCCCCCCCTCCCCCCCATCTGGGAACACCTTTGACACATGAACCTTTTGTGGGTAGGGGAGATTCTGTACTCAAACCATAACAAGGGGTCATCGAAGAAGGAACCTTGTCCCACACATGGTTCCAAGAAACAAAGTGCAGCAGAAGTATCAGGCAGCTTGCCTTCACGGCACCCAGAAGAGCAGTTTCACCTATCTAGAGAGAACTGGGGCATACGCTCAGTTTAAATCATATCCTCTGCCTTCCTCTACTAAGTGAACACTGCTGCTCGAAATGTATTGGTTTCGTTGTTCTATTTGTACCTCATTTGCAAGGTGACTTGTTTTATAGTTGCATAAAGGCTACAAAAGGAGTCGGCATCTACATTAGCAAAATCTAGACCAGGAACGTTACTATTGTCTCTGCTGAGCAAATGGGAGGATTAACTGCTACCCTGCAAGAATAAGGCCATGGGTGATTTATCAAGGCATGCTTGCTGCTCTCCAAGAGGACCCAAGTTCAGTTCCCAGCACTCAAATGAGGAGACTCACAGCCATCTGTAACCCCACTTCCAGGGGTTCAGACGCCTCTGGCCTCTACACACAGTGAACATGTGCGCTCTCGCGTGTACGCATGCATACACACACACACACATAATTAAAAAAATAAAAATCAATGTTTTTAATGCACAGCACAATGCACGGAGGGACAGTAAATGTTGTTAAATTAGGAGCAGGGGAGGAGTTGCCTCACTTTACCCTTGCTCAGGCTGAACCCTCATTTTGGGGAACTGGCTAGACCTTCTCACCCAACCCTAGATTTAGGCTGTTCAGTCTAGTGGTTAGGAGACCACAGTCTCCTGACACATCAGGTGCCATGTGGGGTTCTCACTGGCTGGAAACTCTAATGATCTCCTCATGCTTACATGTCTCGTAGTATTCTGCTCATCCTCTCAGAACAAGCAAGGAACAATTAGAATTATCCAACTCTCCCAAGGGTTACTGCAGATTACTACTTCTGTTTCTCACACTCTCCTACCTGGTGGGCTAGTATCCTGCTGAAATCCAGAGGCTGGAGAGATCTGGAAGTTTTATCACTGCTATGACCAAATGCCTAGCACAATCAACTTAAAGGGAGGAAGGATTTGTGTGGCCTTGTGGTTTCACAAAGTTCAACCAAAAGCCCTCGGCTCTATTGATTGTGGGCCCCACGGTAAGACAAACATCATAGTAACAAGAGCACGTGGTGGCAGCTACTCACCTCAGCAGACAGGAAGCAGAGAGAGGAGGAAAACGGAGACACAGAAAGCACACTTCCTGTGACATGGTTCCTCCAGCTAGGCTCCGCCTACTAAGGTTTCCAGAGCCTTCCAAAGTAGTGCCACCTGCTGGGGACCCAACACTCATCGCATGAACTTGGAGGGGTGTAGGTTGTGTCTCGGATCTAAACCATAACATAAGCCGATGCCTCAGAGGGTGGAATCTGTGTGAGACCAAGGGTCCAGAAGTTAGATCTGACTCAATAAAGATCTCAGCATATTCAGCCAGTGGCTTGGCTGGTATCTGCTCAGAAAGAAAAGGAGGAATGGAATGGAGGAGGAAGAAAAGCAGAAGACAGAAAACCAGCAAAGGCTAGATGTCGTGGTACACACCTTTAATGCCAGCACAGAGGCTCTCTGTGAGCTGAGGCTAGCCTGCTCAACATAGTGAGACCTTATCTCCAAAGGATAGGAAAGTAACAGATCCCTAAGGGTACGTAAGCTCTCTGCAGTTGCCCATGACTCTCCCTCCCTCAACACCACCTGCTAAGGGAGATAAATGTAGATTGCAAATCTCTTCTCTTATTTGGAGGTGTCTTGGAAGTCTTCTGCAGTTGCCTCTGTTTTGTTTTGAATTGAATCATATACACTCCAAAATGTATGTTGAAATCCTAGCCTCCAATATCTCACAGTGTGACTGTCTTTGTAAACAAGGTCTTTTTTTTTTTTTTTAAGTAGTTGAGTTAAAATGAGGTTGTTAGGGTAGGCTCTAACCCAATAGACCTGGTGTCTTTACGAGGGGACAGTAGAACATGAGCATACAGAGTGAAGAGGACGTGAAGATACAGAGAGAAGACAGCCACCAATGGCCAAGGAGGGATTGTCTCAGAAAGAAACAACCCTGTCAACTCTTCAATCTTAGACACCCAGCCTCAGAGGTGTGAGAAAGTACATTTCTGCTGTTTAAGCTGCCCAGCCTGTGGCACTTAGTAACACTAGCAGATGAATGTATTTTTGAACCCCAAAACTCAAGAACTGAGTTCTGGACTAGGGTGTAGTTCAGTGGTAGAGCCCCTGCCTAGAATCTCCGGTGAGGGAGGGGCTGGGGGCGTGGCTCAGTGGTAGAGCCCCATCTAGAATCCCCCAGTGGGGGTTGGGGCGTGGCTCCGTAGAGCCTGCTAGAATCCCCCAGTGAGGGCTGGGGGTGTGGCTCAGTGTAGAGTCCCTGACTAGAATCCCGGTGAGGGAGGCTGGACGTGGCTCAGTGGTAAAGCACCTGTCTCTATACCAGGCCCTGGGTTCCATCCCTAGCACTGCAAGAAAATAAAAGTAAGCGACTGATTGCCTTTTCTGTGTTCAGCTCTGTCAGCTGTCTTCTATACGTCCCTACAGTTGGTGTAAGGAGGCTGAACTGACAATGAGCCAGACAACTTTAGTCTGTGAGCAATCTCCCGTTTTTCACCTTGTGCTTGGCCACTAGACCCCAGGTGAGCCACACTCTGTCCTGTGAGCCTGTCCAGGGCCATAGTATAGCAGTGACTTCAGTAACGCCAAGCATCCGCACCAGATTGGGCACTTCCTGGCATCTTCCCACCGTGGTTGTACCTACTGGGCTGGTTCCTAAGTGGGTGAGACATCAGGCACAGTGTCCAGTCAGACTTTAGAGCCCAAGTACCTCGCTGTACCTCTGCCACTGCCCATCTATCTCTAGGTACCTGACACTTGTCTGCTGCCAAACTGCTATGCCTAGCTCTCTGCAGAAGATGAGGACAAAGGTGCGGGAGGAGAGTAGGGGCTCCCAGGGCTCAGCTCGACTTTTACAAGGGGACAACGGACCATTTCATTCCCAAAATAGCCTTCCAAGAACACTCCATACGGAGCCATAAAAAAAAGGCTTAGACCAAAGATTTTTAGAGGGGATTTTTATCCGTGAGTATCTATCGAGTTTTATGCCCCTTCGGGTGTCCATGGGCTGTGGGCAAAGTGGAAGGGGCCTTTCATTAACCACAGGAAGCAAGCAATGGCTAGAAACAAGTTGGGCTCTTCGCCCTCTGGTTTTAAGGTAATTCTTGGGAGTTTTAAAAAGTCGTTTTCCCCAGCCTAGAGCAGGCAGTGGGCTGAAGTGCAGCGCCCTCTGGTGGTTGTTGATGTTCAGAGTCCGAGCCCCAGGTCCAGCAGAAGGCTGGAAACATGCCTGGGCCATTAACCAAGACAACCCGCAGTACAGAATGGATGCGGACCTTTGGAACCTTGAGGGGCTGCTGGCCACAGCATGGGCTGAGCTCGGGTTCCTCCCCCCACCGCTCCCCGTGCACATGTGGTCGTGCAAAGGCATATGCACGTGGGAGCATACATGGGCGCAGCTTGTGGTCAGCCTCTGAGGAACAAGGTCACCCATAGTGAGCCAGGAAGCATAAGATTCTCTCTTCCTTGGATTCTCTCTCCCCGGTGTCCAGACCTTGGAGCCAGGACCCGCGATGTTTCCCTCTTACCCATTATCTCCAATCATCTCCACTTACTGACAACAGGCTTCTTGTGTGTATTTGAGCACGCACGCGCACGCACGTACGCATAACACACACACAAAGCTTGGGGGTAGAGGGGTCATTTTTTTTCTCAGTCAGGTGTACTGGCCTGAGGAGGAGGGCAAGCAGAACCTAGCTCACATCTCCTCCTTTCCTACCAATGCATAGGCAGCTGCATCTCACACATGGAAAGCCCACAGCAGAAGGGCTACAGTATGTGCTCTGAGGTCCCCATAAACACATCCCCTTCTGCCATCTTTGTATTAAGCCAGACAGCAAGTCCCAAGGCCTTGGGTGCAGAGTATGTCAAGGCTTAAAGGGGTTTATTCAAGCCAACAGATCCCTCTTAAGTCTGCCCAGCATCCAGCCACACCTGAGAGAGCAAGGCAGCGAAGGTATTACTGAGAACACAGGTTTGAGAGAGCCGAGTCCAGCTCCTGAGATAGTGACTCCGTTTCCCAATCTGTAGCAGTGGAGGCTAAGCTCAGAACATGCTAAGACAGAAAGCTGCACTGGTATGTTAACATACTTTCAATCCCTGGGATAAAAACACACCAAAAGCAACTTGGGGAGGAAAGGATTTATTTCAGCTAACTACTCTCAAGTCACCGTCCACCACCTACGGAACTCAATCAGAGACCATGGAGGTGTGCTTCGTACTGGCTTGTCCCCATCCTCACCCTGTGGCTTGCTCAGCTTTCTTCCTTACACAAGCCAGACCCACCTGCCATGGGGTGCCACCACCAATAGTGAGCTAGGCCCCTCACATCAATAACTAATCAAGAAAATGTCCCACCCACAAACACGTCCCCAGAACAATCCAATGAAGGCAATTTCTCAATTGAAATCCCCTTCCCAGATGACTCTAGCTGTGTCAAGGTGACAAACTCCACCAGACACTTGGCCTGTAACTGAACACTACCCCTAAACCATCATTGCCTGCCCTTTTATCTGTACTCCTTCCTCACTAACAATACACACCCTACCAAGTGTGAGCAGTAACCGAGTGTGACCTATAAAAGGCCCAAACTTTCCTGTGGGCCCAACCATCTCCGTTTCCCATCAGCCTGTGAGGACAGAGGACATCTTCCTTCCCACGGGATTCTACAGGCATCAGACCTCAGGCCTAGCCAGCCCCCAACTGTCTGCAGTCCTAGTTCTTTCTCTCACTTGGAGGCCCCTACTGTCAAGCCTTCCTGTCACATAGATTATAGAGGAGGCTAAGACAGCCAGGGCAGAAGTCTAGAAACAGCTCTGAGGGGACGAGAAAGGAGACTAGTGTGTTTCCATCTGGAACTTCAAAACTTCTCCAGAGACAGCCTTCGCTCTGCACTGAAAGCAAGTCCCTGTCAGCACAACATGCCCACTTCCACTGTTCCCCCAAAGCTAGCATCCAGAGCACCCCACGAACACAGGTTGTAGCTAAAAGTACGCAAATAAGGAACCGGACGTTGCTAACTCTCACGGCAGCATTAACTCATTCGCTTGCACATATGGGGTATTTGGATCCCAGTGGGTCTGCTATATATACAGCTTATTATACAGTAGGTGCGACTTGGGAGAATTAATGTTACCATAGGAACATTTGGATCAAGGCTGGCTTCCAGGGAGGAGAGAGAAAAAATAAGTTTTCCTGCTCAGCGTACTTCTCTGTTTGGAGTTGCTAAGAGGAAGGAGCCTTGTAATGGAGTCAAATGAGGCAAGGAGGGGCTTCCCCTGGTGGCTTGGGGAAGGTGAGAATTCCTGGAAGCAGCTTACTGCAGAGAGAAAACAGAAAGTTAGGAACCAAAGCCAGAAGCCCCTGTAGCTCAGAGAGGGCTGGGAGGGAGGTTGCAGAAACAGAGTACTCCCTGCTTGGAAGTGAGGGGCTGGGTCACAAAGCAGGAGTACTGCCTTGGGAACAAACTAAAACCCCCTCCCTCCATCTCTGAAATAAGATGCCCTCCCTATCCCCATCCCCATATAGCATGTCTTATTCTTCCAGGAGTTCATCGGTCTAGAAATATCATAAAAGGACAGGGGAGGTCAAGGGTAGATGGGGCTCTGTTCCTGGTTAGGCACTTTTCGGGGACCCAAATTCTTGGCTGAAGAGTGGAAAATCGATGGGGGCGATTGCTCCATCTATGGTAAGCGTGATAGTTCTCTTGTGGGAAGCAAAGACATTGTCCATCTGAACATCCCCACTCCTGAGTCAAACTCTATCTGGTTAAAAACATCAGAGTACTCAAGTTATTTGAAGAATATGAGGGTCCGATGTCTCCTATTCCCTTCCCTGACGTTGCACATCTGGGAGTGCTACCAAGTCACAGATATTGAAATAGCCCCAGCATGATCATTCTACTCATGCCAAAGGCAGTCCCACAACCCTGGAGACTCCACCCAACCCGGCGAGCTGTACGATTGCCTCTCTGCATCCTTTTCATGTGGCAATGCATCAGGCGTGCAGAGCTGGCCCAAAACAAGCTGGCTGAAGGAGAGAATGTTGAGTCCAGGCGAGAGCAAAGAAAGAGATTGAGAAGAGAAGAGGTCTGGGAAGATGACTCGGTGCATAAGAGCACCTGAAGCTTTTCCAGTTGATCCCACCTTGGTTTCCAGCCCCAGATATGGGGCTGTAACCACCCAGACTGTAAACCACCTGTCATTCTAGTCCCAGGGGATTTGATGTCCTGTTATGATCTACACAGACACACACTGACACACAGACACACACACATACACATAGACACAGACACACCAGACACACAACACACATAGACATACATACAACTACAAGCACACACACTAGACACACACACCATAGACACAAATACACATCATACCACACGTAACACACAACAGGCACACACAGACACACATAGAACACACCAACACACACAACACAGACACAACACACACACATAGACACATACACACACACATACACACAGAGACACCACACAGACACAAACACACAGACAAACACAGAACATAACACAGACACACACACAGACACACAGACACACTCAGACACACACACACTTAAAATTTTAAAAATTAGTTTTAAAAAAGAGAAGAACGAAGAAAGAACAGTGTGCCTAGCACCATTTCCCAAAGTTAACTAGTGCCCACTTCATACCCGGTGCTCTATCGCACCCAGGAAAGTGTGTGAATAATGAGACATTACTCCAAACTGCTCATGGCCACCTAGGGAAAAAGGGAACTGACAGATCAAGTACAGTGTCTTACTCAGGTCTCTCAAGCCTACACAGACCTGGAGCAGACATCTGCCAATGCCTCCAACCCACTGGCTGAGTATCAGGGACCTGCTCAGGAGAAGCAGGAAGTGTCAAGTCGTGCACACAGTGGGAGATTCCTTCTGAACCACTATCCTGCATCCTGTAGTCCCTACACCTACCTCAGCTGCCTGATGACTGTAATTAAGGGCCCCCTCCCCATTAGGCACTTCTGAAACCTTTCAAATACTGTGAGGAATTCCGGGGGTGGGGGGCATTGCCAAAAAGGGGGCAGAAAGAAGGTAAGATCTTGCCAGAGGATGGAAGCTGAGCCGTGAACCGCTGTCTTCTGGACGTGACATAGCTGTTGTACTCATGAGTCACAGAGGCTGAGATCAAACCATCAAGATCAGTCAACACCATTTGGACTCAGTGAGTTGGGGGTCGGAGGAGGGGGGAGTAAAAGAGAGACTGTGAAAAGTGGGAAGGAGAGGTATACAGGGTGCTCAGGGGTGGGGGTGGGGGTGAGGCGACCATGATCAAGATACATTATATGCATGTATGAACTCACCAAAGAATAAATAACAGATATTATTTTAAAACTGAAACAGGGGAAAGAGGACCACTCTCCATTTCTTTTGAAGCTCTGTCTGTTTTTAAAAAGCATATATAACAGTGGAGTGGACTATCTCAATGCTTCCCAGGGTACCTCAGCTTAGCTATGTACTAACTATCCTAACACCCTAGGTAGAAGAGATTAAGTCCTGGAGATTTGAGGAAATTACTCAGCATCCTCAAATTTTTGAATTTTTGAATTTTGTCTTCCCACACCTCCATTTAAAAAAGGGCAGATTTATGGTGTTCTCCAGCCAACAGTTTGCCAAGTTTTTCATGACAGACCAGCTAGTGAGAAGGTGCTTTGAACATACCCTCAGACACTGGTTGTCCTTGGATTAAGGTATCTGTTTGTTTAATCATAAAAAAAAAAAAAAACCCAAACGCCACCTTGAAGCCCCCAACACGCCCGCCCTCTGCTCTGCACTGAAGTCTTCTCTCTTTGTTCCCACTGACTTTTGTTCGAATGTGGTGTTTTTCATCCTGTCTGTGGCACGATTTTGAAATGAAGCCATTTGTGTGCAGACAGCTGGTGTTACAACTGGCCTATTCCCTTCAGTCCCCCCTCAAAGAGCCAACTTGCAGAGCATACAGCTCTGGAGGGGCTCACATGCTGCAAACACCCACTCTATCCACAGAGAGGGTACCTGGGGATGGAAGGAGTCAGGGGATGCTGTAAAGGTGTGAGGGTGCCACAGGTAGCAGAGGAGAGTGGCCTCTCATCTGGGGACACCCTGGGAGGAGATGTGAAAAACATTATCCTCTGTTTTTAAACACACCTTTCTGAGACCCAGATCGGGTGGTGGGACATGGGGAAACATGGGGGAATCCCTCAATCCCTCATGTATCATTAAGCACCTTGTGTATACAAAGCCTCCTAGCTTTAAAAATATAACAGAAGTCCCCACGCCCAGATTGACGTGCCAGCTCCACCTCAGACTTCTGGCAATTCCTGTCACTCATTTAGCACATTTGATAGAGTCGCCGTTGTTATCCTTTCCTTGAGGCCATGTACCGTCATTATTTAGACCTTTCGTTTATTATCTCTGTGGTTTGTTTTTGACATTGCTGGATATGTGTATGCTAGGCACGTGTTGTACTCTTGGGCTCTATAACAAGTCTTCCTTTCATTTTCTTTTTTGTTTTTTCTTACCATCGTTTTACTCTTAACTCTGTGTGGTGTGCGCGCTCGCCGCGCACGCAGTATGTGCCATGTGCATGTAGTACCCACTGAAACCAGAAGAGGTCACTAGATTCCCCTGGAGTGGGCATTGCAGAAAGTTGTGAACCACCACATGGGTGCTGTCAGTCCACCTTCATTTATGTGGAGGCTTGTGGGAAGGGGAATTTTTGTTTTTATTAGTAAAGAGTATTGTAGGACAGGCATGGTGGTACCTACCTGTAATACTAGCACTGTAATGGTAATGCCAGGCTGAAGAGAGTTTGAGACCAGCCTGGGCTACAAAACACGACCTTATCTCAAACAGAACAACCAAGAGTGATCAAGCCTTCAATCTGTAAATGAACCAACCTCTGATCGAGGTATCTGGCTTCTTAGTCACATGAATGGATTGCTGAGATTACCAAATAATAACACCACAGATTCTGTACGTTTTCATGAACTGCCTGTGGGACGGCCTTTCCTTTTCCTTTGTGTGTGCACCTGAGTGTGCTTGATGTATCCACAAGATGTGCCTGTTCATGTGTTCTTATTTGTGAACATAGGTGTATGTGCGACACAGCATAGAGGTCAGAGGGCAACCTCAGGTACAGGTCCTTGCCTTTCACCTTGTTTGAGACCATGTGTCTTTGTTGTTTAGCACAACTTATGCCAAGCTAGCTGACCTGTGAGTTTCTGGGGATTCTCCTCTCTCCACCTCTGTGCTCATTGGTTTTTATCAACTTGACACAACCTAAGTGTGGTGATTTCAGTATGCCTAGCCCAAGGAGTGGCACTATTTGGAGGTGTGGCCTTGTTGGAGTAGGTGTGTCACTATGGATATGGACTTTAAGACTCTCATCCTTGCTGCCTGGAAGCCAGTCTTCTACCAATCTTCAGATGAAGATGTAGAACTCTCAGCTCCTCCTGCACCATGCATGCCTGCCTGGATGCTGCCATGTTCCTGCCTTGATGATAATGGATTGAAACTCAGAACCTGTGAGCCAGCCCCAATTAACTGTTGTCCCTTATAAGAGTTGCCTTGGTCATGGTGTCTTTTCATAGCAGTAAAACCCTAACTAAGACACTAAAGACATCTAGGAGTAGGGGATCTCAACTCAGGAATTGCCTTCAATACATTTGGTCTGTGGGCACATCTCTGGAGCGTTTTCTTGATTGCTAATTAATGGCTCAGTCCACTGTAGGTGGTGCAGTCCTTAGGCAGAAGGCCTATGCTATAAAAGAAAGATGTCTGAGTATGCTAATAACCAGTATTCCCCCATAGCCCCTGCTTCAGTTCCTGCCTCCATGTTCCTGCTTTGGGTTCCCTCTATGATGGACTGTAACCTGTGAAATGAAAGAGGCCCCTTTCCTCCCAAGTGGGTTTTGGTTAGTATTTTATCACAGGAGAAACCAAGTTAGAGACACATGCCATGTGTCTCAGCAGACCGTTGCATTCCAGGGATCTGAACTGAGGTTCTCATGTGTGCACGACAAGTGCTTCCCCACTGAACCCATGCCCAGCACCCATGAGACCCTTCATAGAATGAAACTCAGCAGGTTGTCACTGCTCTCAGAAGGTCTAATTCCCCATCACTGCTCCCAGCTCGCCTATAAGGTCTATGGCGCCCAGCTCCAGCTGCCCAGGATCCCCATGCCAATCGGCTTTCCTAACACACAGTACAAAGCTCTCCCCACCTACAGACTGCCTTTATGTTCACTCCATGTGTCTGGCTGGCTCTTTTTGTTCTACATAAATGATGTTCTTTAGGGAGCCACCATGTGGGTAATTGGAACTGAACTTGGGTCCTCTGCAAGAGCAGCAAGTGCTCTTAGCTGCTGGGCCGTCTCTCCAGGCCCCTGAAATTGTAGTTTTAGTGCCTTTCTAGCTTCACGGAGGCAAGATCTGTATGTTTTCCCTTTCTCCTAAACAAGCATGGTCTCTCTTATCCTAAACAAGCTCTTGGTGTTTAGTAATTCCTCAGGAAACAGATATTTTCTGGGAGACAGAATTTCACTGTATAGCCCAGGATGCCCTTGAACTTAGGATACTCTTGCCTCAACCACCTCTTGATTCCTGGGACTCCAGATATTCACCACCATGTCCAGCTAAGAAATACCTATTTTTAATGAAATCCTGGTTTGTGTTATTAAGTCATGTACTCTGAAAAAGCTAAAGTCAAGTGGAGGAAACCAATAAATAGGACCTCATCAAAGTTAGGTAAAAGTTAAAACATTTATCTGAAAAAAAAATAAAAAGAAGTTAAAAAGACACTCTGTGTATTAACAAGAAACAGTTTCGAATCACATAGCTGGCAAAGGGCTAGTATAGGGAATGGGTAAAGAACAGTCAATCTGCCACAGTTAAAACTGATTCAAAAATGGACCCACAATAAAAAGACACCCTGTAGCAAAAGGTATATACAAGTTAAAAAGTCTCATGAAGGGTAGGGGAGATGGCAGAGCGGGTAAAGTGAGTTGCCACATAAACCTAATGCCCTGAGTTCAGGTCTCCAGCAGTGGTGTAAAAGGCTGTGTGTGATGATGTACCTGTAATCCCAGACATGAGAGAACCCACAGGATGATTCCTGGAGCTTTGCTGTCCAGCCAGGCTAACTAGCTAGAAAGTTTCAGACTCTAGAACAGAGAGAAACAGTTAATAGATGATTGATTGATTGATTGATTGATTGATTGATTGATTGATGAATTTTTGATAGATGGAGACTGGGTGCTGAAAAGATGGTCCAGTGATAAAGATTCTTGCTTGATCTCCCTGAGGAACCCGGTTCAGTCCCCAGCTGTCCCTCATCAAGCAGTTCACAGCTCCTACAACTCCAGATCCAGAAGACAGCATGCCCTCTCTGGCATGCATCGAAATGCACACACTCATACACATAAATAAAAGGTGGACTGTGGTAGAAGACTCCAGATGTTGACCTCTGACCTCCACTTACACACACACACACACACACACACACACACACACGCATGTGTATCCATGCACACACATACACTCACAAGCTCACAAGAAGAAAGGTGGACACAGCAGCGGGCCTTGAAAAGTCCTCCTTTCCCTCTATTTCTGCTTCCGCCAGTTTTCTCCAGGGCAGCGGCTCTCCACCTTCCTAACACTGACCTTTTAACACAGCTCCTCATGTTGTGGTGACCTCCAACCGTAAAATTATTATTGTTGCTACTTCATACCTGTAATTTTGCTGTTGTTATAATAAATTGTAATACAAATATCTGATATGCAGGAGATCTGATTTGTCACCCCTGAGAAAGGGTCGTTCGAGCCCCAGAGGAGGTCACAACCCACAGTTTGAGAACCATTGTCCTAGAGGCACCAGAAATGTGCAATGAGGTTGGAGAACGCCAACTGCAGCAGTATTCACCTACGATATTGAACATGCTGGGTCTCCAGCTCCAAAGCATTGACTGAATAAATTGTGTTTCACCCAAAGTGCCTGGAATTTAAACTCAGAGGGTCAAAGTGTTTAATTTGGGCACCAGTGTGTCCTAAAAGCATCACGATGAGTGTTGGTGAATATTTTCAGATTGATCTGAACCGAGCGATGAGAAATTGGCACCCCAGAAATCATGACATGGGGAAATGTTCACAGCTAAGAAAGTGAAAGTAAAAAAGAGATGAGACTGTAACAATGTGTCTATGCCCCCTCAGTTTGTTCTTAAAGAGGCCGCCTGTGCATGGCTGTGTATTAAGACAAAGCTGTTTCTAGAGACCCTCATAGGACAGGGTTACTTATTTCTTTTATTACCTTTATATTTGTGTATGTGTTCTATATATTACAAGTCTTGGATGTTTTTTTAAGGGGTGTCGTGTGTGTGTGTGTGTGTGTGTGTGTGTGTGTGTGTGTGTAATGCTCTTGGGTGCCAGAAGAGGGCATTACATCCTCTGGAGCTGGAGTTGGTTGCAAACCGCCTTACACTGGAACTGGAAAGCAATTCCACTCTTCTGAAAGAGCAGTAAATCCTTTTAGCCCCTGTGCTACCACCTCCCCAGCCCCTATTCCAAATTTTGAACAAAGAACATTTGTTACAGTTTGCTTTTTTTTTGTTTTTTTCTTTTTCAGTCGAAAATAAACAGTGTGGGATTGGTTGATTGCTTGTTTGACAGGTTGCTTTGCTTGGGGATTTTGTTTGGGGTTTCTCAAGACATGGTCTACTATACAGCCCATGCTGGCCTCAGACTGAAAACCCTCCTGTCTCATGCATGTTCCACCTTCCAAGTGCTGGAATTAGAGGCATTCCCGCCACACTTAGCTTTCAGTGGTTTTTAATTTGTTTAATTGACACATAGCAATTGTTCGTATTTCTAAGTTTAGTGTGGTGTTTCGATACATGCATGCCTTCTGTGATCATAAAATCAAGGTAATTAGCATATCCATCACTCGAAGCATTCATCGTGTCTTTGGGGCTTGGCGGGGGTGTAAGTTTTATTTTTAATTGGCCCACAATAATTGTACAAGCAGTGTGTTTTTAAATAGGTTTGGATCCATGCAGAGCCACACTGATTTTCTGAAACAATACGGGAGTTGCAGGGATAGCCACCCGGCCTCTTTCCCAGGCCACCACCAGTCACACGGCACCTTCAGATCTCTCCCACAAACCAACATCTCTGTCTTATTTACTCAATATTTCTCTGAGTCTCTTTATTTAAAGAAATTTATTTAGAAGGAATCTTTATCATGACCATAAAGGGAAATCAGTATCACTTGTCATAAATACAATGAAATGATACAGTAAATGCCATTTTAAGTGGTGTTATTTAGCACTAGCTGAATACTGTAGCCTGCAGAACGCTCTGAATCCAACATCTGCCATCGGTTTATCGAATAAAGAGAGGTTAGCAAATGCAAAGAGGCAGGTGCTAAAGGAATAGTTGAACCAAGAATCCCATCTCCTGACACAATCAGGAGGCCTGGAAGCAGACTGGGGGAGAAATTGCATTGAATTCCGTGTCGTAGCCAGATCTCTACAACATTTCTCAGGCCACCAGTGGGACATATCTCACCCCTCAAGCTCACCAGGCTGAATGAAGCCCAGGTGTGGGGCAGCACCAAGACTGGTCAGACCCTCAACGGGCAGTAGAGGCTGAGGGACCCTGACCCACTGAGCCCTGAGTAACTTTCCACAATGCCCCAGGCAACTGACAGTCCTTGAAGAGTATCTTCTTCTCCCCCAGGAAGGAACGAGTAGATTTGAGAGAAACCAATTTCTTTCCTCCTTGTAGTCTAGGGAAGGTGTGAGGCAGTGATTCCTGAGGTGTTGGATGAGAAGGGAGCTGGATAAGCCATAGGCACATGCATTTTTGATTTACTGACTGGGGAAAAAAAATGATCTCTTCATGTGTAAAGTGTTATCATGCGAATTGCACCAGCCCCATTAGTGTTAGAAACCTCTGTATGAAATCGCTGAGGTTATAGCTCTGTCTGGGAAGCATTTGTCTCTGACCAGAAGTTCTATTACATGAGGATTCCATTCTAGACAGTGCTACCAATAGATCCAGATGATTGGCATTTTAAGCAATCTTCTTTCATTATTCTGTAACCCATCGGAGTTTCATGATGAGAAGTGATGGATGCCCTGATATGAGGGCCTTTTCCCTACTCCATTCCTCCGACATGGGGTCCCATCCCTCTGCCCTGCTCCAGTGAGCAAACGTGAGAACCAGCATCACAGAACGGGCACACAAAGTACATCTCAAATATTTTTAAGATTAATTTTTATGGAGCTTAGAGAGACGGCTCAGCAGCTAAGAATATGAGTTGTGCTTGCAAAGGACCAGGGTTCAATTCCCAGCACCCACAACCATCTTTTACTCCAGTTCCAAGGGGCTCTGATAGTAACTCCTAGCCTCTGCAGGCACCAAGCACTTGTGTGGTGCACACACATACATGCAGGCAAAACGCTCACTCAGATAACTTTTTTAAAAGTAAGGTTTATTTTAATTTTAATTCTATATGTATGTGAGCATGTGTACATGAGTGCCGTGCTCAAAGGGGCCAGAAAGAGAGCGTCAGATTCCCAAGGCTGGCGGTCCACGTGTGAGTCAGTGTGTGCAGTACTCAAAGGAGCCAGAAGAGGGCATCAGATTCCCCAGGCTGGTGTCCCACTTGTGAGACACTCAGTGTGGGTGCTGGGAGTTCATCCTGGGTCCTCTGGAAAAGCAGTGCATGCTCTGAACTGTTGAGCCACACCTCCAGCCCCCAACCCTGAAACTCTTCTTAAGTTGAACCTAACCAGGATAAATGATTCAGGTAGGCTATTGGATATCATCTGGTACATAACATTTCTTTCCAGCCAGAGAAAGGAGAAGATTGTCTGGGGGCGGGGGGGCTGGGGGGGGAAGGAGTTGTGGAGGTCCTTGTGAAGGAAAATGTGGGGTAGAAATGGAGGTACCACAGGCCCCTGCAACTCTTCAAAGAATCCTGATCTGCCCCGCGTGGGATTAGATCTGAGATGGCTCCCAAAACACCGATGTGTTAGCGAAAAGGAACCGAGGACGGGGGCGTGGCTTAGAAGTCCTAACAGATGACGATGCTCTCCCAATTCCTGATTACCTCATCACACTGGACTTTCATTGGGGCACAACAACGATGGCGTGGCAAGATAGGAATGGCTGAGGATTTGTGGGCTTACGTTTGCCTCAAACACTATTATCTAAGCTTACGTAGTGTGCAATAAACTCGGATCTGCGCCTTGATGTTGGTCTCTGGAGTCTGATTCCTGGGATTCGTCATGTGACTCCATTGCCTCTCACCTCCGCCCCATCTTAGCCCTGTTCCCACAATTACCCACTTATAACATTAGGGTGTGATTCAACATGTACCCCTAGGTTCATGTTTTGAACAATCAACCCCACTTATAGCACAATTTTCAATGCAGGAAGATCGTTGGACAAGCTCTGGGTTCCATGAGAGATCCTATTTCCAAAGCTAGAGAGGGATGGGAAAGGATAGCCAGCATTGGCCTCTGGCTTCCACGTGCACACACGGCATTTACACACAAGCATGTGTACACAAGAAAAGACACAATTCTCTACAGCAGTAAAAGTATGTAACTGGGGTAGACTCGGACACAACAAGGAACACTTGCAATTGACTGCGATTGCTGCCTGGCCACTTAGTGCCTGCCTAGCATTCAGGGCCTTGGCTTCCCTCTCCAGTCAGAGAAAGGGGTGACAAGAAATTACCAGCAGCAAACGGGTTCGGAAGTAGCCCCAGTGGCACTACACCGACTCGTCATGTGAAAGTCCAGAAAACAAAGAGCAAACAGAGCTTATACAGTGAAAACTACCCCGTGCTCAGGACATGGTGGGGGCATGTCCTTGAAGCAGAGCCCATGATTACCCCTGAGCCCCCATAGAATGCTTCTCCCTCCCACTGCAGTTCACGGTCTCTTTAGAAGCGAGGCTACAAATTGCATGAAGAACAAGTAATTCAATTAACTCTATAGTCTGTGATGAAAAAAATAGGCCATTTTGCTAGCTCTAGTGGCGAACTAGTTTAACCCTGGCGCTTGGGAAATTCCCAGGCCAGACAGCATATTAAACCAGATCTTCAACTTAAGAACAATTACTGTCATTTATCAGCCTGAATAGCAATAACGCACAAATCGACAGCTTTCGGGAGGCAAAAAGCTTGCTAGGTGTAATGATATGCAAAACCACAGCAGTCTCCATTTTGAGCTGTCTCCATCCCATCAATACATCTCCAGCTACCTACAATTTATCAATACAAATGTGGTACCCGATGAAGGCAAGACCAAGAAGATAAATATGAACAGGGTGAGGGAAGAAAGGACTCAGAAATGTTTGAATTTTAAAATGATGAAGTGCTGACCAGATTCTTAAAGCATTTTACATGCAATGACCCGATCATATCAAGTCCTCTTTGAAAAGAGCAGAGAGAATACGATTTTTTTTTTTTTTTTTTTTTTTTTTTTTTTTGTCTAACCCAAGGTTGCAGGTAATGCAGGTAGATTGCTGCTATACTCCTAGAGTGTGTCTTTAGAAGTGTGTGATCATTGAGGGCACTAATAAGAGTCATAGGGATGATGCTAATTACAGAGATGAGTTTGCCTACAGCCCTCCCCGCATCTATCTGCAAGAGTAAGAGGAAGTATGATATCCATTCTGAATGAGGGGAAACCAAGGCGTGTTGTGATTCAGGTGCCCTCCATATCTGTCAGGCACTAGCAAACCCAGGGTTAGAATTAGACTCCAGTTTGTCCCTCAAAAGTCGGAGTCCACCAAGGACCCAGAGGGAACCTGAAATACAAGCAGGATTGAGAGATAAGAGGAGGGGTGGGACAGAGAGAATTTCACATCTCCAAACCAGATGAGGATAAGTTTCAGTGACGGCACACAACGAGCACCTACCGTATGCATACTGCTGGCAAGAATGAAGAAAGCCCAATTTCCATACAAGCGTGGCCTGTGGTCCTGTCCCCAGTCCTCCCAGCCGCATACTGACATTTTTCTGGGTACCACCACTCGGTCTGAGGGAGGAAATAGTCTTTATCCACAGGGAATGTGGCAAGGGTGGGACACAAGGTAGAAACCGTCCCTAGAAAGACAGAGATAGGATCCCACCAGAGCTCCTGATGCAAGTCCAGCAAACGGTCCCTATCCACTGGCTCAGAGGAGCCACCCTATTCATCTGTCGTCTTCTCCTTCCAGCTGTTCCCACCGACCAAGTCAGACCTTCCAGCAGTTCTATCAATGATTCTCATCACGTCAACCCTGGAATATTGCAGTAACCTCTGATTCTGACACGCAAACTCCTGCCTTCCTACAAGTCATAACTGTAACTCATTTTGAAAGGAAACTGGTGATTGGTCCAAAATTAAACAGATGTTTGCTTGTCTGTCTGTTTGAAAGAAAATCTGTCTGTCCATCCATCTGTCCATCAGTCTATCTATCTATCTATCTATCTATCTATCTATCTATCTGTGTGTATATCTGTATGTCCTTATATTGTATGCATCACATGTGTGTATCTATGTGCTTCTCTGAGCAGTGTGAGTGTGTGTAAGTGATTGAGTGCATATGTGTATGTATGTGAGTGAATATGAGTATGTGTGTGTGTGCATATGTGTATATGAGTGTGTATATGTTTATATGTATGTGTATGTGAGTATGTATGTGTGTGTATGTGTGTATGAATGTGTGTATATGTGTGTCTGTGAATGTGAGTGTGAGTGTGAGTGTCTGCCTGTGGAGATCAGAGGTCAAAGTTAAGTGTCTTCCTCTATCACTCTCCCCCCTGTTTTTGAGACAGGTTGCTCACTGGACCTGGAGCTTGCTGATTGGCTAGCATGGTCAACCAGTGAGCTCCAGGGAACTATTTGTCTTCATGTCACACACATGCACGCTAGCACATGTCACATGCATGCACACCAGCACATGTCACACACATGCACACCAGCACATGTCACACACATGCACACCAGCACATGACACACACATGCACACCAGCACATGACACATACATGCACACCAGCACTGGATTACTGGTTGATTCACACCACTATGCTCAGTGTGTGTACGGGTACAGTAAATGAATCTCACATCCAACATTTTACATACTAAGCCATCTTACAGTTTAGATTTTTTTTCTCTTATTTCTTTTTTTAATTAGAAAATCTTCAAATAATACACACATAACTTGTGTGGTGTATCATCACTATAATTCCAACACTCAGGAAGCTAAGTCAGGAGGGTCTCAAGTTCAAGGCCAAGGCTGAGCTACATACTGAGACCTTGTCTTAGTGAGGCAGTGTAGAGGAGGGAAAGGGAGGGAAGAAGGTATTATACCTTACTGTAGTCATTTGAATGTGAATGATCCCCACAGGTGCCTGTGTTGAGCACTTGGTCCCCAGTTGTAGGACGGGTTGGGAGAATTATGGAGTGTGGCCTTGATGGAGAAGGTGCATCACTGAGAATGGGCTTTGAGGCTTCGAAAGTCCGTGCCCTACCACCCACCTCATGCCTGTGGTTCTCAGCAACTACTCTAGCACCATGTCTGCTTGGCTTGTACCATACCACCCACCATGATGGTCATGGACTCGAACCCTCTGGAACTGTAAGCCCAAATAAACTCTTTTTCTATAAGTTACTTTAGTCATAGTATCTGTCTTTTCATATCATTGTAAAAGAATTTGGTGAACTGAAATCTAGTGTCTTCGTTTTCTCCTTTTATTAGAATTTATTCTACTATAATAAATCCTGATACAGTTTCTACTGACTCTACATCTCCAAGTTCCTCCCAACTTCCTATGCCACCCAGACACACTCACTCTCTGTCTCTCATTAGAAAATAACAGGGCACTAAAATATAAACACAAAGCATAACAAAATAAAACCTCATAAGATAGAACAAAAACTAAGTCACCAAAGTCAGAGAAGGTAAACGAACTGTCCTCACTGTCCTCGGAGTCCTCGTCTCGCTGTCACTGTCCTCAGTGTCCCCGTCCTCGCTGTCACTGTCTCAGTGTACCTGTCCTCTCTGCCACTGTCATGAAGCCCAATACCATTTCTAAGCTCTAGAGCTATTAGGATTTTTCTCCACAGCCCATAGTCCTTGTCCATTTAATTTCATCATTCTAGTGAGGTGACACTTAGAACACATGCAGGTGAGTCCCAGAACAGTGGAGCAGACCAATAGGGACATATTCTATCTCAAACAAAGGAAACCCCAGCTAGAAGGGCTGGCAGTGAAGAGAATGTACCAGCCCATGCATGTGTGAAGCTTTTGCATTTAGGAAGAAGTGTCAGAAGCTGACACCCTGATAACCACCTGGCATAGCTGTCTATCACTACACAACTCTCAGACTGGCAGAGTCCCAAACACAGCTCATGTAGATAGTGCCTTGGACAGCACCTGAATCAATTCCTTTAGCTACCCAGACTGGGTACGTGGATTAGTTGTGATGGATCACAGATCCCTCCCTGGAGCATCAGAGCAAAGCTTGTGTGTGCGGAGAAGCTCTTACGGCTCCACTCCACAGAGCCAAGCTGAGAGGATTGTGTGTTCATATGGTAAGATGCAGTTCACACCCACTACAGAGCACGAGGAGCCCACCCCAGTCTCCCTCCTCCTAGTCCACTTTCTTCTCTCTCTCCCTTACCTTGCCTCCCAAAAAAAATTTATCATAAAATCCAGTCTTGGGTTGACTCCAAAATTTTTCACTCCTCAGACCAAGAAGCACAGAGCTCAGTCATGAGTTTGAACACAGGACAGAGCCCCTTCGTGTGTCGAACACTCTGTGTCTTTCTACCATGTCTGCTCATGTTAAGAGAATGTGATGCCAGCACAAACTGGACATCTACGGGAGGTTAATTTTCTGTCCACTGAGATCCAAACTGTCATTCCTGAACGATATGAACACTCCATGTGTCTGTGCCTCATACATCCTTTACATTTTTTCATGACAAAGCAGATTAGGTGATTGCTGTAAGACAGACATACAGAGACAGGGACACCAAAAACATTTTAAGGAAACGCTGGATGTCTTAATTAGTTATAATTCTTCTTCTGTCTTCATTAAACTTAATGTTGGGGTGTGGTATAGCTCAGTATTAGAGAACATGCTCAAAAAGCGAGACCCTGGGTTCCATCATCTGCACTAAAATAAATAATAATAAGTACCTACAGAGAGTCTGTGGGGACGGAAGACCCTGCAGAGAGAGCACCAGCACTGATGCTGGGGTAGCTAAAGTGAGTGAGCTTTTACAAAGTCAGGGACACTGGCTTAATACTAAGCATGGTGGGGCCCACAGCAGCAGAGCAAGAGCAGCTTGTACAGCCCAGGACACGGATACTTCCTGTGTCCTCTTTGGCTGAGTAACGAAGCCACAGACATACACATCACCTGCCTCTTAAGTTTATCGGTTTCTCTCTGCATTTTATGTCCTGTTCATTTTTAAGGTTAGTAAATGAGTAACCTCATCACTTCTGCAGGCTGCTATGCAAGCTTGACTGTTAATAAATTTTTATTCTAACCTTAGTTTGTTGGGAGCACTCACCAGGCCGGTGGATGATAGCAGGGACAGCATCTTTTTTTATCTGTAGCCGGCCATAAGCTGGCTCAAGGCACTAGTGTTTTAACAATGAACCACTTATCATTTCTTTTCTGAGGACACATTTATTTTTGTTTTATAAATATGAGTGTGCTGCCCATGTGCTGGCTAGTTTTATGTCATCTGAAACAATACCAACTCATTTTGGGAAAAGGAACACACATGCCCATGGAGGCCAGAAGAGGACATCAGAATCCCATTTAATAGAGTTACAGATGGCTGCGAGCCACTATGTGGGTGCTGGGAATCAAACTCAAGTCCTCTGGAAGAGCAGCCAGTGTTCTTAACCACTGAGCCATCTTTCCATCCTCTTTTAGGTTTATGGTAAAGATTCTGGTGCAAGTCCAGACATTTCTGTTGGATTTCTCTGCAGGAAAAGTAATCTGAGGTCACATGTTCACCTTCAGTAAATAAAAACCAGGGCTTCCAATTTGTATTTTCAGCGACAAGAGCACCCTTCTATATAGGTCATTTATTTCTGCTCCTAAGAGTCAACTAAAGGAATAGACGTGGACCATGGGAGACAGCTAGAGGTTGCTTTTTAAATGGCAGGAATATGATGAGTACATACAGTGTGGAAATCGGTCCAAAGGCTCTTCAAAATATTAAAGATAGAACTCACATAGGATCAAGCTAGGACACTCCAGGATACACAAGCAAAAGAACCAAAGGCAGATTACTATAAAGGTCCCCACAGACCCATGAATGTCAATGCCCATCAACGGGGGACCAACAGATACAGGAAGTGCTAACTACAGCACGATGGAGTGTTATTCAGATATAATGAATGAAATCGAGTTGCTTGCTCAGAAATGGATGGAACTGAAGGTCATTGTGTTAAGTGAAATAAACCGGTCTCACAAAGAGATGCAGCACGGGTTTGTGTTTTTGATTTTTCCTCCTGTATAGGATGGGGGGTGGTGGTGGAGTGAGGGGCATAAAAGTAAAACATGGACTCTTAGAGATGTGGACTAGCTAGGAAAGCAGGAAGAAGACAGCAGTAATGTGACCAAGAGCAGTGATGTGACCAAGTGTAATAAGAACACACATGTGCACAAATGTCTACAGAGACCCCCTCACCTTGTGAGATAAATATTCACTAATGAAAGAATCCTGGCTTCACTTATCAGCTGCGAAGGTTGCTTTGGGGAATTTCATGCAACCTTAGATCCCTGACCTGTGGAAGGCCCATAAATGAATGTTCTTGAAAAAATAAAGTTAGATTTTATACCAAAGACAAAGTGTATGTCTCTTCAACTCCCCTGGCATTAGAGCAGCTTTCTCCTGGCAGTGTTAGCATAAAGAACACCAAGCTGGAGAGGCCTGGGCTACTGTGTTCCTTCTGAGGTGTCCCACAGTCTCTCTGACCCTCACTTTTTCAAGCTGAGAAATGGAGAGGATAAGACTGCTCCATGGGAATTACAAGAATCAAAAGTTTTCAAAATTTACCAGTCCATAAAATTCAGCTTTTCTCTTCCAAGATTTCAGTTCTCTTCCTGTTCCGGTGACTCGGACACTTGGCATAGCCAGAATGTCTGTGTTCAGCCTCTGAAGAAAGTTAGCTATTGGGAGAGATCAAATGTCATGCTGGCATTTGCTGTAACCCTCATTACAGGGACCTGAAGACATACAACCCACTCAGTTCGTGTTACAGATGGAGAAACTGAGGCTGGTGTCTGTGTTGGCACCAATGGTTAGTAGCACAGCCAAAGCTAAAACCATCTCTCTTGCCAACATCCCAAGGCTGGTTCTTTAGTAGCTTTGTGTAAGCAATAAACTGCATTGCCCATGTTAATGAAGAGCTAGTTTATTAAATGTCGCCCAAGTGGCAGGGGAAGAGTTAAAGTCGCATTTTATCCATCTGCTAATTAATCAAATTTTGCTAAGCTTTAAAACATAGACACAGGCAAATAAATATCAGCATCTATACTTCAAATAACGTATCATTTAAGAAATATTGAAGAACTTTAGCCTCTAGCCCGGAAAACTGAGATGAACTTTACCCTCCTGCCAAAAGCAACGTAAGGCCAGACACATATACGAGGCTACTGTTTACAAACCCTGAACAGCAGGCAGTACTGGACTTTGAAGAAAAGCAGCTTTTACCAGCCTGGGAGCACATAGGGAGGGACCCATGGCTCCAGCTGTATATGGAGGGGAGGATGTCCTTGTCAGGCATAGGTGGGAGACGAGGGTCTTGGTCCCGTGAAGGCTGGATGCCCCAGTGTGGGGGAAGTCGAGGGCAGGGAGGTGGGAGTGGGTGGATGGAGGGGGGCACATCCTCATAGAAGCAGGAGGAGGGGGAATGGGATAGGGGGTTTCTGGATGGGGGGGGATGGGGAAAGGGGATAACATCTGAAATGTAAATAAAATATCCAATAAAAATTATTTTAAAAAAGAAGAAGAAATCAGAAATATGAGATGAACCCCATTATTTCTCTGGGTTCCTCCTCTAGCAGCTTTCTCGTAATGTGCATGAGTATGGGAACATAAGAGGTACAGTTGCTATACTATCTTAAGCAAGTGCGGGTAGGGTCCCTGGGTGACGAAGAGGCTATGTTTTGTGGAAAAGAATAACAAACTATAGACAGCTTCATAAAGAGGGGCTCTAGAACTCTTCTAGAAGATCTGACTGAAACCCAAGAAGGCTTTTTGTTTTTTAGGAGCTGTAAATGCCAGCAGGTAGGCTCCATAAAAAAGCACTGAGGGGCCGGGCAGTGGTGGCGCACGCCTTTAATCCCAGCACTTGGGAGGCAGAGGCAGGCGGATTTCTGAGTTCGAGGCCAGCCTGGTCTACAGAGTGAGTTCCAGGACAGCCCGAGCTACACAGAGAAACCCTGTCTCGACAAAAAAAAAAAAAAAACAAAAAAAAAAAAAGCACTGAGGTATGGGCCATGCTAGATAAATTTCATGAAGTCCCAAACCTCCAGTGGAGACCATGAGTTTGGGGGAAGAACCATGAGCTACACTTTAGACCGTGACCAAACACCACCACAGGGCTCCGTTTAAAATTAAATTAGATAGGGCTGGAGAGATGGATTAATGGTTAGGGCCTGCGTGAGTTCCCAGCACCTACCCAGCAGCTCGTAAGCATCCATAGTGCTAATTCCAGGAGATCCAAGACCCTCCTTCGGCCTCCGAAGGTACCTACATGAGATTCCCAACCATCTTGAACCTCAGTACCAGGAAATTTGATACCCTCTTCTGACATCCACAGGCACCAAGCCCACTCTCAAAAACACATACGTTCACGCAGGCAACATGTTCATACATAAGATAAAATTAACAAATATTTTTAAAACTAAAAATCAATCTTAAAACAAATTAAGCCAGTGGTTCTCAACCTTCCTAATGCCATAACCCTTTAATACAGTTATTTTGTTGCTACTTTATAACTGTAATGTTGCTACCTTTATAAATTGTAATGTAAATATCTAATATCCAGGATATCTGATATGTGGCCCCTCCCTGCAGGGCTTGAAACTCACAGATTGAGAACCACTGAATTAAGACAACTTTACTGGAAAATAAAACAGAACGCTAAAAAAAATAAAAATAAAAAAATAAAAAAAAAAAAACCTACTGCTCGACGAACTCTTGAAAGAAACGGGGTATGGGAGACACACGTCTACAATCCCAGCACTTGGAATAGAAATAGAAAGGTCACGAGTTCAAGTCTATCCTTGACTACTTAACAAGTTCAAGGCCAGGCTCAGCTAAATGAGACCCTGTCTCAAAATAAACAACAACCAAAAAATACTCTTTAAGGAGAGATGCC
Organism: Mastomys natalensis; assembly: GCA_021653895.1. NCBI lineage: Eukaryota > Metazoa > Chordata > Mammalia > Rodentia > Muridae > Mastomys > Mastomys natalensis. Next base: position 689,660 of record JAJTUV010001022.1, read on the forward strand.
ATGGGTGGGAATCACCACCATCCCTGGGTTTGTTTATGGCACCCACTATAAAGTCAGAGGTTACCAGCTCGTGAAAGTTGTCCACTGACCCCCAATACTTGCGCCAAGGTGTGTGCTTACACACGTCAAAGTGACTGATTTGCTCTAGGTTGGAGGCCCAGAGAGTTGGGTTAGATTCTGAGCTAGAATCTGTGATTGGTTTTTGCACATGACTTGAGTATCCTCACATGTTACTTATAGTTACCTGGGCGAGTTAGTTTTCTCCACTCATCGTCCACATTCACAACACTGGCAGAACCACGTGACCCACAGTGACCGTACCAAGAGTGAGTGTCCTCTCTAGGCTCATACGCTCAGCACTTGGTCCCCAGCTGGTGGAACGATTGGAGGGGGAGGACACAGATCAGGAAACCTGAGGGCATGGAAGCTAGCTGGAGGAAGTTGGGTCACTGGGGCGTGGCCGTGGGGGCATAGCATCCCAGTTTCTGTCATGCTTTCTGATCGTTGTCCAAGATAATTTGACTAGCTATCGTCTGCCACATGCTTCTAACCAGGGGCACAGGCCCAGAGAACATGGACTGAACCGTCTGAAATCATAAGCCACAATACATCTTTATCTCCCTCAAGTGGTTTCTGTTGGGAATTTTTGTCATATCAATCAAAAATTTGTAATACTAGCCCCCCACCCCAGGGGTGCAGGGTTAAAATAGTGCCTAGAACAGACCACGTGCTGTTTTTTTTTTTTTTGAAGGTCTGTTTAATAGGTGGATTATCTTCATAGGCCTCAAAAGGAAGACATTACCTAGAAGGGAGAATTTGGTTGAAGCAACCAAAATGCAAACACATTCGTTTATATCCACCACTCCCATGAACGCCGGAAACCATTCACCCATAGGCAGCCCAAGGCTGCTTTTAGCTTAGTCAACTTGAGCAGAGGTTCCAATGTGGCAACATAAAGTGACACCACAGACGACACCGAAAGGTAAGCGATGAAACCGGGTCAAGCGTGCTCCAATTGAGGGCGCCGTTGTGGATCTACTTCCTCTCACAGTAAGAAATACAGAGGAGCGATGCATGGAGGACTGCCGGTCAAGGAGTGCTCTTCGTGGCCAGCGCGGGAGTACCGTCGGTGCCACAGCAACAGAGATGGTAGAGTCTGGCCTGAAGCTGCCGCTGTGCGCGTGGGAAGGGGAGAGTCAGGAAGGGGGCCTTCCTCCATCTCTCTTATGAGGGCAGAGGAGAGTAGAATATCCATCACTAAATCATAATGCTTAATCGGCGTGAAGTCGTAAAGCCAGCAGCAGTGAGACCGATCTGTTCCAGTGTCAGCCAGCTCACACACCCCTCCCAAACTCAAAGAAGCAGAATGCCTGAGCAGCCCTGTGGAGCAGCCACTGACTGGAAGGACTTCTTGAGCACAGACTCTCTGCCCTGCCTGGTATTATGCATAGTTTCCATCTGAAAACCATAGGTTCACTTGTTGAGTGCTTAGTGATCTCCAGCAGGTGGCGCTATTTTGAGATAGTTAAAAAAAAAAAATAGAAGCCAGCTTTAAGGTCTTGGGGTGAGGAAGGTCCTTGAGGGTATAGTATCCCTGGCTGCTTACTGGTCCACTGTAAAGTGAATAGTTCATTGCCTCCTCACATCCCCATCACCTTGATCCTGTCCAAACCCCTAGGGCCACGCAAACATGGGCTTAATTCTGTGAAACCGTGAGCCAATATAATGCCTTCCATCATAAGCTGTGTCTGTCAGGCCTTCCATCGTAGCATCAAAAGGGTAACAAACACACCTGACAAGGCTACAGGGTCCAGGAGAAGGGGCACAGATACACGTATGCCAGCATACATAATAAATATGAATTAAGTGCCTACACCACACCATGGCTACCCTTGGGAGAGTGAAACCAAGGATGATACCAGCCACGGAGATGCCGACCTTCCAGTAAAGGCAGCAAAGGACAGCAATAATCTTAAGTGGTAGGCCCGTTACACAGTGTGCTGGACAGGTGCTGAGCATTTGGGAAAAGAAAGTAGAAGATAAGGAATAGGATTATTTGGTGGGTGTAGAGTGGGCTGCAGGGCTTAGGAGGGTGAAGGAGGGTAAAGCATGGATTCAGAGGAGAGAAAGAAGGTCCCAAAACTTAGGGAGAATTTGGGGTTTGTGGTAATATAATAAGGTGAGAACCTGTGGCAATCCCTCCCCAAATCAATAGGACTATAGATCAATAATCTAAAGAAGTCTTAGAAGAAAACACAGGAAATAGTTCCGTGACATGGGTTTAGCAAACACCTAAAATACAGAGGAAAATACAAATTGGTTGGAATGTAAATCTGAAAGCTCGGGTGCACAAGATCAGCCAGTTAAAGCGTGTGTGACCAAACCTGAAGATCTGAGTTCAAAGCCCCAAATCCTACATGGTAGAAACAGGGAACCAACTCCTCCAAGTTGCCCTCTGACCTCTGACCTCCATATATATACCATGATAGTCTCACACACACACACACACACACACACAATCAGTTTAAAAAATTAGTTGTAAATTTCTAATGCATTGAAAGATATCATTAAGTCAGGCAGGGGTGGTGCACACCTTTAATCCCAGCACTCTAGAGGCAGAGGCGGGCAGATCAAGGTCAACCTGGTCTACAGAGTGAGTTCCAGGACAGCCAGGGCTACACAGAGAAATCTTGTTTCAAAACAACAACAAAAAATAAAATAAAATAAAAATAAAAAGGAGGAGGAAGAGAAGGAAGAGGATAAGGAGGAAGAGGAGGAAGAGGAAGAGGACAGGTAATAGAAGGGAACTGACAAATGATAAATCTGTTGAGGGCTTAAATGCAGAGCATTAAAAATAACTCCAAACAATAGCTCACTTTGAAAAACAGGCCAAGGGATTAACTAGTTTTTCTTCAAGGAAGACCAATAAAATGGGCAACACACGTGTGGAAAGGTGTTCATTACTTCTCACTTCAGAAGTGCTGATCAAAGTCACAGTGATGCACTGCCTCACACCTGGGAGAATGTACTGTGGGCAAGCTGGGCAAGCTGCGAAATGATAAAGCCACTGTGGGAAAACAGTATGAAGACTGATTCCTCAAAATGTGGAAAATAAAATTACTATCTGATATGGCAATGCCCCTTCTAGGTATATGCCTAAAAGGATAGAAAGCAAGATCACTCTGTGTGTGTGTGTGTGTGTGTGTGTGTGTGTGTGTGTGTGTGTATAGGTATCCCACATGTTCACAACAGCACCCAGAGGAATGGATAAACTACAGTCTGTCCATACAGTGGAATATTACACAGGCCAAAAATAAACCCCCACACATTCCAATATATGTTACACAGATGAACCTCAGGACACTGTATAAAGTGATATTAGCCAATCACAAAACCTATGGTATTATTCCACTTCTAGGAAGTTGTTGAAAATAGTCAAGTTTATGGAGACGGGAGTAGAATGACAGTTGCAAGGAGCTGGGGTTGCAGAGTTGCTGATGAATGAGTACAGAGTTTTGGTTCCAAAAAGGCTGTGTTCTAGAGAAGATGGTGGAAGCTTGCATGCCCTAGCACTGAACAATCCACTTTAAAATGATTAGGATGGGGGCTGGAGGGATGGCTGATAGTTAAAAGAACTTGCTGCTCTTGCAGAGGACTGGAATTCAGGTCTTAGCACCCATACAGGACAGCTCACAATTGCAATGCCCTCTTCTAGCTGCCATAGGCACCTTCACATACATGAGCATATGGGCACACAGAGCATATGGACACACATGAGCATGCACACACAGATACACACTATTTTTCTTTAAGAATATAAGGTTAACATGGTCATTTTATGTTACATGTATTAAACACAATCTTAGTGAACAAGGAGAAAGAGGGGATTACTTTGAGCCCCTGAAGGAGATAGACTTGAAGACAGGCTGATAGGCAGAAGGCAGGTGACATTGTGTTTGTGTGATACCCCATCCCCAGACTTTACATCACACCAGTGATAGTTCATATGACTGCAGATCATCTCAGACATGATTCCATGAAGCTAGCTCCTTGTCTTAGGGAGAATGCACACTATTGCATGGAATCAAAATCCCAGAAGTTTCCAAAAGAGAGATGACCCCAAGAGTGCAGTGCTGGGTCTAGACTAAGACACTCACAGCCATTTGCTAACAAGAAGTGAACTTGCAAGGAAAGTGTGAGGAAACAAAACCCCACGCCATGCTTCACCAACAGGGAAGACCTAGCACCGTAAGGCTCCACAGGCTGGATGGCCTGTTGATTTGCCAGCCTTGCTCATTACTTCACCATCAGTCCCCAGCGTCGGCTGATAATGAGGTCTCAGACAAACCAGAGACTGAACTGTAAAAGACGTCAGTGAAGCATTGATCTCACAGAAGAACAAGCACCCAAAAGCAAAAGAAGAGAATTTTTAAGAGCCTTTAAAATCTGCCCATATTCTTGTGGGTGAGCACATCTAAAGGACTGAGTGTTTGGGAAGAGAAGAGGTGGCCAAGAATCATATTCCTTCTGGGCGAATGAAGCCATGCACTGAAATGTAGTTAGATCGTCCCCAAGTTGGGTCCTGGAAAGGCTCTGGAAGTCCCCAGGCACAGCTGCTGTTGTACCCATGGGAATTTATAGGATGGGAGGAAAATGCAATATGAAACAGCGCCCACAAGGACCTTCCCATAGGTGGAGGACAGAGGACCCAGGAAGTCAGGGAAAAAAGGATACTTACCTGTGAGCCTGGGCCTTAACATACACCCTGGACCTCAGAGGAGAGCAAATGAGGACCACACCTACTGCTCAACCCCATGCCTCTCTAGAGCTTCCAACAGGGGCATGATAGAATACCAGGATGTGGCTAAAATTCTTCCCTGGGGAAGACATAAACAATGTCTACCTCTCCTCCTACAACAAACCAAGGTACAATACCACCAAGTTCACCAGGAGAACCAATGAGTTTATTGGCCTTCCTTACAGAGCTATGGGTAAGGGTTATGGGCGAGATCACAGATGACAGGCACAGTGGAAGGTCTGCACACAGCAAGAATAATGGCCTCCCAGTAGTTGTGGGAGGGAATCCCTCCCTTTAGCCTTCCCCATCTATATTCTCTAGCCCCTCCCAGAGACCCTGAGGTCACCTGCATTTAGAGAAGAATTGCATAGAACTGGTTCTGAATACTCAGATGATAATCCCACGATCCTCCTTCCAAACCAGAAAATCATCAGCCAGTAAGCCCAGCCATGACGATCTAGGATAACCAGACTCAGGTGAACTCCCGAAGATGGCGACAATCAGGCTCAGAGGATAGTTCTTTACAATGCAGTGTCATTCTGGCTTGAGGTGTAGTCTCAGCAGAGAAAGAGTTCTTGTTCAAAGGGGCATCTGCTGCTGTGACTGCTCAATACTCCTTGTCAGTCTCCTCAGGTCTGTTTCCTTTAATGTGCCTCCTTCCTCTTGAGGGTCCTGCCCTTCTCTAAGCCATGAGGCAACCATTCATTCGGGCTTGGTCACCTGTGATGGCTAATCTTGGTTGTCAACTTGACACACCAGGGAGGAGGGACCTCAGTTGAAGACCTGGCTCTATCAGATTGGTCTACGGTCACATGTGTAGAGCTTTTTAGGGCAAAGCCCGTTGTGGGCAGTACCATACCTAGGCAGGTGGGGCTCAGGGAGCTGTATGAGAAAGCTGAGCACGAGCCTGGGAGCTAGCCAGTAAGCAGCCCCTCCTCCATGGTCCCAGCTTCAGTTCCTGCCTCTAAGTTCCTGCTTTGAGTTCCTTCCCTGCCTTCCCTTTATAACGGACTGTAACCTGTATGCTGAAAATAAACCCAAGTTGCTTTTAGTCAAAATGTTTTATCACTCGGCAAACTAGAAGACCACTGGAGCTCCTTAAAAGCCCAGACCCTGAGCTACAAGGAAAATAGTAGAGGGAAGGAGCCCTTTAATTCCAGCCTTCATGCGGACTTGCAGATGTAGCCAGATGTCTACCATTATCTGCAATTCTACCCAGATGTCTTAATCAGCCCTGCTTCCTCTCCTTTCCCCAGGCCTTTCCCTTCAGGCTTCCCATCCCTCCAGAGCTGCCTGGAAGCCTTCCAGTAAATTCCTAATGTGTTGGAGTTAGTTTCAGTTGCCTGTCAGCAAAAAAGCCTGATGGGTACAGATGGGCACAGCCCAGGGTTTTGCTACTAAGAAACATCAAAAGTGTGTGCACCAGCCAGTGTGATGGCACAGGCTTGTTATCTCGGCTACTTGCAAGACTGAAGCTGACTATTGCAAGTTCAAGATATGCCTGGACAATTTAGCAAAATCTTCTCAAAATAAAAAAGCATGAAGGTGGAACTTGTTGGCAGAGCACTTGCCTAGAATCACCCAGGGAGAGGATGGAGGTGTGGCTCAGTGGTAGAGCTCTTGTCTAGAATCCTGCAGTGAGGGGCTGGGGGTGTGGCTCAGTGGTAGAGCACCTGCCTAGAATCCCCCAGTGAGGGCTAGGGTGTGACTCAGTTGAAAACAATTGCCTAATATGTGAAAGGGTGTGGGCTCCATCCCAAATACCACAAAACAGGGGTTTACCTCTAGGCAAACACTCCCTTGGGCCCTGAGAGGCTCTAGTACTCTGGAGGTTGAAATAAGGGCCAGTGAATTTGGTTTTCCCCAGCAAAGGACCTCATGTTCTCTCGAGGACTCCAACTGGATTCTCAGGTTGGGTCAGATGCCCAACACAGAATTGCAAATTTGCTTTTACCAGTGGTGAAACACACTAATGGTCCTGTCCTGGTTTGATTTCTGTTGCTGTAATAAAATACTGACCAAACTGACTTCCAGGGAAAGGATACAGATCACAGTCAAGAGAAGTCAGGGCAGTCACTCAAGGCAGCAACCTGGAGGCAAAGGTTGAAACACAGGCCATGGAGGACGGGGTGCTGCTTCCTGGCCTGCTCTCCTGATTTGCTCGGTCTGCTTTCTTCTACAACATAGGACTACTTGCCTGCGGATGGCATAACCTACAGAGGGATGGGCCCTCCCACATCAACTATTAATCAAGAAAATGCCCACAGGCCAGTCCGATGGAGGCATCTCCTTAACTGTGGTTCCCTTTTTCCAGGTGACCCTACTTTGTGCCAAAATGACCAAAACTAACCAGCACAAATCTGAGAAGTAACTCCTTGCCCATTTTTCCTATAGGTAAACCCAACAAACTCACCTGTTTGCCAAGCTAGACCTAGGTGAAACCATTGTTTGGGTGTGTGGTTGATGCCCTACCTTGAGTGAACATACACTTTTTACATCTCTGCAGGAACAATTTACACAGTACCTGATCACCAGGGCCTAGATTAGGCCTTTATGCCACTAGTTCTTCCAGATAGATACTCTGTGTTAGTTAGAGCTTAGTGTCAACCAGACACAACCTAGTGTCACCTGGGAAGAGGGAATTTTAATTGTCTTGATCAGATTGGCTTGTGGCCATGACTGTGAGAATGTGTTGATTAATATGTGTTAGGGCCCAGCCCAACGTGGACAGCTCCATCCTAGACTGGTGGGCCCAGGCATGTCAGGACCCAGCCCAACATGGACAGCTCCATCCTAGGCTGGTGGGCCCAGGCATGTTAGGACCCAGTCCACCGCGGACAGCTCCATCCCTAGGCTAGTGAGCCCAGGCATGTTAGGGCCCAGTCCACCATGGGCAGCTCCATTCCTAGTCTGGGGATGGGCCAAGCTGTGAAAGGAATGAAGCAGAGAGTGAACCAGTAAATAGCATTCCTCTGTGGTTTGTTTCAGTTCTTGCTTCAGCTTGCCTCCATGATGGACTGGAACCTGAAACAAACCCTTCCTTCCCCAAGTTGCTATTTGGTCAGAGTGGGTTTTTTTTTGTTTGTTTGTTTGTTTGGTTTGGTTTGTTTTGGGGGTGGTTTTTTTTTGTTTTTGTTTTTGTTTTTTTTTTTACATCAAGAGAATGTTGAACACACATCAACACTGCACATCTGAGGGGCTTCTCTTTATCCCTACCTGAACACAGCGTGGTGAAGTCAGCCCAGCATTCCTGAGCCCTCTTGCCCTTGCATGCCTAAGCAGTGCTCGATTCTCCTGCTTCTCCCGCTTCTTAGCAGCCGGGCCACCCCCTGAGTTCACTTAACTCTCGGCATCCATATTCCCTGAAGAGCATGCATGTATGCTTGAAACCCTTAAACAACCCCTCGCCATATGTGTCGATTTAAATGGAAACCAAACGGGGAAGGATTCTGACGACAGTCTGTCACCGACTGAGCTATGCTTCCTCCAGTTAATTTATGTCTTCCGTAATCAAGTGGCTGCTTTTTAAAAGGCTCCACCTGGGAAGGCACATTTTCCCCCATACGCTCACATTCGAAGGTCCCCAGCCTGGGTGTTAACCGTCATTTTAAGACACAGTACTGGCAGAGCGTTTATCTTCCAAGCTCTTTACCTGTATTAATTAATTAGTGCTATAAATACGACCAGCACATGACTATTCTGGAACTAATCAGTCACTGACTCCCTCAGGACCTGGAGGGGAATTAGGAAAATCGAATCTTTCCAAAGTTGGGTCCAGACAAAGGTAACGCTGTCAGTTCTGTCCTACGGGCTGATGGGGAAGTGGCTGGTTCAGGCTCCAGCTGTGGTGGATACCTGCAGTTTCCAGGACAATCCAGCGACTCAAGCTGAAGAGACACAGATCTATCCTAAGTAACGCATAGTTATGCTTCCTTGCAGGTTAGGCATACGGTGCCTGCCCCTGGGATGAACGCTGTGTTAGGAGATGGCACAGGCTTTTCCTGCTAAATTGTAATGGCAGAGTTAAGCAGGACCCAGACACAATTGAGGTCAGACACCTTCATCCTCAATACAGTCGACGTCATCATCATCATTGGGAAACTCTGAGTGGAGAAAACATTTCGGCAACACTAAGTCATTCACGAAGTGTTGATTATGAGGGATGGAGAGATAATGACTCAGTGGTTAAGAGTACTTGTTTTTGCAGAGAACTCAGGTTTGATTCCCAGTACCTCTGTGGCAGCCCACAACTGTCCATAACTCCAGTTTGAGGACATCTGATGCCCTCTTCTGGCCTCCAAGGACACTGGGGCATGCAGGCAAAACACTTATATACATACAATAAAAGTAATTTTTAAAGTATTTATTAGGGCTGGGGATGTAAGCCAATAGAAGAAATATGTTTAACCCTATACATCCGACACACCACACACACCACACACACACACACACACACACATACACACACATACACACACAGGATACATAGATGCATGGATGGATGGATGGATAGATGGATGGATGGATGGATGGATGGATTGCATATCAAACTTTCTAGAAATAAAACAACTTGGTCTTCACTCTTGGGCTTACAACTATATATAACAAGCACAGCAAACAGGACTCCATCCATGTAAAGTCTGGGAGGCAGAGTCTAGCAAAATCCCATTCTACATTCTTCAAGTCACTGGCACTGAGCTTGCCTAGAAAGGCCGGAGAGAGAAAGGTTGTTGACTTGACCATGTCTTTCAAAGACTGTTGTTATTTCCAAACCAGAACTACCATTTAATATACACATTCACCCTGAGTTTATGGATGCAGTCTGATCCTGAGTTTGGCTGTAGTGGGTCCTGACAGCCTGTAGCACTGCCTGGCAGGCTGCATTGGCCACCAATCTGGCAATTTTTTTTTCTCCATCAAAGACAAATACACCTAACTGGGATGATCTGTGAAAGCACACCACTGAGTCCCCACAGCTGGCCTAGAACTGACATCCCTCTAGTTACATTTTCTTTGGTCTGTTTATTTTTATTTTCATATGTGAGTGTTTTGCCTGAATGTTTGTATGTGTACCACATATGTGCCTGTTGTCCGCAGAATAAGAAGACAGAAAGCCCTTGGAACTAGACTTACAGGCAGTTTGGATGGCTGGGAGCTGCCATGTGTGTGCTGGGAACGGAACCCACATGTCTGAACCCCAGCACCCAAGTACCCCTAGTTGTTAAGCCATCACTCTGGCCTCTTGCTCCATTTCTTAGTTTCTCATTATCTGCAATACAGAGAACTTACCTCACCCAGGGATTTTCCATGATTTGGGAGCTAGGATGGTATTCAGGCCAGTGAGTGGTGTCCTCTGACTGGCGTTTGCTTGGCTTGCTGATTAAATACAGTGCTATCATGTACGTGGGGCATGGAACCCAACACCAAAGGACTACGAAGTCGAGACACACTAACCCCAGCCTGGCACTGAGGAAAGGCTTTGGGGGAGTCTGACTAGGAACGCGGGTCTTCTGAGGGGTGAGTCCGTAAGGAGGCTCTGCCTGCTCTAGTGGAGAACTGTGAGGTAAGAGAAAGATCTGAATTAGCTCCCCTCCGGCAGGGTGGGTGGGATAAGTGTCCAGTGAAAAGGAAAAATGCTCAAAGGCAAAGGTAGCTTGTGGGCAAGGAGAGGCGTGTGCCGCCACACTGAGTGCACATGGTTCCTTTTCTGTAGGTACAACAAAAGACTCCGGTAAGAGCAACTTGGAAGAGAAAAAGTATTTATGGTTCCAGAGTCACTGAGTCCATCACATCCAGGACCGCACAACAAGAGGCAGGAACTGCCTGGCAGCAGAGGCAGGAGGCTGTCTGATCATATTTTATACACATACAGGGATCAAGGGAGGGAGGGTGTTCAGCAAGGCTCCGCCTCCTGAAGGTTCTATAGCTTCCACCAAGAGCACCACCACCCAGGGACCAAGTTCACATACATGAACCTATAAGGGACATTTCTCACTCAACACCTATCCCCCTGCCCACCCCACCCCCAAAAAAAAAAAAAACTCCACACAGAGTAATAACTGTAAGCCACCTATAACACCAGTCCTGAAAAACACTTTTGGACTTCTGCTCTTGGTAGAATCCACATTTGCTTTCAATCTCCCAACCCCTCACTCTCCCCCACCCCCAGACCACACATCTTCTGGGAGCAGCAGAAGCAGGGGCAGCCCCCTCTCCAGCAGCCAGCACCACTGTGGGGGAGGGGGAGGGATGATCTCTGTGTCACTGGTAATCTCTCCCATCCCCTCTGCAAACCCATGATCTGGCTCTATTGTAAAGCAGCCCTACGAGGTGAAAAGGGGTTTTTTCCTTCCTACTACCTTGATGTAATAAATCACTCCAGATACTATCACCCTCTCTTGATGGACGAGTCCAGAGTGCAAAGACAGATACTTCACTTAAGATTTGAAAATGGTGACGGAAAACACCAATCCTCATTTTCTTAAACTTCTTCCTTAAACCAGACCAGGAACTGTGGAAGGAGGGGTGCCCTGGACATGGTCACAGGCTCTGGAGCTTCAGAGAGACACACTAAGGCTGAGAGACACACTAAGGCTGAGAGACACACTAAGACTGTCTGTTAAGATGTGTCTAACCCGTGGACACATCCTTTATCTCAACCTCCTTGAATAGTACCTGCTTTTATATGTGACCAGCCAGGGCCATCACTGTTTCTGGAGAAGGTGATTTTCCTATACCAGGTCTTTAGAATCACCAAGTAACTACTGGAGGCAGACACAGACAAAATCCTGTGACCGCCTTTCCCTCAGTGTCTGTGAAGTACAGCTAACAAATAAAAACAGTATGCTTTTAAGGAATACGATGTAATGAGTCGCCATACTGGGAAATCGTCCTTTGGTGTCTATAAGGATTAGAACTCCTAAGGATAGATAGGCCAACAGTCAAGAATTTGCACATAACTTTCACAGTCCTCCTGAATCGCTTAAGTAATCGATATAATGCAAGACCTCAGGGAATAGCAATGGATGTTGTATTCAGTGGATGACAAGAAAAAAATGCTCACACATTTTTCTAGTCAAGACGTAATTTTTTTTAGTCTCTACCCACAGTTGGTTGGGCCAGAAGATATGGAAACCTGATACTGAATGCTTGTGATTAACATAATCAGGTTAATTAAGATATCTGCAATATAGGGGTGTGTGTGTGTGTGTGTGTGTGTGTGTTAAGAATACAAGGCTGGCCATAGTGGTTCATGCCTTTAATCCCAGCACTTAGGAGGCAGAGCCAAAAAATCTCTGTGATTTTAAGGCCAGCCTGATCTACATAGTGAGTTCCAGGTCAGCCAAGGCTATGTAGTGTCTCAGACAAACAAAAGGAACATTTGGAATCTGCTCCCTTAGTAAGAATCAAATCTGTGTGGCACCAAGTTGTCATGTTGCCCGCCAGTCTCCAGGACTTAGTCTACACAAATGAAACTTTGAACCGTGAGACCAGAACCTCGTCTTTGCACCCACCCTAGCTCCTGATAATACCCTTGGTGTTTCCACACGATTAACATTTTAGGATCCCCTTTTAATCAGATCCTACAGTGCTTGCGTCTCTGTGTGTGGCTTATTTCATTTAGTACCCTGACCTCCAGATTCACCATAATGAGTAGTCTTCTTTATAAAGGCTAGATCAAATCTAGTCTCTTAGAGTGTACATATATGTGTGCATTTGTACAGGGGAAAGAAGGGGCAGGACAAAAGAGAGAGAAGAGAGGAGAGTGGGGGGGAGTTGTCTATCATCTTAACTGTGGACAGACTCACTGATCACTTTGGATCTTGGCTGTTGTAAAGAACACTGCAGTGCATATGGGGCAGGCGAATGTCCATATCTCTACGTGAGGAGTTGCCTCATCACCTTTGGGCTTATACTTACATAGAACATGACCGTCGTGGAACAGAGCACCTACAGTGACCTCCAGAAGACGCAGGCATACAGTCACGATGCTGAAGTCATCAGAATGGCAAGCTTCAAAGTCAGATGTTGCTGCTAACCTCCCTGATTGTAGAGTGAGAGGGAGGCTAACAAGATCCTCATAACCTACCTCAGTTCTACGGGTACCACTTGTCCTGCCCCGGAGAAGCATAATTAATTACTGAGAGAGGGGCTTTACCCACACTCTTGCTTTTTGTTTATTTGTTTGTTTTGAGACAGAATCTCACTACTCATCCTGGCTGGCCTAGAACTCGTTGGAATACCCTTGCCTCTGCCTCCCCAGTGGAGAGGTTAAAGGCATGAGACATCACAGCCAGCCTTACTTTCTGTGTTCATTTTGATGCTGTTTATTGTAAATGGAGTTTTTTTTTAGCTTTAGGAAGGGGGAGGACAGTCATTTGACAGTGTGTGGAAAATTCTTGTGTGTTCATATTTTCTATTCTTCATAACTTAGTTCACTGTGCATACTGTACACTTACTGTGAGTTATCCAGTTTTTGCACAGTACTCTCTTATAATCCTTCATGTTTCTGTGAGATCTGTTTTAATGTCTCCTTGATACGGCTGATTTTAGGTCTTCCCTCGACTCCTCCCTCAGTCCAGCTAATGGCAATGCACTTGATTTATTTTTTCAAAAGCAAGATCTTTATCTTATTGATCTTTTCTGTTACCTCTTTTTTCCTAGACGTGATTTCATTTGTTTCTGCTCCAATCTCCATCCCTCCTACTCCCTTTGGTTAATGTCTTTTTGCTCATTCCTCAAAGTATAAAGTTGGGTTGTTTAAAAATCTTTTAAAAACATATTACATTTATTTGTTTGTTTGTTTGTTTGTTTCCACTTGCTTGTTAGAGGCGCACACACCTGCCACAGCGTGCATAAGGAAGACAGAACAACTTGCAGGGGTCAATTCTCTTCTCTCATCATCTGGATCCTGGGAATCAAAAACCAGGTTGTCAGGCTGAGTTTGTGTCTGTGTGTGTCTGTGTGTGTGTCTGTGTATGTGTGTCTGTGTATGTGTGTCTGTGTATGTGTGTCTGTGTGTGTGTCTGTGTGTGTGTCTCTGTGTGTGTGTCTCTGTGTGTGTCTGTGTGTGTGTGTGTGTGAGTGTGTGCTCTGTGTGTGTCTATGTGTGTCTGTGTGTGTCTATGTGTATCTTGTGTGTGTGTGTGTGTGTGTGAGAGAGAGAGGAGAGAGAGAGAGAGAGAGAGAGAGAGAGTGCTGTGTGTGCAAGTGCAGATGTCCAAGGAGGTCAGAGACACCAGATCCATCTGGAACTTTGTTACAGGCAGCCTTACAGGCAGCCGTAAGCTGGCCAATGTGGGTACTGGGATCTGAACTCCAGTCCTCTAGATCAGTGTATGTTTCTAACCACTGCAGAAGCTCCTCAGCCCTCTCTCAGGTGTTTCATTTCTCCTTTGATTCTTCTTTAAAACCATTGTGTGTCGGGGCTGGAGAGATGGCTCAGTGGTTAAGAGCACTGACTGCTCTTCCAGAAGTCCTGAGTTCAATTTCCAGCAACCACATGGTGGCTCACAACCATCTATAATGGGATCTGATGTCTTCTTCTGGTGTGTCTGAAGAGAGTGACAGTGTGCTCACATACATAGGATACATAAATCTTTAAAAAAAAAAAAAAAAAAAAAACATACTGTATGTTGCTATGGTCTGAATGCTTATGACATAACTCCCTGGAAATCCTAACCCCAAGGTGTTGTTAGGAAATGGGTTCTCAGCAGGTGCTTAAGTCATGCAGGCAACCAGGATCACTGTCCTGACAGACCACAGAACAAGCTGCCAGCTTCCTCCAGCTGAGGGCACAGTTTGAAGAAATCAGGACCTCACTAGGCAACAAAAAACATCTCTTTTGTCTTAGATTTAGAAGCCTCCAAGACAAAGAGAAATGGGTGTTAGTTACCCATTGCTGCCTGCTTTATGCTACTTTGCCTGGGGTGGACTTAAGACAGGTGTTTAAGGACAAGTTGTGTCATTCACAAAGTTGATAGTCTGAATGAGAATGCCCCCCCCACCTCCCCAACCTCCCACCCCACCCCACACACACACCCTAGGCTCATGTGCTTGAATGCTTGGTCTACAGTGAAACTGTTCCAAAAGGATTAGGATGTATGGCTTTCCTGGAGGAAGTGTATCTTTGGGGGTTGGCTTTGAGGTTTTGAAAGTTCACACAAGGCCTCTACCTATGGGTCAAGATGCAAAGGTTTCAGCACCATGCTTGCTTGCTTCCCACCATGATGATTGTGAACTAACCCTCAAAACTGTAAGCAAGCCCCCAATTAAATGCTTTCTAAGTGTTGCTTTGGTCATGGCGCCTCTTCACCAACAGAACAATAACTAAGACATCAAGTATTTATGATTCTCTTCAAGCTTTGTGAAAAGATGTTTCAAATAGCTTCCATCTTCTTGTATTGATGAGGACTTCTTTTATGACCCAAACACCATAGAGAAGATGCCATGTCTGCTTCAGAAAGAGTATATCCAGTTGCCTCAGGATGCAAAGTTCTAGCTGTGTCTCTTGGTCTATCGTGTGGGGAGTTTTTATTGATTTTTCATCTGGGTGCTCCATCGGTAGCTGGAATTGGGTCTGCTACTATTATCATATTGCTGTCTGTTTCTCCCATCAGATCTGTTGACATCTGTCTTTATATATTTAGGCACACCGTTGTCCGGTATGATATTATATATTTATCATTATCCTATAGTCTTGATGGATTGTCTCCTTTATTATACCCCAGTGATTTTCTTTGCCTCTTGTAATGGTTTCAGCGTATGTACCATTAACTGTCCTAAAACTTAGTATACAGCTCAGCCTGATCTCAAATTCTTCATCCTCTTGCCTCAACTTCCAGATGCTGGGAGGTTGGGTATACCCACAATCTCCACCCCTTACTTTCCGACACTGTAAAGCTAACTCGAGTCTCTTACAGAACTCAAACTTCACTGCGACTTAATTTCATTTTTAACATCCATTCAGCCACTCCACATCTTCTGATTGGAGAACTTAATCCATTTTCATTTAATTAAGTTATTTCTAGATAGGACAATTGCCACTTTGCTGGTTGTTTAATTGTTTTGCTGTTCCTCTGCCCCTTCTTCTGCCTCTTCTGAATAAAACCTCCATGCTTTAATCCTCCTTACAGCATTTTCTGTAATTTTGATGCTGCAATTATTTGAGACAGGGTCTCACTGTATAGCCCTGGCTATCCTCAAACCCATACGTAGACCAGGCTGTCCTGGAATTCATAGAGATCTACCTGCTTCTATCTTCTGGGGACTTGGATTAAAGGCATGTGCCACCATGCCAAGCCAAAGTACTCCTTTTGATATTGGGTATCTAGTAGCAATCTGTTGTAGCTATGGTTGTTTTAGTATGACTGTCTCTTACCTATATGCTTAAGGCAAACACCATTATGGTTTTAGAGACAATTTGAATCTATAATTAGCTCTGACATGGAGTTATCTGTCCATTACTTAGAAGTCAATTACCAAGTAAAAACTCTGTTCCTTTGGCGATGTTTCCTAGGTTGTTCACGCTCCGTGACATCTTTCACTTCCTCTTTCCTCTGGAAACAGACACCTCTGCCTCCAGGTTTTACAGCATAGCTTCAGGAAACACCCTAACCAATCAGGCTAGCTATGGATTCTGAGGCCCTCTCACCCAGGCCAGGTGCAGAGAACCTCCTTTATGTTTTATTTCCCCTACTATGTGCCCATAAATTCTCATGCCTGTGTGCCGTTCACTAGTCCGGCTGAATACACATGTTGTTAGCCATCTTCCAAGTTCACACCACTGCCCAAGAACACTCAAGGAATCTGGGCACACGGCAGGAGAGGGAGGTACAGCAACTGGGGTATCCATAGATCAAAGACGGGGCTGCAGGTATAGCATCCGAAACAACTCAGGAGAAGGCATCCAGACAGAGCCCACAAAACAGCAGGTTGTGCAGTTGAGTGCTAAGCCCAGGGTGGTTCAAGTCCCTGCCTTTATTGCCCTGAGACAGCCACTTTCCTGCCCTGCAGCTATCTCCTTGCACAAGGATTCTCAGCCAGGCAAGGAGCAGGTGAGTGCCTTGGGTATCATCCCACCTGACTGCAGGTGCTGGGGGTGGGGAGACTCTGTGTCAGCACTGGAGTGCCGTGTCTGCCCGAAGGGAGGATGTGAGCACAGTAACACCGGTCTCCCTCCATTCAATGATCCTGATCTGACCAGAAAATCAGATACTTGGTGATGAAACAAGCTGCCCTGGCACGTGTATCGTAAGTCCACCCAGGATTTTATAGCAAATCAGCATAAACTGGACAGCTTGTGAAAAATAGACAACAGATTCTCATAGTCCTGGAGGCTTCAGAGTCCAAGATCAAGACAATGATGGATTTCGTTGCCTGATTGTACTGGTTAAGTTTTTGTTTGTTGTTTGTTTGTTGTCAGTGTGACACAAACCTACACACATCTGGTATGGTGGTTTGAACGAGAACGATCCTCCATTGGTGGAACTGTTGGGAAGTGTGGCCTTGCTGCAGGAGGTATGTTCCTGAGGATGGGCACTGGGGCCATCCTCAGTCATCTGTCTCTGCCTCCTACTTGCAGGTAAGCCTGTAGCTCTCAGCTGCAGCCCGGCACCTCACCTGCTGCTGTGCGCCCTACTGTGAGGGTCACGAGCTCACCCTCAGAAACTCATTCTTCAGGAAGTCGCCTTGGACATGGTGTCTCTTCACGGCCATAGACGAGTAACTAAGACATCTGAGAAGAAGAAACCTCCGCTGAGGGATTGCTTCCATTAGATGTCTGAGGGCACATCTGGAGAGGAAAGGGCCAGCCCACCTAGGCAGGTGACCCTAGGTTGTATAAGAAGCAAACTGAGCAAGCCATGGAGAGCATGCCAATAAGCAACATTCCTCCATGGCGTCTGTTTTGGTTCCTGCCTTGAATTCATGATGAACTGTGTGACCCAGGAGGTGTAAAATGAAAGAAACCTTATCCTTCCCAAGTTGCTTTTGCTCATGGTATTTACTGCAGCTGCAGAAAACAAATGAGGTCACCTGAAAGAAGGGGCTAGCTGCTCTGTACTCTCCTTCCTGTTCATCACCTGCAAGCTACTGGAAAGCAAGAACCAGTCTGTCTTGTTCATTGCCGCTGCTTCTTGACCCTCCTGAATAGTCCCTGGAATGCAGCAGAAGCTCATTAGATAGTTGATGGATGAACAATGAAATAAGAAATATTAGTATCAGCCGGGCAGCGGTGGCGCACGCCTTTAATCCCAGCACTTGGGAGGCAGAGGCAGGCGGATTTCTGAGTTCGAGGCCAGCCTGGTCTACAGAGTGAGTTCCAGGACAGCCAGGGCTGTACAGAGAAACCCTGTCTTGAAAAAAAAAAAAAAAAAGAAATATAAGTATCTTGAACACTGGGTTACATTAAGATAATTCCCAGAAAGCGGAATGGCTGCATCAGAGGGCACGAGCATCTTACAATTTGATACCCACCAACATCCCTCCAATGATAAAAGTGGGACTTCCACACACCCTCCCCACCCCGCCATCTACACAGTCTTCATACACACACACATAAGTATCCATGAGTACACACACATCCATGTTCTATGTCTTCCCCATGCAGACACAAGGAGAGACCTGATGCCCCAGCACTATGAGAACCAAGCGCTCAGCCTGTGACACTGAGGGGCACCCAGTTTGAAGCCAGGGTAAGTGAGAGAGAGGCCCTTCTCACCTCAGCTGATGAGGGTGATTGCTCATCATGGTCGCCTCTCCCAGTGCTCTTTGCAGGAAGGACCAACGTTTGCAAATTACCTTTCAGGTCCCTGACTATCAGACTCGGCAAAGCAGCCGCTAGCACTGCCTGGGCTCAATAAATGTTTAATTAATTAATCAATCAAGCCAAATCAAACATGAGTGTGATTATCCAGATATTTCTATCTATACACCACGAGGTGGGTCATTAATTGCTTTTTTTTTTTCTCTCTTTTAAACTTTTCTACTGAAATGAGAATATGTTTGGGAATTAGGTAGACATAGCCTTAGAGGTTTTTTTTTTGTTTTTTTTTTTTTTTCAAAAAAAAAAAAAAAAAAAAACCTGATAAGTATGAAATATTATCAGAGTATCCACCAGAACAGAATGCTGCTAAAACAATCGTTGTTATCCTGAAGTCAATGCCTTACTGTTCATAATGCTGAGGTAATAAAATACCACAGCTTGTGTGGAGACAAGGGTTTTTTTTTTTTTTTTTTTTCTTTTTTAATCTGCAGATATGGTTCCTCCAAACAAAAAAAGCCAAACTCAAGAGAACCTACATCAGCACTATTTTGCCAGGGTGAATGTCCGTGATCACTTCCGCTAATCACAAGGACAAAGGGATGCTCTGTTGCGTGAGATCCTTAATTGTGCCTCTCCCTGTGGGATCCCGTCAGAATCTCCCAGTGCCGCAGCTCTGTAAGAAAATATTGCATCGGCTCAAAAGTAGGAAACTAAAAAGCTGATAATCAAATATCCACGCTGAGCAGACGTGCTGTCTGGTTCCCGCGCTTAATAAACTTGCAGTGGATGCTGAAGGTTTCTGAGAAACACCCCACAGCCTCCCGAGGCTCTGCTGGGTTTTGCATCTTCACACAGTCACTTAAGACCATAAATTATCTGCCTCGGTTTCATTTAAAGATCATAAGATGCTGGGATTTTATACTGTTTATTTTGAGCTATAAATACTAGCCTTGGTCTTTCTGGGTATTAATGTGATGGTAATTGTGCTCCTGGTGGATTTGGGACAGAAATAAATGAATGGTTTTCCTAAGGCCCACCAGCCAGTGGGTACTCTGCACTGACACCTCTTCTTCTGCCCCTGGTAGAATCTCAACACACAAACCCCACATACCTCAGGAACGTGCACTAGACAGAGCAGAGCATCCTGGCAGGTTTAGTCCAAAGTAAAATAATAATAATTCACGCAAAGCATCTTCCTCTTACTAGGCTCAAGATTTGCCTCGGTTTTTTTTTTGTTTTTTTTTTTTTAAGATCTTCTGGGTTGACTTCGAGCGCTCACTCGCTCGCACATTCGTCTGGGAAGCAGTGATCTGGCAGCATCCCTCAGCTCAGAGATGTGCCAGGAGGACTCCAGCAACTCATCGAGGCCTCCGATTCCTCACAGACTGAGCCCCAGCACAGAGACGCGTGATCCCTACCATAAGTACTGCCTTCACAGGCTGTCGGGGAGTGTGAACCCGGGACAGCAGAGCTGGCTGAAAGCCCAGCAATAGCCACTTCCTCCCTCGCCTCAGCGGCACAAACACTCAGATCAATGCTGTTGCTTTGGAGTCTGCTCCGTTCCAACATTGTCAACACACGTTTCAGCCACACGTCGTCCACAAATACACACGCCAACACACACAGCCATCGCACGTCCGTCTTCACCGTCAACTCTTTACCTTTAAATGATGCAAGGCCTGTGTCCCAGTTTGCTTCACTGTTCCTGGGATAAACATTGACCGAAACCAAGCCCGGGGAGACCGGGGTGGGTGGTGGGTGGTGGGTGTTGACTTCGAAGTTACAGTCCACTGTCAAAAAAAAAAAAAAAAAGGAGGCTTCCCACTCAAGGTGGGAAGCTGGAGGCAGGAACTGAGAGACCACCAAGGAACTCTGCTTACAGACTTGCCCTCATGACTCATATACCCAAAACCCACCAGCACAATCAATCATTAACAAAAACAAACAAAAAATTGCCCCACAAATAACAAATATGCCTACAGGCCAATGTGTTGGGGGGGGGGGCAATTCCTCAGTCCAAGTTCCCTCTTCCCAGGTATACCTAGGCTTTTATCAAGTTGCCATAAACTATGACAGTGTACAAAGGAATAGCCGAATCAGGACTGCCACTGTCTCCCTAGGACTCTAGCCAAAAGCCATCCAAGTGTTATATCCACTTCAGGTAATTCATCCTATGGGCTCGTAGAGATCTGAAGTCAAGTCACCAAGACTTTGATGAATGTCTGGGAATCTTGTAACCCTGAAAAATCACCTGGATCTTGGATAACAAGCCTCCAGGATCTGAGCATTTATCCCAAGATCAGAAAATATACCCCAGAATCTGAACCTGTCCTCTGGAATTGAGCATGAGATCCCCAGGATCTGAGCCTGTCCTCCAGGATCTGAGCGTGCACCCCAAAATCTGAACTTGTCTTCTAGGATCTGAGTGCGAACCCCAGCACCTGTGAAGAAGCAATGAAGCAGCATAAGAAGAGATGACACCTGGGTGTATGAGACCCCAAAACAAGCACTTACCCTCCCATAGGAATTGCATTTTCATACCTGACTCCTTTTCCATTGAGTGTGGTTAAATCTTAACAAGGGACAACAGCACTGGAAGAACCAGGTCCCAAAAAAATCTGTGTCATCCATGTTAAAAAGAAGAGGCTGAGCCTCTTGGGACATGGTGGTCCCAAGTCTGGAAGGCAAGATCACAAATTCAAGGCCTGGGCTACATAGAAACAATCCATCTCTAAAAAAACATGGAGGAGAGGGGAGTCTGAATGTTTTAAAATTTCTTTGCTTAGCATAGTGGCACTCATTTTTAATCCTAGCACTAAGGAATCTGAGGCAGGAAGATTTCAGTTCAAAGCTAGCTTGGATACACGGTGAGTTCAGGGTCAGCCTGTGCTACACAGTGAGTTCAAGATCAGCTCTTTTTTTTTTTTTTTTTTTTGAGATTCTGTCACAACACAAATCAACACACAAACACACACACACATACAAAATAATGGACAGATGACTGATTGACAGATCAATTGGTAGGTATGATAGATCAATTGATAGGTAGATTATAGAAGGTAGATGGTAGATAGATAATAGATCAATAAGTAGATGAGCAAAAGAAGGGGTGGAAATAATGATGTATCTCCTGGACGCTCTAACATAAAGGCACCCAAGCTCCATGGAAACCACACAATGTTGGCAACTGGTAGATACTAACCTCCAGCTTCTTCAGTATTATCTAAATGACTTTGAACGACTGATTCCTAATCTTTGAAAAAAGGCGTGGGGGGCAACAGTTGTGGGGATTAAAGTATCACATATCTGTACCATGCAATACTTCCCACAGAAGCCTGGCACATGAGGAGGGGCCAACAGTCAACCCACTAAGCAAGAAAACTCAGTCTCCTCTAGCAGGTCCACCCTGCCAAGGATGGGTCAGCAGAGATCGGGAGCTGGAATGCAGCTCAGTGATAGAGCACTTCCCTCTGCATGTACTGAGCCCAGGTTCAAACCAGTACCACACATACATTCATACCCAAAAAAAAAAAAAACAACTAAAAATATTAAACTAGAAACACACATTGGTAAGAGTCATGTCAAGGATTGCAGCTTCAGACCACAGAAAAGGAGAGTTAGGGGCATTTAGAGTTGAGGGTAGAGCAGAGAGTGTGGGTAGAAAGCAGAGGAGTCCTGGACCAAGAACAATATGAAACCCTTTGCTAAGTGTACCTCTCCCATATGCACAGTCAGAGGAGACAGCCAGTGGTAAGACCACAAAGGATGCTACCAGCACACCCAGGAGCCAATGGTTAGAGTCCTCGCTTCAGCTCTCTACTCCTCTGATCTTTATGCCTACATTCATGCCCACATGGTGAACCTCCAGCAGCAGATGACTCCCCCAATCCCACTCCAACCACTTATGAAAAAAGTAAAGATTGGTCCTCTCTCCACAGCTCCCTCAAAATAATTACTCCAGTTGTATTGTCTGAGCCCACTGCAAAAGCAAAGATTTCTGGAGACTTGGCAGGGTATAGGGTGGAACTTCCCCTGTGGAATGGGAGAACTGGGAGGTTCCTGGCACCCCGATGTGGGCTGTACACATCCCATCACACAGATGTTGAGGATTTTGCCTGTGTTGTTGAAGATCTGGTCTGATGGGATCTGAGCACACCAAGGGGAGGCAGCCAGACAGGTTCCCAGAGCAGAGACTGAAAGGCCCCTGAGGAGACAACTTGGGAGCCTACATAAATGGAAAAGAAGATAATATGCAGCTCACTGGTATAGCCAACCTTTCCTGAGCAAGCACAAGGCCCAGGGTTCAATCCCCAGAGCCTCTAGAAAAGGAAGGGTGGAAGAGAGAAAGGAGTAATTTCCTTTTAGATTTCATCCTGGTAAAACAAAAAAAGTCTGTCTGGGCATGATGGCACACAGCTGTAACTGCAGCACTCAGGAAGTCGAGGTGGGATATGGTAGTGAAATCTGCTCTAGCCTGGGAGATATTAATTAGCAAAACAGTGTCTTTAAAAGACAACATAAAAACTATGCTTAGAGGAAATCCTTTGTTAAGTTTCACGTGATGTGAGGTGACACTCTAGGAGTATGTTATATGATAGAGGTGAGAAAGTCTCCCTCTAATGAATGGCATACTGCCTGAAGGAGTCTGTCTCTCTTTTGTCTGTGTGTGCATAGGACCATGGGAAGATCCAATCCATGTGGTATAGAAAAAAAAAAAAAAAAAAAAAAAAAACAATTTTGCATCCTGATATGGTGACAGGCAGTGTCATGTCACTAGAAGCTAGAAACATCTGTAGAGGGAGCTACAGTCTTTATGCTATGACTAGGAAGAAAGACTTTCTCTATTACAATATTCCTGACCTTGTATGTGTGGATTTTCCACAGCAAGTCATTTGTCCCCAGACATTACCTGGGTGTCCAGTGATTCAATGCATTTCTGACATTGAGCACCGAGAGGCGTCAGGCCCCACAAGACCCCTACTTCAGACAGATTACATGTAGTGGTATCATCAAACCTCCTGTAAGTAAGAGGTTTTAGAATTTAAAGCAGAGACCTTCTCATCTTCCCAGAGTCAGTCTGTTAGGTAAAACATTCCACCCTTCTAATTATTTGATCTTTCTGGTAACCAGCCCCTTAGAGGCCCAATCTCAGTCACCTCGTTAACACAAAGTCAGATGCCGCTGATTGGTTGTAGATAATCCTGTCACTCAGAAAACTCCAAAGATTTGGGGGCTCTGAGCCAGGAACTTAGAACTAAGACTAAATGTTTGGTTTTGTGTTTTTTCCCTTGACGGAGTGAAGGAGACCAGAGACTGGACCCTACTATGTGGCCCAGTCTGATCTTGAACTTGCTACTTTGTTCAGGCTAAACTTGAACACAGGGTCCCTTTCTTCAGTCTCCCAAGTGCTGATGTCACAGGCATACACCACCATGCCCCATACTTAAATGGTTTTCTTTTTATGTCACAGACCCCTTTGTCATCAAGCATTAAGGTTATGTGAGTAAGGACTTCAGGAATGTCTAAGAGCAATGTCTAAGTTGTCATGTAAGCCAAACACACACAGCACAAACAGACCCAGGAGGATAAAGGCAGAGATAACAGATGCATTGTAGAAGAGTGCAGAGGAGAAGAGACAGGCTCATGTGTAGCCATGGCCCTGTGGCTGAGTTCTCGGGGCTCTGGAAAGTTCATTTCCAGCAGAGTCCACACCTTTCCAACCTTAAGACTCTAGGGCTCTAACTGTATTTTGATATTCCGCACAAGGCAACATGAGATAGTGGTGGTGGTAATTAGTAGAGCAGCCATATATCGCCATACAGTGTGCTTGCTGCCACAGTACGATGAATTTTCTCGCCTATCCAGTGCACAGTGCATTGTTCAGATTAAACTCCTAAGATCACTTCAGATGCACTATTGATTTTCATTATTTTAGCTTTCTCCATCCCCGAGTTCCTTGAAGCCATTCCCCAGTTTGATTTTATCCGGCAGAACAATCTCCACCTCCTCTTTCTAGTCATTAGTTCCTAAAAAATCTCAGGACTTGAGAGTCCGAGGAAGGAAGCTCATTTCCATAGAAGTTTGTCCTTCCAGAGGGATGGTGGTTTCTGGTTTCCTGGAGCCCGTGGGAGCTTCTCCCACTGGGACAGCAGGTGTGTTGTACAGCATCTCGTCCCAGATAAAACAGTCTATCTTGGAGGGAAGCTCATTAAGTCTGAGAATTTTCTAGGGGTGGAGTGCGAGCTCCTTAAGCTCAGGAAGAAAACAACTCAAAGGCTTCAGGAAGTCCCTGAAACTGACCAGATACAGGAAGCACCTCCCTCTCCAAGCATACATAAGCAGTAAAGACTGTGGAGAAACTCTCAAAAAACCAGCAGAGCCACTTAGAAGAGGTTCTAGACTGCAGTCTAGACCTCTCTCGAACCTACCCAGCTGCCTACAAGTGTACAGTATGCTCCAGGCTCCCAGCTTTGTAAGTTAACTCCAGTGAAATGCAATGGGTCATTGAGTTAGTTAGACTTTGATGGAATCCACACTCTGGTCTGCCATCGGCTCTCTATTTGGGAGGAATAGACATTTATTCTCATCTCCCTAGGAATAGTGTCACACGACAAGGCGTCATCATGGACTCAGCAGTTCTGTGTGTATGAGACATCCTTCTTATATAATAATGAATCATCTTCTGTGATGGAGATACATCCTTCCAGTTTTCAGATCCCCCCACGAGAGGTAAAGCCTTAGGCTGCGCTGAGCCACCCTGGAGTATGGGGCTCTTCCAGTGCTCATGTTCCCACCTGCTTTGCCCTTCCTGCACTGTTTCCTGTAGCTATTGGGACACACGGCATCGAGGCAGAAACAGTCCTCCAGAAATAAGCACGGTAATTTCTCAGCAGAGGTCTCTTGTGACTTTGCAGTGGCATCCAGGAGGCTGGGATCCCTCCGGTGCCTTTGCAGAGTCTCTCCTCTGATTCGCTGTCATGGGGAACAGATTACCTCTGCATACAAGCAGCGAGATATTAAAATATCGCTGGACAGCATTCTGCCTCTGATATTGGGGAACAATCAGAGATGGTTCTGTGTAGACTGGCAGAGCAACAAGATGTACAACTCCAAGGCTGTTAAAAAATAAAGCCACGTACAGAGGGGCTGGGAGGGCTGCCGAGGCCTCCGTCTTCGAGGGGACAGAGACTGCTGTAGAGGAAGACATCACAGACAGAGGACATCGTGGCTCTGTGCGGGGAGGGGATAATGGTGAAACACATTCACAATCATCCGTCTATCTGCCTGGGTGCTGACTCCTTAGAACAGTTCATTCTGGGACTTGCATCTAGGAAGATGGACAAGCGTGCGGTAAACACACCAAATAACAGGACTGCAGAACATTGTAAGTGTGGACCAGAGAGATGTCTTAGCCACTAAGAGCACTTTGTGCTCTTGCAGAGGACTAGGGTTGGAGGTTCCAAGCACCCACACCAAGTGGCTCACAGTCACTCTTAATTCCAGTTCCGGGAATCCAGTGCCCTCTTTTGGCCTCTATAGGCAATAGCCACACATGCACTATGTACATCCAGAACAAACACGTGCATGAAACAAAAATAATAATGTTTTTATTGAAAAGGTACCAGGCATGGTGTGATTTGTTCCTTTAATCCCAGCACTCAAGAGGCAAAGGCAGATAGATCTCTATGAGTTCAAGGTCAACCTGGTCTACATAAAGAGTTCCTGGTCATCCAGGGCTATATAGTGAGATCTTGTCTCAAAAATAGAAAGATTTAAAAAAAAAGTTACAAATGGCTGGGAGGACAAGGACAGGACTGAATTACTAGGAAGCGCTGGCAAGGCTGGGGCAGCCACCTCTCCAGTCTGGGTGACGAGGAGCACACCTGTGAAGAGGGGCAGCCACCTCTCCAGCATCTCAAACGAGGTGAAAAAAAAGAATTCAGGAATTTGTGGTGGGTGTCAAGGCTAATAATAAACCCCCTTTTTAGGGCCTGGAGGGAGGGCTCGAAGGTTCAGAGCACTGGTTGCTCTGAACAGAGTTGCTCTTACAGAGGATCCAGGTTCAGTTCCTAGCACCCACATGACAACTCTGTATAACTCTAGTTGTAGAGGATCTGATGCCCTCTTCTGGCCTCCTAAGGAACTACACACACATGGCACATACACATACACACAGACAAAACACTCATCTACAGGGAGTGAAAATAAGTAAGCAAGCCAGCCTGTTTTTAACCATCCTCAGGTATTTCTGTTTATTCTGCTGCTTTTGTTTTTAGAAAACCGAGGAGCTAACTCTCTCACATGCGATATGAGCGGGTGGTTAATGCTTGACTCTACAACACGAGAACTATTTTAGATTTTGTTTGCCTATGTTTTTTATTTTTAACCTACTTCTTTAGCAGAACAAATGCCAAGCAGAGGTTAGAAAGAAATGTTAGCATAAATGTAAACATCTACTTCATGAAGATTCAGGCAAAGGCGGGCTCTTTTTCTGCCAAAACAACCCCTCCCCCCCATTTCTTATCTGCAAAGGTTAAACAAGGTCTTAGCCTAACTGTTGGGTTCCAGATCTAAACATCAAACTCAACCCCATGGGTCTTGAAGCTAACCAAAGGGAGAAGAGAGTGTCCCTTGGTGAAGACCCCACTGTGTGTGCTGGAAGTGAGTAGGCAAACTGAGGGAGCTGGAGAAGGATAAGATTTATCCAAGAGGCAAGAGTGTTGAGAAAGAGAAACTGCAAACAGATTAGCGAGAAGCAACTGGCTGCCCTACAGCAAATAGCACGGCTTTGCCTCCTGCAAAGGAATCACACCGACCCGTTCCAAGTGCTTTGGGTTTGCTGTGCGCACGGCCTCTGTCTAATGAGATGGTTTCCAACCAGTTGGATTTCACACTGTTCGGTGCCAGCTTGGCAATTTGTTTTGAATCAAACCCTTCAGCCTGTTAACCTGGTGGGTAAGACTTCTGGGTGGGCAGCCAGAATCCTGCATGATATTTTGCTTTTCTTAAAGGAAAGAGAAAAAGGAAAATGGTGTTGGTGGTAGTAGCACTAAGGAGAAGGAGAGTGAGTTCAGAGGCGGGCATGGTGGTCCACCCCTGCAATTCTGACAATGTGTCAAGAGGCTGAGGCAGGAGGATCACAAGTTCAAGGCCAACCTGAGCTTACATGTCAAAATGCTATCCTG
This sequence comes from Mastomys natalensis, assembly GCA_021653895.1. Classification (NCBI taxonomy): domain Eukaryota; kingdom Metazoa; phylum Chordata; class Mammalia; order Rodentia; family Muridae; genus Mastomys; species Mastomys natalensis. The sequence goes on from JAJTUV010001022.1 coordinate 717,408, forward strand.
TAAGTTGAGGCAGGGAAGGAGGAAGGGACAGAGAGAGGGAGGAACAGAGGGAGAGAGGGAGGGATGGAGAGAGGGAGGAACGGGGTTGAGGGGAGAAGAATCCAATCAGATTGTTGTCTTGACACTTGGAGCCCAGCAATAGAGTCTTACCTTGTAGATGTGGTGGGTAGCTAAGGGCAATGGTGAGAGCCTGGGTTGTCTTGGAGGCCTCTGGGGCCTCCCATACCAGTGTCTTCTATGGAGATATCCCAAGCCCTACACCATCAATAACTCACATCTTCTGGGAGAAGCATTGTCCAGCCATTCATGTGCTTCTATTTGAACACTCTTTTGTATAAACTATCATCTGGAATTACTTTATAAGCTAGGAAGCAGGATTTTAGTCCAGAGCAAGTGAGCTCCAGTGAGTAGGGATTTAGAAACAAAGTTGTCTGTGACAGGTAACTGTGGTTGTCAGCTCCATGGGAGTAACGAACTCCTCAGGGACTCACAAAGCCCGCCTCTGGGTGATGCTATGATGCCATTTCCAGAGACAATTAGATCATGAGGGCTTTGACCTACACCAGTGGATTATCCAGTGATGGGCTTATAATCGAGTATTGGTGGGTATAAGGTAGACAGCGGGGCTGAGTTTAAAGGTGTAAGTTGGTGTGGGTGTGTCCTTACGGCTGTATCTTCCCCTAGTCCTTCCCTGTGTCCTTCCCCTACTTCCTCTCCACTGGAAGATGAACTGTTCTGACAAGTGTCCCCACCACTATCATATGATGCTTAAGAAAATGGGACCCTCAGAACTGTGAGTCAAAATAATCATCACCCCTGCCTCAAGCTCTCTCCGTATCCTGGTCACAGGCAGAGCAAAGGGGGCTTACACAAATTCCAACCTCATTCGCTTCAGTGGCAAATATGAAAGTCCCCTGGGACCAGCAAGATGGCTCAGTGGAGACAGGTGCCTGCTGCACAAGCCTGATGAGCTGAATTTGACCCCCAGAATCCACACAAAACAAACAAACAAGCGAAAAAGGGACACAGTGTTGCTATAATCCCAGGACTCCTAAGGTCAGTGGGAAGTAGACACAGAATTACCTGGAAGCTCACAGGTAGCCTGGAGTACACACTGGCAGAAACAAGGGAGACCCTAGAGAAAAGAAAGGGTCTTGTTAGCTTTGACATTGGATGCATTAGATGATGTTGCATAGAAGGCTGAAAGCCCTCACTCCAAGGAGCAGGGACAGGAATGGCTGTTTTAAACTCTTCCCACAAGGTCAGAGGTATGACAGAGAGAGGATCAACCTCTGTAGAACTAAAATCTCTCATCTTCCTCAGCTTCCACTCCATTGAGAACTGCACAGGGCTAATCAGCCCCCCAGGCTGCTGATACAAGACAATGAAAGCTGTTCTCCGTCAACACGTGAAGCTGAAGTGACAGCTATCCAGGGCTTGGATGGGATAGCAACAAATGCCTTTGACTTATAATGAACGAGAAAGGCTTTCTTAGCTTACAGAGGTCATGAAAAGGAGCATACCCACACTCAAAGGAGCATGTGTTTGAGGGATTATATACTTAAATGTACATGCCGTGTGAGTGTGTGTGTGTGTGTGTGTGTGTGTGTGTGTATGTGTGTGTGTGTTTCAAAACTCCAGCAGCCCAACTGTCCATTGATTTTCTGACAAGCTGCATGGTCCTTTTCAACTACCAAAACCAGAAAGATGACCCCGAGCAGTTGAATACTGTCAAGAAAGTTCTGGAAGTGCACACAAGGAGAAGCTGAGCACTTGATTCGACTCGACATTGATGATTGATCCCAATAGTGTCTGCTCCCGATATAATCAATCCTCCCGGCACCTTCTGGGGCAGAGCACAGAAGCTGCAGAGTGACTGGCTCTAGCAAGCCTGAGCACCACAAACACGTCACCAACAGGTTGTGCCTTTTACCCTTTTCTCCCATTCCCTCTGTCTTGTTAAACCATTAGATTACATTCCTAGAGCTAGCCACCACGGTCCATCCCCTTATTTGGCCACTTCCTCCTCCTGAGACTGACCACCAAGGTCCAGCTATCAGAGTTTTAAAGTCCAACAATCAAACCCCCAATCAAAATTAACAACTTTGCCAGGCGGTGGTGGCACACGCCTTTAATCCCAGCACTTGGGAGGCAGAGGCAGGCGGATTTCTGAGTTCAAGGCCAGCCTGGTCTACAGAGTGAGTTCCAGGACAGCCAGGACCAGAGAAACCCTGTCTCGAAACAAAAAAAAAAAAAAAAAAAAAAAAAAAAAAAAAAAAAAAAAAAAAAAATAACAACTTATCCTAACATGGGGTTTCCCCTTTTTCCTTTATAAACAGCCATTTTGTCTACGGGCCACATCTGTCTCCTCTCTCCAGATGTAGTCCTTTGTCCCTCCAGGGCAAACATCCTTTCCTCCTCTCCCTCGTTCCTTTCTACTTCTCCGTCTCCTTTGTCTCCTGTCTTTGTCTCTTATTCCTGCCCTCTGTCCCTTTGGGGCAAATCAGTCTCCTTGATGCTGAGCACTTGGTCTTGGGTTGTCTCCTGTTAGCTTAAAGGTACTTGCACACAACAATGGAAACGTTGCAGCATGGAGAACTAGCAATTTCATCATCTAATTTCTTAATGTCTGGAGCAAATACCACCAATTTTTAAAGAATATTTCCTTCTGGCTTGTGTTTGTTACTTTGTATCACTGTAACCAAAACACCTAAAAGAAACAATGTAACACGGGATGGGGGTGGGGGGAGGACTAGGGCCAGGCTACAACCTTCAAAGCTCCCTTCTTCCTATCTCCATCAATTAGATACCACAGTCTCCAAGTGTTCAAAATTCCCTGTGGTAATTGGTTGGGTCTTGGGCTGGAGATATGTCTCAGAGATGAAGACCACTGGCTTCTCTTGCAGAGGATCTGAATTTGATTCCCAGTACCAATGTCAGATAGCTTACAACCAGCTGTAATGCCAGCTTCAAGGGAGATCTGACGTCTCTGGTCTCTTCAGGCATGTGCACATACACACACAGACACACGCAGACACACAGAGAAGGAGAGAGAGAGAGAGAGAGAGAAGAGAGAGAGAGAGAGAGAGTTAGTTGTTGGAGTTGGAGAGATGGCTCAGTAGTTAAGAGCACTAAAAAGTACTGGCTGCTCTTACAGAAGATTCAGGTTCAGTTCCCAGCACCCACATGGTGGCTCACAATCATCTATAACTCCAGTTCCAGGGAATCCAAATGCCCTCTTTTGGCCTCCATGGGTACAAGGCACGCAAATAATACACAGACTTACGATTAGGCAGAACACACATATACATAAAAATAATTTTTAAAAATTACATGAGTAGAGTATGAGTTAGATGTTTTAAAAGCCCCCTTTCCTTGTTGCTTCTGCTTAGACATCCCTGTGTCTTTCCACTATCACTCCTGCAAATGTGTTCTGGGAACAAGAAACTGCCATCTTAGGGAACCTGCTCTCTCTGTTCTCTGTCTCTCTGTCTCTCTATCTCTATCTGTGTGTCTGTGTGTGAGCACACGCACATGCTAACACGTGCGTGTGTGTGTGTGTGTGTTGTGTGTGTGTGCATATGTGTACCCTGAGCGCAGGAAGCAGCAGCCATGTCACAGGTCACCTCTGAAGTCCATACACACATGCTGTTGTTAGTGCAATTCAAAGAATTTGTCTAGTTAGACCATTTTTTCCTCAGATACTTCCCAACACAGTCAATCAACTCCCTCAAATTGACACTGTCATCCAAATTAAATCAATACTTTTTTGCAAGAGCAGAATAAGTATTTTATCTAATAACCGTCTCATTTGCAGTGCTGGCTACTGCATCTCTTAACAATTTGAATTTAACCCAACATCATTTCCATCTTTGTATCAATTGCACTCAGATACAACATGAACATCTAATTGAATTCTGTTTTGGATCACCTATGACACATCTGTTTATGACAGTTCCCCAGAAAGAAAAGGCCATCAGTCAAAAGGGTGGTTATCAAAAACACACATCACTTTTAACATAACAGTCTCTGGGTTTGAGTCATAGTGCAGGCAACTTCTCTGTGCCTTGGTTGTGCCGTGATAGATCTTCATTGTCAACCAGACTCGATTTAGAATCATCTGAGAGGCTGGTGAGGCAGTGGGCCAGTGGCAGGGGGATATTCTAGAGTAGTTTGACCTTCCAGACTCCTAGGGATCTTGCATGTGCATGACATGTGTAATAACATAAACTCAGAAAGTCTCTCTCCCTCTCCCCTTCCCTCTCCCCCTCCCTTCCTCCTCTCTCTCTCTCTCTCTCTCTCTCTCTCTCTCTCCACACACACCCACCACACACACACACACACAGAGAGAGAGAGAGAGATTGCATGCTTACTGCAGTCCCAACACAGTATACAAACAAGTGGGTTGAGTTCAAGGAGAAAGGGCTCTGAGTCCACAGAACCCCAACCATTTGATTTCGAGCCTAAATCTAGTCCAAGGTCTGTACACCACAGCAGAGGACCTCATGTTGGAATTCTTCTAAAATCATCTTATGGAGCTTGGCATAATGGTACATGCCTGTAATCTCAACACTAGGGGTTAGTTCAAAGTCAGCCTGCACTGCAGAAAGATTAAAAGTGAAAAAAAAAAATTAAACCCACAACATATTCTGAATTTACCTTTCCAACGTCCCATAAATGACATGTCAGCATACCTATCTCTTAAAATTAAAGAGGAGAAATGGGAAAATATGGGGATAAACGTTTTAGTGTCTTGTATCTTAAGTAATTATACAGCAATACTGTAATAATCTGACAGCAATTGACAAGGTAAAAGTGCACAGTAATCATGTATTGTGCCTGAGTAAGCAGTACGGTATCACCTAACACCCTGCCTTTTATAAAACCGCTCCAGAGCTTGGAAACCCCCTCCCAGTAATGAATATGCTATTAAGGGGGAGTTTTACGTTTCTGCGTTTCCAATATAGTCATCTCTCAATAAATTTCTCTGACTCCTTTTGTAAATACATTTCTTTATTTCTCATTTTAAAAAAAAAAATCACCTTCTTTCCTGAGGGGATGTCATATATGAGCCAACCCCTCCTATATACAACCGTCAATGATAAAAGGCCAGATGATAAGAAAACTCGAAAGCAGACAATAGGATGCTAAATGTAGTCGGGCAGACAGAAGGCATTATGGGTACGTTAACGTCTTCAAAAGGAATATTTTACAATGCAAAAAGAAAATCTAGTTTTACTGCAGCACGAGACAAGTTCCAGCTTGCACACAATTTATCAGTAATTTCTTCATTTTGTTGTTTTGGATGTGCTTTTAGGATATGCCGGACAACTAGTAAAAAAACGTACACAATCCAAACGACATTTCAGATAAGTTTTATTGACTTAATGCTCTGATAATAAAATTATAACAATCAGTATTATTCTGATTTATTGTGATTTTTACTTTCACTTTGTAATGAACTCGGAGTGTAGCAGAATTGAATGTGGCGTTGCTGCCACCTCAAGGTCCCTCACTGCAAACTGAGATGGCTCAGTTCACCCTGACCACACTCTCGAATGTAAGTAACCAAGGGCGTCACAGATGGAAATACTGCCCCGCAGTCATGTCATGGTAAATCTAAACATTTATTTGCAGTGAAACCATGGGTTTTATATGCAATTTCCAGTGAAAACATATCCTAGTAATGCCAGTACACAATGTGGATGCTAGGTCCAAGAAGAAAAAAAAAAAAAAACAAGCTGTTAGACCACAGTCTAGGCTTGAAGAAACATCAGTGCAGCAAACGAAACAATAATCTTTGCATTGTTATCACTTTGGCATGGCTTCATCCAGATGCACTGGCTCTTTAAAAGAAAAGTGGTGCCCTAGCGTGTTTCTCTTTTATTGATCGGTCTTGGCTCCTCCTTCATCTCCAGTCTCTCTCCGTTGGTGACCTCATGAATTTGACACCCCCAATCTGGATTTTCCTGAAGCATCCCTCATACCAGCAAAGGAAATCACAGCACACTAAATTCCTCATGGAAACCCAGGTTATTTTATTTTGTTTTGTTAATTTTCATGATGTATTTGTTTGTCTGTGTAGGCATGGGCAAAAAGTGCAGGTGCCCTTGGGAGCCACAAGGGGGCATCAGATCCTCTCCCCGCCCCCATCTGAAGTCACGGGTGGTTTCGAGGTACCTGCCAAGGAGGCTGGAAACCAAACTTACTGGTTTTGCAAAGTGGAAATGAAGGAGACGCACTGATATTTTTCCTCCAAATTTTAAAACGCATATACCTTCTGACCAGGAATCCCCTGTTCTAGCCATTTGTTTCTCCAACACAAGGTACATGTGTCCCAAAACATATCTTACAGGGTAGCTCACTACAGCAAGGGGTTGCCAACCAAGTGTTATATCCTTCAGCACAAGGCTTGTAAAGGACGGCAAAACTGGAAGACTGGACTCTGAACAGCCTTCGCAGTCAGCAACGCAGCACTGTATGTACCAATATGGCACCGTTTCTCAAATCATATGGCTGAATAAGGCCAGGGAGTAATATGTAAAACAGAGTGTATGTGTTTACATAGAGTCTCTTTGAAAAAAAAAAAAACACACACACACACAATAAATCATTAGCAGTGGCTCCTTTGTAAAGGGGCTGGTAGTAAGTGTAAGGAAGACCTCATTGTTAGTATGTCCATTTCTGTCTTGAATTTTATACTGCATATGCTTATTAATGACTCAAAATGTGTAAATAAAAATAAAACCTTTGAAAACTGTATTGGATTGCAATTCATCACGAAAGTCAATAACTGTGAAGAAGAGACAAAGGAGGCTTGGGAATGGGGAGAAAGGAAGGAAGACAGAGCCAGGGGGACAGAGAAGGAAAGGCTGCCAGCCAGGGGTAGGATCTTCTGAGAGCACCGTGCTGGATCCAGCTGAACCCGCATCCGTCCCGTCTCCTCCTGTCCTCCCATCTCCCCTGACTTGCCATCCATTTCCCTTCTACTCATCTGTTCACATATCAACTTGTCTGATTCCTTGTGTTCTGCCTGCCTCTAAGGAGCCTCTATCGTCTTCTCTACCAGGAGGCTCAGAGCCAGCCCTCCTGCTCCTGGTGCCAGTACACGGCCATGCTTGCCAGGTATACGCTTCGTGCACCTGGACGTACAAAGAGTGTGAAGAAGCGGCATGAAGATTAAGAGCCCCATCTGCCATCCGCCCTCTACTGGAACTCAAAGTAGTCTGCAAAGTTGTCTGTGCTCTGCGTCTTCTCTAAGACGCCATAGCCATGAACTTATACTCCCCTCGATCAACGCCGGCCAGCGTGCACCGGGAGGATGCACCGGGAGGTTGAGAAATGAAATGCTACAATCTTGGGAGACGTCAATGAGCCCCACAGTGTTGCGTATGGATTCTGAAATGTCTCCCACAGTTTTAAAGTTTTGGACCCTAGCTGGTAATGCTATTTTTGGGAGGTTCTGAAAACTTGAGGATGTGGAGTCTAACTGGGGGAAGACAGACCCACCCTCTTCCCTCTCCTCCTCTCCCCCTCCTCCCTCCTCCTCCCCCCTCTCCTCCTCCCCCTCCCGCTCCCTTTCCCTCTCCCTCCATTCCTCTTCTCCTCCTCTCCTCTTCCTGTCATCCCTGATTCAAATGTCAGCTCTTCTCTGCCACAAAGTCTCCCAACCATGACTTTCTTCTCAGGTGCAAGGAACCAAGGAACCATTAGCAGAACTCTCTGAAACCATGAGCCAAAATGAATCTTTCTCTTTTTTTCCTTGTTTCTGTCAGGCATTTTGGTCATGGTGATGCAATGGGAACTAATACATACAGTCTCACAAACGGACCCAGGGCCACAGTAAACTAATGAGGTGACTGTATTGAAGATGCCTGCAGAAGGGCTGAGGAAGATGAAGGAGAGGGAGGTGAAGAAGAGAGCCTGTCTCTGGCTCCTGGCTTCACACCTTGACTGGGTTTCCTTTGCCTTTTCTTCTCTTATTAAAACATTTCTTTATCCTTCTCTGACTTCTCTCAATGGCACATCATTAACAGTGAAGCCAAAATTCTATTTGGTGTTATGTAATAACTCAGAGTCCACCATATGCCCACCAGAATAGTTTCATAAGCCACGGGTATGCAGCATTTCACAAGCACATATATTTCTGCTACTCAACTCTCCTACACACAGATAGAGTCTCTTTTGTTACTAGTTTAAAATGCTACAATCCAAGTTATCCCTGCACCAAGCAAACTAGTGGCTGGAGAGATGGCCCAGCAGTTTGCTAACTGAGCTGAGTTTGGTTCCCAGCATCCACATCAGGCAGTTGACAATCAGCTATGATCCAGCTCCAAAGTCTCTGACGCCTTCTTCTGGCCTCCATAGGCACCTGAGTGCATATGATACACATGTATAGACTCAGACAAACACACAATACACATAACATAAAATAGTTAAATAATTTTTGAAAGTTAGAAGCAAACTATTAAAGTGTTTTCTTTGCCTTAGAGAGATACCTTGTAGGTTTTTCTCCCTGATGTTACTTTTCTTGAACCTTCCAGAGAAAGTGAGCAAACTAAACCCTGACATACCCTGTGTCCTAGTTAGCTTAGGGCCACCTTGAGAGTCTCACTTGAAGCATCACCCAGATCAGACTGGCCTGTGGGCATGTCTCTGGGGGCATGTCTTAATTTTTAATTGATATTGTTGGCCCAGCCCACTGTGCCCAACATTATGGCCTAACCAGGTGGTTCTAGGCTATATAAGAAAGCTAAGCCAAGAGGTGGTGACTCACACCTTTAATCCCAGCACTTGGGAGGCAGAGACGGGCAGATCTCCCTGAGTTCGAGGTCAGCCTGGTCCACAGCATCCTCTGTGGTCCCCAGTGTGTTTTCTTAGTGAAATGAGTTACTTGGTGGGAGGCAATGCTGTATAGGAGAGCAAGAAGGTCTGTCTTCAGATTCCCACTTGAGTCCCTGCTCTTGCTTCACTGGATGGTGGACTGTAACCCTTATGCCAAAATAACTGTTTCTCTTTCCTACGTTGTTCTTGTTCAGAGCGGTTTATCACAACCACGGAAAGGAAACAAGAACATCCCATCCGAGACACTTCCAGAAAGGAAAGTGGTGCAGAAACTGGGCCACAACAGGCCTGCTGGACCCTGGTGGAGACTCTGTGCTCAATCAGCCCTGGACACACCGCCTGAATGTCCCGCCACTCTCTGCAGCCAGCCCTCACTCTAGGACATAAATTCTAAGACAAGCAATGCAGGAAGACCAAGAGAGCAAACACAGAGAACAACGGAGAAATTTTCCAAAGATTAAGTGAAGCCGCAACCAGCCTAGGATAGGATATGAATGTCCATTGTCTGACTCTTCCTTCTTCATTTCCTCCCTTCTTCCTTCTCTTCTCTCTCCTTCCTCTTTACTTCCCTTCTTTCTTCCTTTCTTTTCAAGACTTTTACATGCATATGAATTAAGAAACTACTTCAAATGCATGTTTGCTTCCACGCCCAACCTGTCACCCCCAACATGCATGTGGATACTTTTCTAAATACTCCCACCTGCGCGGGTGATGCAAACTCAGTTTTTAAAAAATGTCCTAGAAATCTGAGCTCTGAAGACATAAGGTGCGTCAAGAGAGGTGGAAAAGAGCAGGATCAGACTCTAAACCCATGGCTACAGCCTCAGGGAACTGAGCCCTGAGCGCAGCAAGCGTATGGGGTTGTACAACGGTCACCCATGGGAGAGCCGAAAGGGACACTTGAGGGAGTAAAGGGGCTCTTTGACACAAAGGAATTCTCTAGAAGGGAAGGACTAAGGAAACTATGATGAGAGGCTACCCTGGTTAGCCAAGTCTCTGACATGGCATCTGCTGCAATTATCACTGGCTATTGCCAATCTGATGTGAAGTCCCCTGTCCAGTATTCCCAGTACAGTAGCAAAGTAGAGTGGACAGTCCTTCTGCAGACATCATTGGCGTACTAGAGTTTCAAAAATTTTTATTCCACATTTAAGAGATTTACAGGAAATCTCCAGACAGTTAAGCTGAGGAGCTCAGACTGTCTTTCATCTGGCAGGAAGCCAGCCATTTGGAAGGGTGGCTTTAATTCCTAGGATATGGAGTCACACAGTCAGGAAGCAGCCCTGACCCCAGTAAGGTCAGTGCAGTGGCCAACTACCCTGGGCTCAATTTAGAGACATAACTATGGCAACGACTGTGCCCAATCGGTTATTAGAGGAGATTTATTGACGGATATGCTTGAATAGCAGGGCCATTAATTGCAATTACCAGACAAGACACTTTGCTCATCTTGGGGGGCTGAATGCCAAAATGCCCTAACAACTTTAAAATCCCATTTGCTCCCGGGCTCTCTGCTGGTCTCACAGAGTTTGCTCCAGATTCCCAGTCTTGAAGGTGGGGCTGATGGGGGTGGGGAGGAGAGAAAGGGGGATCGCTTGACATGGACCCAGATGAAGAAGACAGCAAGAGCTTGGCGCTGCTGAGGTGGGAGCTTAAGGATTGCATGCAGTCCCTACAAGTCCATCCTTCGAAAAGGCAAGGGAGGCAAAAGCAGAACCAGGCTCCGGACCCCACCAACATCAATAAATAAAACACCTTCTACCTTTGCCTTCTAACTCACAATGGCCATTTTCTCCAACACACTCAGCTCAGGCTCTACCCCCTGCTCATCCTGAGCCTAGAAAACTCATCACTGGACTTCATCCTTCTGGTCTACCTCAAGGTAGTGTCCCCTGAACACTCTTTCCTGTACTTTACAGGGTCTCTCTATGTACCCCTGACTGTCCTAGAAATCACTATGTAGACCAGGCTGGCCTCAGACTCAACAGAGATCTCCCTGTCTCTGCCTCTCAAGTACTTAAAGGTGTGGGCCATGGCACCTAGCCCTCCTATACCTTCTACTCCTTTCTTAGCACTGAAGTTATACTATGCATTCGTCTGTCTGTTCACTGGCCTCTCTCTCTCTCTCTCTCTCTCTCTCTCTCTCTCTCTCTCTCTCTCTCTCTCGTAAGACTCTCGGGTCCATGAGAACAGCCATTCACTTTGTTCTTTCCACTGCTGGACTCTGAGTGTCAGACACAACACTTACCATATGGTCCACACTCAATAAATATTTATTAAGGCCCAATGAGATGGCTCAGTGGGTAAAAGTATGAAGGCCTGATGACTTGGGTTCAATCCCCAGATCCTATAAAGTGGAAGAAGTGAACCAACTCAAGAGAGTTGTCCTCTGACTTACACACACACACACACACACACACACACACTGTGGCATGTGTATGCCTACTTTCATACACACATAAACACACACACCAATAGGTGAGTATTTGTTGAAAGCCAAGTATGATGGCACATACCTGTCATCTCAGCACTCAGGAGGTCCTGAGGCAGATGGATCATGAGTTCAAGGTTATGTACACATACATGCAAATGTCCACTCACATAAAATAATATGAAGAAATCCTATAAAAATAAAAATATTTTAAATGTATATAAAAGCATACCTTTGGTGGGAGGTTAAAGAGATAGTCCAGTGGTTAAGAACATGAACCGCTTCTTTCCTGCACCCATGCCTGGTGGATTGCCACCACCCGTAACTCCAGAAACAGAGGATCTGACACCCTCCTCTGGCCTCCTCAAGCACTTCTCTCATGTGGCATACACAGAAAGACACACAAACACACACCAAGTGAGGTTATCACCTGGTAATTTCTTCTTTACAGACAAAGCGTCAAGACTGTACTTGTAGTGAAGTCCGTGAAGTAGATAATGGTTTAAAGTCTTTCAAGAGGGAGTGTGGCTTTTCCGTCCAAAGCTGTGGAAAGTCAAACCCCACTTCTTGAACTATCTGCCAAGGAACTGGACTACAAGAATTCTCAAGTGACAGACATGAACATCTCTCGCTGGTGATAGAGCAGAGGGGCTGTATCAAGTAACCCCCCCCCCCTTATTCTTCATCTTCTTGCTGTTCACTGGCAGGAGGACCTGTGGATGAACATGGTGACTCAAGACATTGGAATTTTCCATACAGAGCACTGAGGCCTGCTGTCTTAGTTAGGGTTACTATTGCTGTGATGTAACACCATAGCCAACACCTCAAACCAGCAGTGTATGGAGAGGAGCTGACACTGATGTAGTAAGACACACAAAAGCTATAGCTATGAAGCCTAAGACTTGAAAAGTGGGTTAAGGGATTGAACCTGATCAGAAAGGTCAAGGAAGGCTCCCCTGAAAAACAGTTGTTTTGTTAAGACCCAAAGACTGAGCGTAGCACACTGGAGGATGGAGGAGTGACGCATCTGGAAATGAAGAACACACTTCCATGAGGATGGGCAGACATGATGGAGCTGGGGTTGGCCAGCACCAGAGACATCAGGCTGGACCTTGAAGGATGTCATTTGGAGATTCTCAGGCCCCTCCAGAAAGGAAAAGATTGAAGGGCTATTGCTTTCATTTGGATATCCTGTCCTCCAAAGGTCCACATTGTAAAGGGCTTGGTCACAAGACCTTGGTGCTATTCGGAGACTTAGGAGCTGGGGTGGGGTGCAATGGGAAGAAGGAGATGACAGCATATCCTCAAGACAAGTGCCAGACTCCCAAGCTCCTTTTCTTGTTTCTCTCCACTTCTCAGTCTCCATAAAGCAAACAGCTCTACCTTCACATATGCTTCTGCCATGATGTCCTGTTTGGCCACAGGCCCAAAGCAACAGGACCAAGTGACCATGAACCAAGCTTTGCTTTAGTTGATCTCAGGTCTTTGTGACTGTAATAGAAAGCTTAAAACAGGCTAACGCACATATCTATTTGTTCTTTTTGCTGTAGCAGGAAACTAGGAAACAGACTAAGGAAATCACAAGGAATGAGCAATAGCAAGGGTTAAAATAAAAGGATTCCACGGTCCTCTTAATCAGACCAAGAGGACTGGAGACACGGCTCATAAGAGCACTTACAGCTCTTCCGGAGGACCTTCAGTACCCAGCACCCACACCAGGCAGCTCACAGCCACCTGTAATCCCAGCTCCGGGTAAGGATTGACGCCCTCTTCTGGCCTCCACAGGTACCTGCACTCACACATGCACATGCCCCCACACAGACATACACATAGACACATAATTTAAAGATAAAACAAATCTAAAACAGAAATCAGAAGAGGTAGCATTCAGGGAACACACCCTGAGAGAGACACGTGAGGCCAGGCTTCGGCACCACCACGGCAGGGCTCTGCAAGCAAGGTGGGAAGCAAATCTCAAAGTATATTCACACCAAGGGTCTGTCCAGTTACCCAAGGAGCTGGACTGTATTCTACATTGCCTCTTCAGCTAACACACAGAAAGACAATATGGTGGCCGTGTTTCATGCGCGGGTGCCAATATTACTATGCATCAGTAGAGCAGGGTGCTAATTTTAATCTGCACAAAAATCACAAACTTTGCCTGCTGAGAGGAACCTTAAACAGCATCTGAATATTTGTGCATTTTCCAACACTCTCACAGATGCTTTCATGAATACTTTATTTCTTATTAATATGCATGCTTGGAATACTTTCTTAATTTTTTTTTTGAAATTTTACTCATTTTTTCCTTTGTGTATGAGTGTTTTGCCTGCTTGTGTACTCCATGTGTACAGTACACATGGAGGCCAGAAGGAGTCAGATGCCCTAGAATTGGAGTTGCAGACAGTTGTCAGTAGCTGTGCGGGTGCTGGGAATTGAACCTGCATCCTCTGGAAGAGCAGCCAGTGCTCTTAACCACTGAGCCATCTCTCTAGCCTGTCTTTGGAACACTTCAAATAAGCTGTATGTTTTTTTTTCATGGATTGGACCTATGTGTATTGCCTTTTAAGCCTGCCTTACTCACACCTAAACACTAGGATGGACACACACGCACATGCACACACACAGTGTATTCAGAAAGTGCTCAGTAGATGCTATTAGCTGACTGACTTATTGACAACAAACCATGGACCGATAATGAACCTGACGGTCAGTGCCACACAATGGAGAAGAGACTATATGAGCTTCCAAAACATGTCCCACAGCTCCTAAAAGAATGAACACACACACAGAGAAGGCTCTAGAACCCGAGACTCAACCCCTTTCCATACAGGGAAGATGGATCCTTCCGTCTGTCAGAGTGGACTCGGATCATACAGAATACAAAGGGTTCCGTGCAGCTGACTGCAGGTCAAAGGGAAATGAGAAAAGTAGCCAACATGGAGTATGTATGTTGTCCTTGCAGAAGGGGAGTTGTGGGTGTTCTTAGGGACAGCTGAAGCCACCACCACTTTCTTTCATTGATCCCTGAGTGTCACCCTGGCCACCTACCAAGTTCCTGCGATCTGAGCCAACATTCTGTGTGTGTCATGCACGCGTTAGTGTGCTCACTTTTCCAAACAGAGAACAGACATCTTGGGTGAAACCTGGAGAAACCAGCCCCTAGATGTCATTGTTGCCGCTGAAATATCAAATTTCGAGCCTTTGAACATTTAAATCTGAAGAGAGAGAGAGAGAGGTGTGGATCTGGGTAAGCCACTTAAATCATGTAAATTCTGTTTGCTTTCAACACGTCAGAGCCAAGTCCAAAGGCTTCTGGACGTCTTAACCAAACTGTATCTAAATGGCAGGTGTTTAGGGGCATTCAGTTGCCAACAAAATCCATACTTAGGAAAAATAGGCCAAGCCCCGGGGGGTCATATGTGACTTGGCACCAAAGCTCACACAACTCTAAGCTGAGGACAGAATGGCTGGGTGACTTCACCCATATCCCCTCTCCTGTGTGTCCTTTGATGTCTGCCCTGTGACTGTCTGTCACTGGTGTGCACCACACACTAACACTTCCCATCCAGGACATGTTGAAGGAGCCAAGGGGCTGGTTATATCTCAACTCCACTCCCAATCGGCTACCAAATCTCATAGGTTCGCTCATGGTGTCCTTTTATTTTGGGTCACCCTTCTCGAATCTTTTGTAAATATACTATTTATTGATCACTGCCCATCAATCAGTCACATCAGTACCTCATATATATTAAGTTATTTAAACTTTTTAAGGGTGTATGGGTATTTTGTCTGCATATATGGATGGGCACCATGGGCATACAGTACCCACGGAAGCCAGGACAGGGTGTTGGAGGAGCCCATGGAACTGTTGTTATAGATAATAGCAGACGACCATATGAGTACTAGGAATTGAATCCCAGTCTTCTAGAGAAACAGCCAGCGCTTTTAATTGCTGAGCCATATCTCAAGTCCTGCTTTTTAACAATGCTTTGAGTATCACAGTCCCCGTGTTATGATAAAATAAAGTACAGAGAGATTGAGTGTGGTGGCTTGAATATGCTTGGCCCACGGGAAGTAGCATTATCAGGAAGTGTGGCCTTGTTGGAGCATGCGAGTCACTGTGGGGGTGGGCTTTGATGCTTCTGTGCCCAAACTCCACCCATGTAGAAGGGAGCCTCCTTCTAGCTGCCTGTGGAAGACAATCTCCTTCTGGATGCCTTCGAATCAAGATGCAGAACTCTCAGCTCCTTCCCCAGAACCATGTCTGCCTGGATGCTGCCATGCTTCCCACTATGATAATAATGGACTGAACCTCTGAATCTGTAAACCAGCCTGAATTACACGATGTCATGGTGTCTCTTCACAGCAATGAAACCCTAGCTAAGGCAGTAAGTAATACACTAAATCACACAGCTAGGACGTGCTAGAAGCTTCCGAAACTAAGAGTAAAACCCAGTTCACAGACTAGACTCTTAGAACCCTTGAGCTGTCACTAACACTGATACCTAGGTCCTAGGTCGCTTAAGTAGATGTCAACTTTACTCTCTCTCCTAAGCTAACTCTTTCCCCCCCGAATACTTTCTTTGAGG
This sequence comes from Mastomys natalensis, assembly GCA_021653895.1. NCBI lineage: Eukaryota > Metazoa > Chordata > Mammalia > Rodentia > Muridae > Mastomys > Mastomys natalensis. The sequence goes on from JAJTUV010001022.1 coordinate 733,275, forward strand.
TAAGTATTAGTTCATTAAGACACGGTCTCAATGTGGAACCTAGCCTGCTCTCAAACTCTGCAATCCTCCTGCCCCAGTCCCCTAACTGCTGGCATAACAGACATGTACCACCACACCCAGCTCCAAAAGATTGCTATGTTACTCCTCCTCTAGCTAAACCCATGCCTAGGAGCAGGTGTGCTTAGGTGAAATCACGATCTCATTGATCACCAACTATAGCTACATTCAAGACCCTGTAGCCAGCCAGAGGAAATATCAATGAACAAGACTGGCAAGCTCCTGGAGCCGAGTGGGAACCACTCCCACCAGGGCAGACAGATGCTGAAGCAGCAAGAGCACCCGTGACTAGTGACAGAGCAACTCACATACAAATGTGTGAAGAAGCATGGCAGAGACCCAGGCACAGAGCCTCCACCTGCAAAGCCCTCGTGAGATGGTTTCCACCTGGTTCAGCCACAACTCCAAGATGCCTTTCCAGCTGGCTCACTGTCCCTGCACTGAGCCCTCCATGCCAGTCAGAGGATTCTCCAGCATCCAGGCACTTGATCTGCAGCTTATCACACTTGCTTTCAGGCTGGTCTGCTGTCTTCACACACACCCAGATGGCCCATACTTTTAATTTTATCTTAAGTGTGTGGATGTCTTGCCAGCATGTATTGTCTGTGCACCATGTGGATGCCTGGTCCATGGAGGGCAGAAGGCGGCATGCAGAGTCCACTGGGGCTGGAGTTACACGTGGTTATGAGCCACCATGTGGGTGCTGAGAATTTTACCTGAGTCCTCTGAAGAGCAGCAAGTGCCCTTAACAGCTGAGCCATCTCTCCAGCCCCTGAGATGATCACCTATTTTTGAGGCTACCTACTACCAAGAGCTTGATCACAAGGCAATCCCTACTAGGTGACTCTGAGATGGGAGCTGAAGGAGAAAAGCAGATCTGTAAGGTGGATGTCACAGGAGCCTGGTCACCTCCTCAGAGAAGCCTGAAGGCGTCCCTATGCCTGGTACTGAATATGCCATGCTCAGCTCAATATTCATTGCAGCAGGGTCCATCTACCATGTCAGCATTTATGAGAAGGCCAGGGAAGGCATGGAAACTGGGCCCCGGACTGGCTCTGGGCACTAATGTGCATTTCCTTTCCTTTTCCAATATTCTCCATGCTTGCTTTATCACAGTATATGAAGACAGAAAAACTGAGGACCTAAAGGCAACTTGTTATCTCTGTTTGTTTTGGTTTTGTTTGTTTGTTTGTTTGTTTGTTTGTTTGTTTTATGGTTATGGCTCTTTTATTAGTTTGGTTTCAATCCTGGAGAAGGAACCTGGAGCCTCCAGACTTTGATGAAGCAAGCACTCTGATCCTAAACTCCACCCCAGCCCAGACCCCCCTTTCTTCCCCATTATTTTTTTTTTTTTTTAATTTTTGAGACAAAAGTCTCACTAAGTTGTCCAGGTTGGCCTTGAACTTTCAATCCTCCTGCCTCAGCCTTCTGAGTATCTGGGATTACAGGCTCGTACCACCTGGCTTGATTATCAATTTGACAAGGTCTTCTTTGTTTTAAGGCAGGGTCTCATTATGTATCCCAGATTGGCCTCAAACTTGCGATCCTCCTCCACTTCAGCTCCCTCTAAGAGCCAGGAATACTGGCATCCACCACCACACCAGCTTTCCTAATCACCAAAAGAAGCAGAAGCAGAACTTTGTTCTGGCGATGACTGCTGCCACCACCGCTGCTGGCTCCTCCTAGTCTATATCATCAAGAGGAGCTGTCAAAATAACAAATGACATATTTTGAAGTCCAGGATTACCCCTCAGCTAGACTTCCTTGGTATGATAGGCACTCCCTATAGTGTCTTTCTCCATCTCCTGCTTTTCATTTTCTTCCTGTATGCTCTCATCAATAAAGGTCTCTGCTCTAAGGAAAGCGCCCTTCTCCGGGAAGAATTTAGCAGTATCCGATTACAACCCTCTTGGGAAGCAGGTGCTATTACCTGTCAACAGGGTTTGGGGCATAGCAAATAACTCCCACCCCCACTCAGTTGGGCTCCTACCTGGCTCCTAGTCAGATAAAGTGGCAAAAGGAGACAGTCCTTTTGGAGACCTCAAAAATCTCATTTTCATTCCCCTTGCAGAGAAGAGAGTGGCTTTATTGACAGAGACGACTGAAAATTGCTTAAAAATTGCCAATAACCAGTCCGCATTGAGGCAGAGAGACAGTCTGGCTGAAGCAAGCTCCCTGCTCCAGCCCTGCTGGGCCTCCTTTTGCTGCAGCCGGGAGACTATGGCACATGCAGTCTGCAAGGAGCCTCCTGTCGCCCTCAAAAGCATCCCTCCTCCTCCTCCACTCCCTGCCTGCTGCTGCAGTTTCCTGGATCTCCACCACACACCATCACACATTCGGGAATCGCTACCAGAAACTCAACTCCTAGACTGATTCAGGGACCCAAGGTCACACCCTGGATTGTAGCTGGACTAGGGAATGGCTCACTTCCCAGTGGAGGGATTGGTGGCATGCGCAACCAAGATAGGCCACTAGATGTCACTACCATGGATGATGATTCTTCCTCCTCCCCCTCCTCCTCCTCCTTCTCCTCTTCTTTCAATTTTAGGAATAGAACCCCCAGCATTGTCCAGCTAGGCCATTCTCACTCCCGAATTCATGTCCTTACACCAGACCCTTGAGACAGAACCTCCAGCAAGGAGAACTCTAAACTCCACCTCAGCCTCGATGGCACAGCCTCTCCATTTATTATGACTGGGCTCCACCGGGAAATTTTCCTAAACGAATTGGCATTGAAACAGTACAGCTGAAACTTAAGCCAGACCCATGTCAGCTGGAGCAAGCACCAGTTGTAGCGATAGGCTTCTTTGCTTTTCTCCTCTTCTTCCTGGCCATAGATGACTGCTGCACATTCTACCTATTTAGAACCTCATGGGGAATAATTGAAGGTGCTAGAGAGATGGCTCAGTGGTTAAGAACATTGGCTGTTCTGGCAGAGGACCCAGGTTCTGTTCCCAGCACCTACCTGCAGGTTCACAGTCATCTGTAACTCTAATTCCAGGGGATCAGAGACCCTCTTCTGGCCTCTGGAGGCACCAGACATGCATATGGTGCATAGACACATAGCAGGCAAAACACTAATACACATAAAATGAGAATAAGTAAATCTTTTAGTGTTTTTCCAAAGGCACTATTAGGAGGTATAGCCTTGTTGATGGAGGTGTGGCCTTGTTGGAGGAAGTATGTCACTATGGGGTGGGCTTTGAGACCCTCCTCCTAGCTGCCTGAGGAAAGTCTGATCCTGGGTGATGTGTTTATAAAAAGATAAAGAGATATAGAATATATTCTGTGGGTGTGTGGAGAGGTATGGGGAAGGGGATGTCTCAGTGGGCTCATGCCGAGGCATCTCTTCCCTCTGAGGGACCAGCCACACACGGGAATAGCATAGAATAGAGTTTATTCAGGCATGGGGAGGGGAGCCAGGAGGGTAGTAGAGGCAGAGAGAGAGAGGAGAGAGAGAGAGAAGAAGAGAGAGGAGAAGTGAAGTGAAGTAGAGGCTGGCCATGACCATATGGAGAGAGGGGGAAGGGAAGGGGAAGGGGCAAGGGGACAGGAAGAAGCAAGAGATCAAGAGAGAGAGTAGGGGGCAAGCAGCCCCTTTTATAGTAGGCCAGGCCTACCTGGCTGTTGCCAAGTAACTGAGGGGAGGAGCATACCTGGCTGTTGCCAGGTAACTGTGGAGGTGGAGTTTAGACAGAATGCTAACACTGGGCCCCTTTGGATAAACATGAAGAACTCTCAGCTCCTCCAGTGACATGCCTGTCTGGACACTGCCATGTTTCCTGCCTTGATGATAATGGACTGAACCTCTGAACCTGTAAGCCAGCCCCAGTTAAATGTTGTCCTTATAAGAGTTGCCTTGTCCAGACATTCGTGTACCTGTCACTCCATCCCGGCTCAGGAAAGTCAGGCAGGAGGGCCAAAACTTCAAGGTCAGCTTGGGCAGCATGGAGATCTTGTCTCAAAAAAAAAAAGACAAGGTCAAAAGGGTATGTCTTGCACCACTAGAGATTTTATGACGTGTGTGTGTGTGTGTGTGTGTGTGTGTGTGTGTGTGTGTGTGTGTGTTTGTGTATGCATGTATGTGTACCATGTGTATGTGTCTTATGTATGTAAACATCCATGTGGACATACATGTGCCATGGCACAGGTACAGAGGTCAGGACAAGCTTAGGAGTTAGCGCTGCCTTCCACATCGTCTGAGACAGGATCTCTTCGCCTGTGAGATTCTGGAGCTTCCCTTGTTTCAGTCTCCCATGCTGTCCTAGGAATGCTGGGAATTACAGACATTCACACTAGGTGCCCATTTTTTTTGTGGGTTCTGAGGATTCAAACTCAGGTCCTGGCACTTGCACAGAAGACACTTTTAACCCACTGAGCCAGCTCCCTGGCTCCAGCGCCAGTGATTCAGATGCCAATGCACTGCAGAAGTAACAGGGGTTGGAGGCTCTTACAGAGAATGAATGACAGGTGGATAATTTACGATGGTTCTTGAGACCTGAACTATAATTATGAAGTATTTCTAGGTATATATTCAGGATGCAAAGTGTACAGAATCCAGAGCTAATGTTAATTTATTACTGACAGCTAGATATATAACATATCATGTCTTTTTATCGTACATCCCTTCTGACTTACATCGAGCAAACTTTTCATTCATTAATAAAGTCGAGACTTGCCATTACTCTTAATGATGGAGTTCCATTTTGAACCCAGAGGACCTCCTGTAATTAAACTCTGAACCTCCACAGACTAGACATCGGAAGCTTAGAAAGAGGATAAATTGAACCTCTGGTTTTACAAGAGAGGTGAAAAAAATGTCAGAAAGAGCCCACCTGCTCGGTGCCCTGGAAGAGAAAGGGCAAAGTCAGAGGTGATTGCCAACCACACTGTGTCCTTTTCCCCCCTAACCCTACCGCTAACTCTCCCTCTCCCTCTCCCTCTGTCTCTCTGTTCTTTGTTTCCCGTGTGGGAGTTGCACACAGCAGGCAAGGGCTCTGTGCCACAGTTAGAACCCCAGCTCTTCCTTTACTTTTAAGACAAGCTGACTTCGACCTCATCGTGATCCTCCTGCCTCTGCCTCCTGATTAGCTAAGGTTACAGCAATCTTTTCTTTTTAAAAATAATTGTTAAAGAGTTATTTATTTTTATCTTAAATGTTTGAATTTTACCTGCATGTATGTAAGAGTACCACATACATGCCAGGTGCTCTCAGAGGCCAAAGAAAGCACCAAATCTCCAGAACTAGACTTCTAGGCAATTGTGAGCTACCATGTGGATGCTGGGAATTGAACCTGGGTCCTCTAGAACAGCCAGTGCTCTTAACCAAGAGACATCTCTTCAGGCCCAATCTTTCATTTTCTGAAACAATATACTTTTTTTTTTTAAAGATCACAAAGCAAAAAGCTGGTGATCACTACCAGCCAGTGTAGTGGGCAAATGTCTGTAATCACAGTACTTTGGAGGCTGAGCAGGAAAATCTGTGGTTGCAGGCCAGGGAAAATCTGACTCAAAAAGAAAAAAACAACAAATCTTTTTTTTATACAGGTCATTAACCTCATTCAGTTTCCTGCACTATTCAAAAGACTTACATGATTAATCCTTCCACAAGAAAGCTAAGCTAATCTTATTTTACCAAAGACAAAGTGTCCTTCAGCGGTATCATTACTTGAAAGACTTTCATTTATTTTTTGCATGTGTGTATGTATGTGTGTGTGGTTGTGCGTGTAGAGGTCAGAGAACAACCCTCAGGAACGAGTTCTGTCTCCTTCCATGGTGTAATCTAGGTCTTCAGGCTTGGCAACAGCACCTCTGGGTCATCTCCCTCACTCAGACACAAGACTTCCTCAGCATCCAGCTCTGGTGGCTCACTCAATTTCTGGCCAGTTACCAACTTGAAACTTACCTCACTTTTTGTGTTACCCAGATCTAAACAGTGGGCTGGTTTCGGTTGTATAAGACTCCATGGTCACTTACATGGTACAAGCCCAGGACACTGGCAAAAGTGAAACCTTTAACCTTATGACTAATTAAGGACCCCAAAGTAGAATGATGAGGTGTCTGGAGACAGGGACTTGGATATCAGGGTCATCTCTCATCTGAGAACAGAATCAGACCCCACTGAACAGGGGCTAGATAACTGCATAAGTAAGTGTCCTATCTGGAACATGAAATCTTGCTATGGCTGTTTAATTAAATCATGATAAAAACATTCTGTGGCTGATGCAAGGTGCTGAGAGTTTATTGGGGAAGCCAGAAGTTCAATGGAATGATAAAATGTTTACTACAGCCTTTCTGGACAGCAATTTTTTTTTTTATAAGAAAAGGTCATATTAAGCAAAACTAGTGGTGCAGGCCTTTAACATCAGTGCACAGGAGATAGAGATGGGAAATGGGAGATAGAGAAGGAAAAATGAGAGATTCAAGTTAACCCCAGTCTACAGACGTGAGTTTGAGGCTAGCCTGGGTAACTCTGGGAGAGCCTATCTCAAAATAGAAAGGAAAAAGGGACCTGGGGATGTAACTCAGCGGCAGAGCACCTGACGAGGAGGCATGAAGTCCTGGATTCCAGCCACAGCACTAAAAAAGTGTGTGTGTGCAAGTGCATGCATGAGAACTAGATATATACACTGTGCATGAATGTATATGTACATAAGTGTGTATACATGTATACTTATACACACACACACACACACACGTATGTATTTGTACACATGTGTAGTTGCTGATGTTTTTGTGTCGCAGGCTTCTTGAAGTTGTCTGCATTTTTAAATCAGATGCTGCGTTTCATACCTTTGTTCTAGTTTTGTTTCTGGTACTATGATAAAACACTGACCAAATTCCAAGCCAACTTGGAGACAGATGGGTTTATTTGGCTCACAGGTTACATCCCGGGAAGCAAGGGCAATAAGTAAATCAGAGGCCAGGGAGGAGGTACTGCTTACTGGCTTGCTACCCATGTGTTGCTCAGCCTGCTCTCTTATCCAACAAAGGGAGGACATTGTCATATTTGTTCCTGGTTCTCCTTTCATGCTTTCTTATCTGGGGCTGACCCTAACGTCTTTCTCCTTCTAGCCTTCCATGCTAACTGATGTGTTATAAAAAGATAAAGAGAGGAGGGGATATGTTCTATGGATGTTGGTGAGGTGTTAGGGAAGGAGGGTACCTTAGTGGGCCCATGACAAGGTAGCCCTTCCCCCTGAGGGACCAGCCACAGGATGGCATAGTATAGAATAGAGTTTATTTAGGGCATGAGGAGGGGAGTCAAGAGGGTAGTAGAGGCAGAGAAAGGCAGAGACAGTAGAGAAGTAGAAGAATAGAGGCCGGCCATGAGTACGTGGAGAGAGAGGGGGAAGGGAAATGGAGAAGGGGCGCGAGGGGACAGAGTGGGAACAAGAAGGCAAGAGACCAAGAGAGCGAGGAGGGGGCAAGCAGCCCTTTTTATGGTGGGCCGGCCTACCTGGCTGTTGCCAGGTAACCGTGGGGTGGAGTTTAGACAGAATGTTAACACCAATCCCCTCCTGCCCACGTGCTTCACCTCTAACTTGTTACCGAAAGGAATCCCTCAGCCCTTAATTTTTATTTCTTCACTATTTGGCCCAAATGGTGAAGGAGTCTGTAAGCTACCAGACAGAATTCTAACTCTGCTGGTTTTCCAACACCCAAAGGCTGGTGACTTGTTTTCAAAGATTTGCTTTTATTATTTTATTTGGGGAGAGGGGGCAGGGCGGGTACGTGAAAGTGAGTGCAGCCGCTCATGGAATCCAGAGCTGCTGGATCGCCCTGGAGCTGGAGATATGGGTGTTAGGTGGGCCCCCGCTCACCCCTGTACAAGCTGGGAAAGAAACCCCATCTGCCCTCCTTCCCCCAATCCCGCCCTCAATGAAAACTCCAAAGAAGGCTCCAAGAGCCCAGGCTGTTGCAATCTCCTCCCTGATGCTGCCAGCCACCCAGTCCCCGCTTAAGTACTCACCTCTTGACCATACTTGGGCACAAACCCAGCTTACTGCTGACACATCAACGTCACCTTTCGCCTACAATCTATAAAACTTCCCCACCCTAGCCAGGAAGCACGATTTGCCCGGTCCTGTTCCTTGCGACCAGTGAACCCATTCGGGAGTGGCATCTAATAAACCTGGCTTTATCAACCTTTACTCTGTCTAGTCTGGCCTGTATCTGTGTTACCAGGGGAGAGAAGCGGCCCATCAAAGAGTGAGTGGGTATGAGCTGCCTGACATGGGTGCTGGGAACCAATACGTCTTCTGCAAGAGCAGAATCCACTCTTAGCAGTCATCTCTGTAACACACACACACACACACCACACACACACAATCTGGTGAATTTTTATCCAAAGATACAGCAAATAAAATAGCTTCCATACCTAAACACTAGTACGCATCATTATTTTTTCATATGTATTTTGACGACTCAAAACCCAAACTGCTTGAAGTGGGTTCTAAATATATCAGGAAACATCCAAAAGATATCTCACCTAACAAGTCCAATCTGGTGCTATCACTAGAATCCTCTTTCTTCCTCTGGCCAGCCCACCCACTGAATCCAGACCTAAGTACTTGGCTGTGTCATTCCTGCTAGCCACTAACTGCCTGCTTATTCTTGAGTTGAAAGTGGGTGAGATTGCTTGTTTGTATTCATGGTGTTAGCATAGGACCCAAGAGGGCTTGTTACAGCAGAGCAGATACTTCACAAAAAAGATCCAAAAGACAGATGTGATGGCTCGCTCAGAGTCACTACATCAAGCTCACCAAGTCACCTTACAACCCCTGAAAATGTTTCTGTTGATATTATGGCCAGGAGCTTGGAAGGGAAGACGCCAGGGCAGAGGGTTCCACGAAGGGAGTTTATTTAGGGCAGAAGGGGAGAGAGAGAGAGGTGGCTGGCCATGACCACGTGGAGAGGGGAGAGGAAGGGGAGAGGGTCGGATACAACCGGCAGGCAAGCAGGTCAAGGGCAAGAGAGAGAGGAGGGCCAGACAGTCCCTTTTATAATAGTGGGCAGGGCTATCGGCCAGGTAGCTGCGGGGAGGAGCATACCTGGCTTTGCCAGTAACTTGGAGGTGGAGTTTAGAATGCTTACAGGAGAAAATATTTTTGACCCAGAGCCAGCACTGCTTCTCATCAGACATATGGTTAGACTGCTCATTTTCCACATACAATGGCTCAAAAATAATAGCTCGAATTAGAGTGGTTGAGGACACATCCACTCTCCCAAGCTACTGTAGAGGGTGAAGCAGGAAGCTCACAACTTCAAGGTCTGCCTGGGCTAACGATATAAGGAATTAGAAACCAGAGTGAGCTGTCTCAGAAAACTCAAAAAAAAAAAAAAAAGAAGAAAAAAAAAAAGGGGGGGTGGTGGAGGGGTGATAGATGTAGCTCAGTTGAAGAGCATTTATCTAGGAGGTGAAAGGCTTAAATCAGTCTACAGGACCTCTGGGCAGAGTATGTGGTTCAATGGGTAAAGGTGTTGCTGCTAACCAAGCCTGAGTTCGATATCAGAACCCATATCATAGAAGGAAAGACCAGACTCCCGAAAGTTGTCCCCTGACCACATAAGTCTCCACAAATACAATAAATAAATAAGTAGATAATAAAATGTTAAAAAAATCTTTAGATTTATTTTGTGTGTGCGTGAATGGTTTGCCTACATGAGCACCGTGTGTGTCTGGAGTTTGTGGATGTCAGAAAAGGGTCAGAGCTTCTGAATCCCTGGAACTAGAGTTACACATGGTTGAGAGCCACTACATGAGTGCTGGGAACCAAACCTGGGTCCGTATCTATAAAAGCAACCACAGAGCCATCCCTCCAACCCTTGATAAACTTTAAAAAAAAAAAAAGTTCAGCTAGATTCACAAGCACAAGGGTAAAAAAAACAAAAACAAAAACGATGGGGTAAATGGGATGAAGCATGCCCCAGCAGATTAAGGCCATAGTGGATATTAACTGAGTTCTAGCCATATACCAGCTCTAATAGGGCCTGGATGCCATAGCATCTACCCAGAGCCTTAAGGCCCGGTCTGCCGGAGGGCGTGGCCCGTGGTGGCTCCACCCCTGGCTTTGGCCCCGCCCCCGCCGCGCGCCTCCAGGCTCACCTGACCCGCTCGCCGCTCACGTGATCCGTCTCGGCGCCGCCATCTTGGAGCCAGAGCCGAGGAGGGGCAAAAAAGGGGAAAGAGAGGGAAAAGAGTCGGGAGCGAGGCGGACAAGGGCGAGGGCACCGCGGGGTCCTGGCCGGCCAAAGGAGGCTCGCAGAAGCAGCAGCCCGCCGCCCGACCGCAGGTACCGCGCCCCGGGCCGCCCCTGCGCTGGAGCGCCGCCGGCCATGTGCGGCCTCGCCGGTGACGCCCGCGGCACTGCCACGCACCCGAGCTCCAGGGCCCTGTGTGTACTGTCTCCCTTCTGCCGGGCCTGTGGAGACCCCGGGCCCTCCGTGCCATTGGGGGTGGGGGTCCCGCTGTTCCTTAGGCCCCGCTCAGGAGGCTTTGCCTTCTGGAGACGTGAAAGCGCTTAGGCCAGCCAGGATGGAGCTTAAGTTTCTTTAATCCCCTGTCCTTTAAGCACTGTGTGGTGTAGGAAATGCCAGTGCAAAAGCAAAATAGCAATCCTGGCCTCTCGTACTAACATATCCTCCGGGATGACTGATCTTTGCAGAGATCGCTGATCCAATTGGTGAAAGTGCCCACCTTTCCAGACCTGGGGCATCCCAATCGTTTGTTTGCAGTCCGAGGCCTGGGTGATTAATTAGGTCCAGGCAGCCACCCCCAACCCAAGGTTGCTGACAGGCGACTGGAATTTGTTATCAGTCTACATGGCCCAAGGCAATTACTGGATTTATCACCTTTTCTGTCTGAGTTTGTACTTTCTACTGTACGGGTCTGATTCTGTGTATGGATTGCTATATTGATTAAAAAGAGAAAGTTTGACCGTTCATTTCTTTACCATGGTAACTTGTTGGAAATTAACTCCGGAGGATGCCCTAGCGGTGTACTAATTTTACTTAACTATAATCACTAAGTTACTTTCTAAGAGAACCAAGTAAGCCTACTTTAAAGCAACTATAGGAAAACAGTAGCAAAAAAAAAAAAAAAAAGGAGGACCAGGGCTTGAAACTGCTTTGGAGAATATATAGGTCAAGCCACGTTGTCCTATCTTTTCATGGTGCTATTCTGCCCACTGCGTTTGACTAATTTACATAATCACCCCTTAGGCTGTAATTTCGGTTAAAGTTAGAATAGCAATATGTCATTTATTATTCCATATTGGTTAGAAAATTATGTCAGTAAAACCAGTAGTTTGCTGAGTGAATTACTTACAAGAGGGGAAGGCTTAAAATATACAATTGTTTTCCAGACTGATTTGTTTTAGCTTCTGCAAAATCCTCTACTTGTTAAGTAAATTATGTAAATTTGCCTCACACAATTACATTGCATGAACAGCCTTCTGAAATTTCTTTTCAATGTTAAGTATTGGAAGTTTCTTCACCACCAAAAATAAGTTATTATCGTGTTTCACCCACCAAGAAAGAGAACTGTTTGATGGTGTTTACTTTCCTTCTTGGCCACAGCTGGATTGTGAATATCGATCCAGGAGACTATCAGTTTCAGAAATTGATTTGGAAAGACACTGGCTCTGCTACTAACAGCCATGTAACCTTGGGTAAGTCACTTAAACCTCACTGACATGCCTTATTTATAAACTGACACCACTGTGACTGGACCCACAAACGGCAAACAAAGCTGTTTGCTGCCGCCTAGCATATGGTGCTGTTCACTCTGCTCCATGCTGACACCGTGTTCACCTTAGGATAGAAAGGGAAATTGGTATAGGAGGGAAAGCATGGTAGGAGTTCTTACGCCAGGCACTGCTTCACAAATCTGTGAGCCTCAGATGTGTGACTTGACACTTTATGTCCAAAGAAGGGATTGGACACCAGGGATTACAGGAATACTACAGGAAATGGACACAGGCCCAATTCTGGGTTTGCAGCTCTAGGACAAGTGGTCTTCAGTGCTATGCATGGCATGAGTGCTTCTTAAGTTACAATGAAGCTGAACATTATTGATGTTAGTTACAACTGTGTTTTAGTTGTAGCCACTAAGTCAAAATATGTCTCAGGCTAGGTGCCAGGTAAGAACCTCCATACTATGAAAGCTATATACTTCTATATTTATACTTTAGTTTTTCTCTTAGTAGCTATTATTACATTGAGCTGAGAAGATTTTAAATAAATTATAACTGACCTTAGTAAGGTCTAAAGTAAAAACAGCTTTTAGGTTACTTTTAATAGGTAGTTTGTAATTCCGACTCTAATTAAAAGTTTTCCAGTTTTACCCTCACATTTCACATCAGAAGAATCTAAAACAAATAGTAACTTACCTAGATCATACAGCTAAGGACACTTCAGAGAACGGAGGGACCCTACCTTCTTTTGGCGTAAACAAATGTCTCAGAGATATACTAAGTTTTTGAGATTTTGAAAGAGTGTGAAATTCGATTTTCCATCACTTCTCTATTGTTTTGGGTTTGGGGTTTTTGTTTATTTACTTAGTTGGAAAAAATGAAATGTGTAGTCTGAAAGAGGGTGTTCTTTGTATCATCTTGTTCTGTCTTTGCATATACCCAGAAAATTACAGCCTTTTCTTCAAGCCCACATGAATCATTTTGCTCAATTCTACATGTAATCCTACTGCTGTAACTAAAGGAACTAATTAGATACACAAATACACCAAATAGCAAATTACAAGAAAATAAAGACAACTGAATTTGTTCACTTTTCTTGGGAAAGACATTAATTATAAGTTTTTTTCCTGTGGATTATTATTGTCAGGGACAGATCTGAAAGACTCAGTGGGAAAGACTATAGAACATTGTTGGTTTGAGAGACTAGCTAATTTACTTGTTCTAACTGGATCTTCTGGTCTAATGGTATGTATAGTGATTGCAAAGAAGATATCTCCCACTTGACTAACATTTCTAGACTTGTGTCCTGGTGAACATTCTAGTGCAGTGACTTTTATCTGTTCACTAGGTTAGGGGGCATGCTTATTCCTATTGTGAAGATATTCATGTTAGAGCAGGCTTTCTCATTTCTCAACCTTTCTTGTCACTCTTAGCCTTGCATTAACAGTAGGGAAGCAATTAGCTCTCAAATCAGGATAACTCAAGGAGGTTGTATTTACAAAGATAATATTACCAGGGTATTGGCCTTCTATACGAAGGCCACGGAGTGATGGAGTTAGTGGGGAAAGTAGCATCAGGAGGAGAGAATTGCCAAAGCCAGAAATAGATGTATAGAGAGCAGCGATCCATCCGGGAAGAACTGACCTGTTAAGGAGCAACCAGTTCAGGGTGACCTGGAAGCAGAAACCAGGACATTGACTGTCCTGTTCTCTCTTACCTGTGTTCCTCTGATACTCATGGCTCTCCATTTGCAGAACCCAGCCAGAGGACCAGGAAGCAGGGTCCCATAGAGAGGAGGCCACAAGGAGCCCAGAGAGAACAGGTGGTGATTGTCCCCTAGATGCTGGAGACTGAGGCGGAAATTTCTGGTTTCTTCAACAAATCAGTTATGTCAAGTGATGTTTTTCTGGAAGCTGTCTTGTGAGAGGGCATGTGATGTTTTACTGAAAACAGACACTTGAGAGGGCTCTTGATGTTTAGAAAGAATATAAATAGAACCCACAAAACAGTGAGAGGATGCTCTTTCATTGCATTGCCATGGAGTACTTCGACTCGCCGGTCTTCTCTGGTCTCATGGTATTCCGGCTGATTCTGGCTGCTTCTGCTAACTGGTGCCTATTCGGCAGAGCCTTGCTGTTTCTGCTGGATTGTGCCACTTCTCTATTTGCATTTGGTATTTGCTATTTAACTGGACTGTTGGTATCCTAAAAGTGAAGATTGGAATCACCCCAAGGAACTACTTCTAAACATGTCCACAACCCCTTTTCCTATTAACCTTCTCTTCCCTACCTCTGGTCAGTGGGTTAGAAGGGAGGTTGAAGAGTTTAAGAACCCTAAATAAAGTACATTTTGAAAAATCTAAGCCTACAGGGACCAGTGAATATACTGCCTTTTCAAGAAGCCTTGTGCCTGCTCTCTGCACAGAGGAACCTGCTCTCAGGACTTGGCCATATATACTTAGCCCTCATGTTACCACAGTGTTGGAAAGCCAACATTTAGTCTTCCCTAGCTTCTCCACATGCTTATCCTTGTGCACCTGTGAGTAGCCGTGTCAGTGTAAGAGTTCCTGGCCTACCTACTTGCTCTGTGCCTTGCACATGGTGATGTTGAGGGTGAATGAATTTTATTTGTTTGTTTTTAATTATGAAAAACTTTAGGCATTTGTACCCATAGGAAGGAGAGTATCATGAACAAGTAATCATGCCGCCTTCATTAAAGAATCAGTTCTCCCTCTGTCTCCTCCTCCCGCTGTCCCACCTACTTCTGTCCCCCCCCCCCCATCATTTCTTTGAACTGTGTTTGCATCAGTCTCTTAAGTCCAAGGATGGTATTCAGATTATCATGATCTGTGGTGTGATTTAAGTCACAAGTACTGTATGCTGACTCTTTCATCTCTAGTTCAAATGAATTTTAGCTCACTTGACATATATAAAGTATATATAAATATCTACATACTTACATGTACAATGTATATAGTACACATAGGCTGCATTAGTGGCATAAGGAAAAAATTGGAAATTAAAGAGTTGGTTTTAGTGACCCCCCTGGCCTGTGTACTTTACCATGGCTGTTTGTGACCTTTTATTTAACAGACTTTCCTTTTAATGAGTTTTTGCTTGCTTGTTGGTTTTGCCTGCAGACCTAAACTGGTTTTTCAGGTGTTTCTTGATGCGTTTTATGTTGTCATATCGGTTTGATAGCTGCCTTACTGTACTTATCCCAAATGTATGCAGCCTCTAAAATGAGATACTTACATAAACGTTCCGGGGAAATTGGAGCATCTGCTGCAAGTTGCCATTAGCTCTAATGCCTGAGCACACGCAGCTTTGAAAGTGAGTGTTGTGTCAAATTCTTTTGTATTAGCTGTTTCCTTGAGCTAAGATGAACTCCTCCTCTTGACTTCGCTTTCTTTTTAAGAAACACACTGAACTATCCACAGGGAGCAATTTGCACTGCTCTTCTTCCCCTATTGGATCATTAAGTAGCCGAGAAGAATCAGGAGTCACCCTTGTAACACTAGGTGTGAAGTCTGTTGAACAAACATGAAATGTTCTCCAGGTTATCCGTTAGCCTGTGTGTGGCTCTTATACACACAGTAAGGGAGACCTTGTATTTACAATAGCATAGATTGTATCTGGCCAAGAAACTGAAAACGTGTGTGAATTTTGTTACTGTTACTATGTAACTAATATATCCTTAACAGTTGAACTGAATGGCAACAGAAATCTTTCAGTTATGACCCCACAGGGAAACCAGCAGTCACATGAAGAGCCGTAGCTTCCCTTGACCAAAACCCACTGGGTTCTTGTTTTGTTTGAAGGGTGTCTGTGCATCTACTTGTATGAGTCTTCCTCTCTTGCTTTCACTTATTTTTTAAGATGAGGTCTTGCTGAGCTTGGAGCTCACTGTTTCTCCTAAAGTAGCTCACCAGCCAATCCCCAGGATCCACCTGGCTCCCTAACACCTTCCCAGTGCTGGGGTTACAGGTGTGTGCGCCCATGCCCAGTGCAGTTTTTATATGAGTTCTGGGAATCCAGAGTCAGGCTCCCACACATGTACAAGCGCTTTATCCATGGAGCCATCTCCCTGGCCCCTAAAACTGGAGTCCTAAGACAGTGAGATGGGTTTTAAGAAGACATAAAAAGGTTTCTTTTCTTTTTTCTTTTTTTTGCTTGTTGTTTTCCCCTGAAGAACCACATTGTCCTTTATCAGTTCTTCTGTAGCAGCTTAAAGCTTGGTGTCTAAATCTAAAAAGACTTGTTCTTTCTGAGGGACAACAAAAAGACGCAAATGTTCTTAGGGTGGTTTTTAGAGCTGGGATGGCTATGTCATTATGGTTCTGGAGTATTCCCCTTCATAAGGTGATTACTACAGGCTACCCCTAGGAGAAAATAAAGCTGCTTTATTGCTAAGAATAAAACTTGTGCATTTCATCTGACTTGGACCTAGATAAAGACAACTCATGATGGACATAGGGCAAAAAGGCAACAGTGTGGCCAGAGACCAAAAGGGTCAAGCCCAGGTGCAGGTGAGGAGGTCCCTAGGAGCTGCCTGATGTGTGCTGCTGGCTGGGCACTAAAGCCCTCCCGCGGGATTCGGCTGTGTGGAGAGAAGAGTGCAAAGCCAGTTACTGGAGTTGAAGAATGATGCCTGGTTTTTGATCTGTAGCTTGTGGTGCTGAAAATCTTGTTGGCGTTTACCGAATGTTGTGAGTAAGGTTCCAGAATGTACCTAAAATGTGGAAAAACAAAACTTGTTGCTGGAAAAAAGCCTAAACTTAAAAATTCGGTCCAAGTCAACAAAATAATCTCACTTTAAATCATAGGAAATGTCTGAAGAGAAGGAAAGGGCTGACAGGACATGCAAAGGAGATTGGGAGGCTACAGAGGGAGGGCAGTGTTGCTCTAACACTTGTGTGCCTTGCTGCATCAGTACAGCCTACAGTAAACCCTTCCCGACCTCTGACTGGCACTGGACCAGAACCAGCGCGGCAGCGTTTCCCTCTCTAACCCCGTTCCCTGCTCAGGAGAGAACCTAACGTGTGGGAATGAGGAACATCTGACCGCGATGCGCCCTCTAGACAGCCACAGCATCGTTTGTGGTTTATCTGGTGGACCATAAACCAAAGGGAAGAAGGGAGGAAGTAGACCATTGCTCTTATTTAGTTTCATTTGCAAAATACTTCCCAAAATTCAGTATTCTTTATAGTAGGATGTGAATATATTTTCAGAATTTCAAAAATTTGAGCAGAGAAGTGTGATTTTTCGTTATCTACAGTTAAAATTTGGCATAAGAAATAGTTTATCCAGAGTTGTATGAAATCATGTTGGCTTCACAGACTGAAAGCTTTCCAGTAGCTTGAGGTGACTCCACAGGCCCTGAGGATGGCTGTTTCTATAAACAAAGAATCATGTCTCTTTAGCTCTAGAATCTCAAGGGATTCTTTAAACAAAGATTCTAGAATCTCAACGGTCTCTTTAAACAAGGATTCTAGAATCTGAAGAGTTTCTTTAAACAAAGAATCAGTCTCTTTCGTTCTAGAATTGCCAGGGATTCAAGGAACTTTAGTCCTAGAATCTCAAGGAGGCAGGGTGGGGATGCAGGATAAGGTGTTAAAGTCATACTTGAAGAACAAGGTCTCCATCTGTCTTTAGGAGATTGTATTTCAAAATGGAATTCTGAGCTGTTTAAGTCTGTATTAGGGACAGTGGTGCTTCGATAGGGACCTTCCACTTAGAAGATAGTAAACATTTCAGTCAGACACCAGAGTTGACATTGGTTTTCTATATTACTTTTCCTGTGTTTATCCCATAACCCATGCTGTCTGCTGTACATTGTCTCTAGATATGGAAGAAAGCCGCAGCGTTGCCATGTTGGTACAAGAGATTGGAGAACAGGAGGCTGTGCTAACTGCTGAAGGCATCCTCAGCCCTTCCTCTGAAGCTGACCAACAAAGCAAAGCTAAAGCAGACCCATTGGTCCACGTCATCCAGAAGTTAAGCAAGATAGTGGGGCATGAAAAGTCACAGAAATGTCTTCTGATTGGGAAAAAGCGCCCACGTCCAAGTGAGACAGCACACTCTCTTGAAAAGCTAGAGAACTGTGAGATTCCAGCTAAAGCAGCCGAGTCTCCTGCTGCTGGGGTTAGGAAAGCCGAGATGTCGCAGGCAAGTTCCACTTTTGCCTCAAATGATGGGAAGGCTATGTCCTACCAGTGTAGCCTTTGTAAGTTCCTGTCACCGTCCTTTTCTGTGCTGAAAGAGCATGTCAAGCAGCATGGGCAGCAGCACGACGTGATGCTCATGTGCTCAGAGTGCCATGCCACCTCCAGGAGCCAGCAGGAGCTTGAAGCACATGTGGTGAGTGAGCACGAGAAGGTGCCAACAGCCATGCCCGGTCCAGCCCCTCAGGTCAGGGAGCCACAGAAAGAAAGAGTGAGACCATGGTGGACATCCCAGCGAACATGGGCAGTCCACAGACCCATGCTGTCCAGAGTACAGCCATGGCAGAGACGGGACGGAGGAAGTGGTATGCATATGAACAGTACGGCATGTATCGGTGCTTGTTCTGTAGCTACACCTGCGGCCAGCAGCGGATGTTAAAGACACATGCTTGGAAACATGCGGGGGAAGTTAACTGCTCCTATCCAATCTTTGAGAATGAAAATGAGCCCCTTGGCCTTCTGGCTTCTTCTGTGTCTACTGCACCTGGTGGGGTCGATGCAGTTGTCATTGCTATTGGGGACAGCGAACTGAGTATCCACAATGGGCCGTCTGTACAAGTACAGATTTGCAGCTCCGAGCCACCGTCGTCTTCATCTCCTTTAGAACAGAGTGCAGAGGAGGGAGTACACCTAAGCCAGGCAGTTACCCTAGACTCTAACGAGGAAGAAATGCTGGAGGTGATGTCTGATTCCGAGGAGAATCTGTTTGCTGATAGTTTGCTCTCATCGGCACAGAAAATCATTAGCAGTAGCCCAAACAAAAAAGGTCACGTGAATGTCATTGTGGAACGCTTGCCAAGTGCTGAAGAAACCCTCCCGCCAAAACATTTCCTCATGAATGCTGAAGTAGAAGAGGGGAAGAACCTGAGCCCTACTGAAGCCCAGACTGGAGGAGCAGGAAATATGTACCATGCTGATAAATGTACTGTTGATATTGGGGGGTTGATCATCGGCTGGAGCAGTGCAGAGAAGAAAGACAGTGAGCTAAGTAAGGGCCTGGCTCCTGATGAGAACGCCCCACCAGGACGGAGAAGGACAAATTCTGAGTCTCTGAGGCTGCACTCCTTAGCTGCAGAAGCCCTTGTCACCATGCCAATAAGAGCTGCTGAATTAACAAGAGCCAGCCTTGGGCACTATGGGGACATAAACCTTTTAGATCCAGACACTGGACAAAGGCAGGTCAGTGGTCCATTGGCAACATACTCAAAAAAAATCATGTCTCCTCTTAAGAACTCTACAGATGGAGTAACAAATTTTAACCAAAGCAATTCCACTGTGGTAGCTCTCCCAGAGGGAAGGCAGGAATTGTCAGATGGGCAAGTTAAGACAGGCATCAGTATGTCCCTTCTTACCGTAATAGAAAAACTGAGAGAAAGGACAGACCAGAATGCATCAGATGATGACATTTTGAAAGAGTTGCAGGACAATGCCCAGTGTCAGCCCAACAGCGATGGGAGTTTGTTGGGGTCCAACGTGGTGGAATACATCCCAGATGCCGAGCGGCCCTACCGATGCCGCCTGTGCAACTACTCGAGTGGCAACAGGGGCTACATCAAGCAGCACCTGCGTGTCCATCGGCAGAGGCAGCCTTACCAGTGTCCTATCTGTGAGCACATAGCTGAGAACAGCAAAGACTTGGAAAGCCACATGATCAACCACTGTAAAACCAGAATACACCAGTGTAAGCAGTGCAAAGAATCTTTCCATTACAAGGTGAGCGACGGTCTCAAGGGTTGGCAGGGACTTTATAGCTATAGTCCAGCCACCTCATTTTGTATATCAATGAAAATGAGTTCCAGAGAAGTTTGGTAATTTGCCCAAAGATACCCCCAACAAATTAACATTGAAGATAGGTCTGAAAGCTAAGTCTCCATGGTTGCTGTCTAGAACGTTCCCTTAGTCTGATGCCATGTCCTTTGTAGCCACAGCACCTGTTGCTTTCATGTTTTCATGTGTGTGTATGGTAGGCAACGTAGAGTAGTCTGACAGGCACACATTTGACGTAAAAGGCTAACTGTTCGTCAACACACACACAAAAAGTATTTCCTGCAGTCATAACAACTGCTATACAACCAGCAAAAAGTGATTTGTGTCATTGCAGAGGGGAAGTGGGCTGTAATACCTACTAGGAGGCAGCACAGTAGAAACGATGCCATATTTGTTTTTGCTGGACAGTTTGAGGGACTTTGCTAGGGATCAACCCCAAGACCTCACGCCGGTTAGGCAAGTGCTTGCCTGCAAAATGCATTGGTTTCGTGTGAGTCTTGCTGAACGTCCTAGGCAGAACTTGCAGTCTTTTAGGCTCCCTCCTGTGTGCCGAGACCTGAATGGACTTCTGTGGACATTCAAGGCAGATGTTTACCTTAAGTATTGAGCCAGCAGCCAGATAAAATGTCTCTTACTCCCTGTAAAGGGTACCTGTAGTCAGTCCTAGGTTGTTAGTGATTTAGATCTCCCTCAGCATGCCAAGTATTGGAAATGAATCTATACTGCCCAGCTGGGGCAAGGACTTGGTCTCACACATTACCTACAGTTGGGGTCTAGATGGTTTTTTTTTTTAAAGGAGCAAAAGTTACTCTGTCCCGAGGTTCATTGGCACTCGGATTACTCTCATGAAATTCCAAATAGCATATCCAGAGAGGTTCCAATAGCAAGTTCCCGGAGCATCTAGAGTTGCTTTTGCTGCCTCTGTCCTCCTGATTTAGGGTGGAAATAGTTCCTGTGACATGTCTAGCTGGTCTTAGAGGCAGAAGTTAACAAGAATGCCTGTTTGCTGGATAAGTTCTGTTTGCAGGCATGTCAAGTTATCCCCTAACCGTCTGCTCCCTCATCCCTGGCCTGCTTGCTGTGTGGGAAGCATGCCCATTGAAGGCTTCCCTTCAGAGAACATGAAAGACTATGATGAGATTGTGATCACCTAGTGTCTATCTTTCTCTAATTTCACATATGCTAAGTGATTTTTAGTAGATTTGACTTTAAAATATTAATTTTTTAAAAAAGCAAGTACTGTACTAAATTATAAGGACTTGGCTGCAACTGGGTGAGTAGATGATGCTTTAAAAAAAAAAAAATCACCCTAGAACCTGGTTGGTAATGGGTTCTAGGCCTAAGGTTCCAAAAGCAATCAGCCCTTACATAGGCTGGCTGGTAACGTGCAGGTATATTTGCTGGGAGTTATGGGTTAATTTTCTTGCTTTTTTTTTTCAGAGCCAACTGAGGAATCATGAGAGAGAGCAGCACTGCCTGCCCAACACCTTGTCAGTAGCTTCGAATGAGCCAAGAATTTCCTGTGATGCCGCCGATGGAAAGTGCGTTCCGGAAGGTATGTGTGCATTTTCATTAGCGTCGTCTGTGGACTGCATAGGATGGTGGCTTTCATTAGGACGCTTTTGTGAATGCCTGTAATGTACTCTGATGGTGTTCACACACACACCGTCATCCTCACTTGTGCCTTGTTAAATACAGGCTGCACTGACAAGCTTATGAGGTGAAAATGTCCTTCACTGTCACAGAAAGTGTGTGTATCTCCCCTCCTCTAGACTGTGAGTGAGAATGAATCTTCCCTTTGTTCCTAAGGAAATTCCAAGAATTGACTAGAGTATATTACATCTAGTTCTAGGTCAGCAGGACTAAATTAGTAAGGACTTGGCTACAACCAGGCAAATAGGTCTTATAGTTAAAATTTGCAGGGCTTTGTAAGGACCAGGCTACAGCAGAGACCCTTGGAAGGTAATGGACCAGCAAGCTAGGAAGGTGGGAGCTAGTACAGAAGGCAAGCCTCCACCCCCCCTCCAGCACCAAATGACCTGCCTGCTGAGGCACAGCTTTTGCAGATGGCAGCCCCCACCTCAGACTTTAACTGAGGCTTCCTGCTGTGATCTTACTCTTCTCCAAATATGACTTCCAGACTTCATCTGCATTATTTAAACACACACAGGAACCTTTTATGTACTAGTTAGGTACTAGTCGGCTGGGTATCTGGTAATAGGAATATTAGAATCAAAAGATTTAATTAGAGCTCCATGAAAAGGCGGATGCCACATCCAGAGAATGAGGGATTGAGTGTAATAAGCTGTGCTTCCTGGCTTTGGTTCACGTAAATTGATATGCTTTAAATGTCTCCAGTGTGGTACATAGTGTTTATGGGAGATAAAACATACTGGGGTGACTTTCCTTTTTAGATTTCCTAAGAATTAAAGTTAGAAACAACTGCAGAGTAAAATGTTTTACCATAATGTCTCATTAAATTATACCCCAGAAAGCATAACTGATTCCAGAATGTTTCTGAAGGAACTGATTTTGACACCACTGTAGCACCAGAATCCCCTTGTCAAACAGATGCCACCCCGTAAAACCATCCCGAACAAAAGGAGTTTACGACATGGCATCTGCTTTCGAGGTGGATGGCTGAGCGAAAACAGTTTTGTTTCCTTTCTACAGAATAGACCTAAATGCCTCTTTTTATTTTAATTCATTATGTTTCCATATCCCTTCTAAAGGAGACATTAAGCATTAGACATGATTGGCCCGTAAATCCTAATGAGAGAATAAAGTGTGTGCAACTCAGTAGCTCCACCTGCAGTTGACTCCAGCAGCATTAAGCAAGGGCTGAAAAGTAATCAGTGGTTTTTAGCAGATTCAGTGAAGACATCAACATGGACACTCAAGTGTCACGGTGTTCGCATCTTCCTCTGCTCTGCAGTTTTTCTATGTGACTTAAATGCTTGCCCCTGGGGTTAATGATGTGTAGATTAAAATTGCATACCGTGATCATCTTGTTTTTTTGGTTTGGTTTTGGAGTTTTGTTTTTATTTTATTTTATTTTTTTTGCAGTGCTAGTGGTAGGTGCATGCTCTCTTCAACCGAGCTTCACCCCAGCCCTTACCATGACTTTAGTTTTAACCCCCACTTAGCTGTATTTGCTGTTCTGATATAGTACAGGAGGCCTAGCTAATCTCTTCCTGCATACTCACCCTGGATGGGTACATTGATTAATTCCATATGGTTGTGATTTATGTTTTGTTAACAGTTCTCTTAACTATTGTATAAGCTTATTAAACAAGAAGGGAAGTCCATGACTGTCGCTGCATGCAGTCTTTGCTGTTGCTATAGTGTGGACACCAGCATGCGTTCAGTACAGAGAACTGATGTAACAGTACTGTGGAAATTCGTTCAAGCTAAAGTCATGGCGCACCTATTCTGAGGGCGTTCTCTTGCCAGGTGCTGGGAGCACAGTGAAGGGTGTCACTGCCCTTGTGGAATCAGAGGTGGGCTAGTGGGTGTGATGTCAGCAGACGCCTGGCATGGCACTTCTGGACTTCCAGACAGTGTCTCTTTGTGAAGTTTAAATTGTCCTTTCATAGAGACCTGTCATTTGTGCAGCTCTGGGTTCTAATGCCAGCACTGCAGAGACTGGCTAGAAGTGTGCAGAAAGAGCACGTGGCTCCTTGAGCCATGTGAGAAGGGCCTCTGCTGCCCAGTCTGTAGAAAAGCAAATGAGGCCTCGGGAGCTGACATCATTGGCTCATTCTCACCCAAGTGGTTGAGCAGAAATGAGGCTCAAGTTGTTGAACTTTAAATGGAGTCTCGATTCTATTGGAGGCATTTGCCTGAGGTAGCATGGTCTCTCGTGCCGTGCTGTATCAGGCTTTGCCAGCTGTCAGCTTTAGTAGTTGTCATTGATCTGTAATATTTCTCACATACAAAAATTATCCAATATTTCACACCTTATTTTTTTTTCAGTTTTTTTTTTTTTTTTTCAAAAACTATATTTGGAACAATGCCATTTTTAATCAAGTCCAAGTTTTTAACCTACCAATTAAGAGCAGTGCTTAGATTGTAATTATGATTAGTGTATAAATGTTATAGATTTATACCAGGAAATTGGGATGTTTTGTCCTGCCTGGCAGTAGTTATTAACCAAAGAAAATTTCAATTTTAGAAAGCTTAAATTTAACTTAAGATTTTTCTTTGTTGAAATTGCACCGTGGGTTTTCTTTTCTTCTGGGATGTTACTTAGATCCCTTGTGCACTCCCTCCCACCTAGGCTTGCCTCATGGGTAGCTTCCTGCCCCGAACACATAGCTTTTCCCACTCTGCCTAATCGCTGAGCTTCCATGCTTACCTGCTGCTGTCTGAAAGTAACACAGGGCCCTACACAGCACAGGTGCTTCGGACAGCACAGCCATCTCAGGACAGCACAGGCCGTCTTCCAGGGACAGGCTTATGATGGAACCCTAGGGCTTATGTGAACTACTCATTTGCAGAATGAGCTAGAAATGGGCCTGTGTCCTGTATCACTGGACTCAGGTTTCCTACACATGAGGAAAGCTATGTATTCAGTCTTTGTCCCCCCCCACGCCGCCGCCCCCAACCCAGTAGCCCATTAAGTGTGGCTATGTTGAATTGTAGAATTCTTCAGAACTGGTGACTTCATTTCCTCCTTAGTTTAATTGATGGTTGACATTAAGTAAACCAAGCAAACCTACATGGTAAAAACCTCAGAGGTTTTGTATGTAGCTTGCTGTGTATGACTTGTGGCCACAGTTTATTTTTGTTTTATGTACATCACTGCTTTGCTCTATGAATGTATAGATCTGTACTACATGAGTGCAGTGCCTGTAGAGGCAAGAAAAAGACATGGATTCCTGGAACTCAGGTCATAGACTGTTGTAGGCACTTGGAACTAAACCTGGGTCCCTGTAAAACTAATCAGTGCTTTTGACCACTGAGCCATCTCTCCAGCCTCTAGCCACACTTGATAATACTTTATTATTTTAGCTTGTTGACAAGTAAATGTTTCTTTAAGACACTGTAACCATTACTGATTAGAATAACACCTTTCAAGTTCACAGTGTATCTTGGTTAATTTAGCTGCTAAATTAGCAGTCAGCACAACAGCTGGGGGCAAGTTCATTCTATGGTAGAACCTGGAACATGGTTACACAGAAGCAGCCCAACCTGCCCATGTGTACAGGTCAGATGATATGGTGGTCAGCTCATGCTTGCAGATGGTCTGAGTGCAAGAAAGTCTAGGGAGCTGCTTAAGATGTGTTAATTATACTATGAGAGAACCTTGATTAAAACCTTGGCTCGTAGTATCATAATTACTTGCTCATGATGAGGTGTAAATGCTCCCATGTGAGTCTTACCAAATCATATCTCTACTCCTCTTTCCTTGAAGGGAACAAGTCTTCAACCCAGAAACAGTATAGGTGTGACGTGTGTGATTACACGAGTACAACATACGTCGGTGTCAGAAACCACAGACGAGTCCATAACTCAGATAAGCCATACAGGTAAGTGTGATTGACTCCAGCATTCTGATGCTTATATTGGAATATTTTATGATAAAGGTATACGTTAGAAATAGTTTGAAGTGTATGGTTGAAACACATGTTAAAAACTAAGAAATGCTCACATACTGGTTTCCTAAGTCTCATTTAAGTTTGTTGAGAAACATTAAGCGTGAGTCTCAGTTCAGCAGACATTTTGAGACACTAGGAATACTGGAAGATATCTGTGTCCACCAGTTTTATGCTCTCGTTTCCCTTGAGTATAAATTATCATAGCAGTTTCCGGTGCTGCAGAGCTCGTCGCCGTGGTGTAAAGGTTGTATTCTGCACATGCCAGCAAAGGCATGAAGGCCATAAACACACCTATGGAAAGTTTGTTTTCTGTAGTTTGAACAGTATCATTTGATAGAGTGTTGCCACAAAAGCAAATTCTGTCTGTCTCGTGTGTATTTAGAGAAAATAAGGGTAAAACACTGCGTACAATAACAATGTGAACATTTTCAGAGTTTGTCCACCCATCATAAAGATATGCCCAGCACTGTCCATAAGGCCGTGACTGTGAGCCTGTTAGCAAAGCAGCTTTCCCCCTGGTTTAACCACTGTAGGTGTGATGCCAATGAGTCTGGACAGGTTGCTCTGTTAATTCAAATCATGGTTTTAGCTTTCTCTATTCGTGACCTCTTTTTAGCTGAGACATTTTACACAGCTCCAGATATGTGGGCATATAAATAGGCATATAATCAAACATTTACTGATATCACAAAGAAACTTATACTAAACATTATTTGGTATTTGTATATTTTACCATTTATTAAAGACAGAAGCAATGTTAATGAGATATATGTACTTATTTACTTTACGTAAAGAATTATACCTTCGCCGGGCAGTGGTGGCGCACACCTTTAATCCCAGCACTTGGGAGGCAGAGGCAGGCGGATTTCTGAGTTCGAGGCCAGCCTGGTCTACAGAATGAGTTCCAGGACGGCCCGGGCTACACAGAGAAACCCTGTCTCGAAAAACCAAAAAAAAAAAAAGAATTATACCTTCATTGAGCAATTGAAACTGAAGAACAAAGATCATCTTCAGCATTTTTCAGAGCCGATCAATATTTTGATTCTATAATCCTCAAAGCTGAGAACATCATTTCACGTGAATACCTAGTACAAAATAGCACAAGTATGTTTGGGCTATTTCAGGAACTTTGGGAAATTCTGTCTATATCCCAAGCCAAAATTCACTGAAGGATTTTTTTTTTTTTTTTTTTTAATGTAACTCAAGTCAGTTTCTCAAGCAGCAATTTTTAAAATCAAACCATGTAGCACAGCACAATCTAAAGATACAAGGATTTGATAACTATATGCTGGGACTGGGAATGTAGCTCAGTGTGTTGTTTGCTTGCCTTGCAAGCATGAAGTCCTGTTGTCAATCCTCATTGTTGTATAAACTGGGTGTGGTGGCATGGACAGAGTGGTGGCAATTGAAAGAAGCCAAGGTCATCATCCCCGGCTCCATGTGGAGTTCGAGGTCAGCATGGGCTACATGAAGCCATGTCTCAAAAAAGAAAAATTAAGCCTGTATTTTCTGTAATGAAACTGCATGTCTATAACAGCAGAAAGCTCTGTAGGTAGAGAAAAAAAAAAAAAAAAACCACTGCAATTCATAACATGATGTAGTCTGAGGTTTCAGCTGGCATGCGCCAGGCAGCATTCATTGGCACTTCCCGACTTGACCAGGACAGGGTGTGCACGCACTGAAGCCTGCTAGAAACAGCTCAGGTTCCTTCCAGGCTTGAATGACTATTCCATTGTGTGCTCAGGAATGACCCAGCTTAAGAGACTGAGATCAAAATGAAAACCTAACAGACTTGCTCTTGGACTGAGGAATTGGCTCAGTTGTTAACACTGGCTGCTCTTCCAGACACCCAAGTTCAGTTCCCAGCATCCGCATGACAGCTCAAAACTGTCAGTAACTCCAATTCTGAGAGATGTAAAGCTCTTGTTGAGCAGCAAGCACATACATGGTGAACAGACACATACCTGAAGACAAAACACCCATACACATTAAAAAAAATTTTAATGTGGCTCTAAAATGTGCTTGTACACTCGTGCTCTCTTTTTCTGTCGTGCGTGCCTCTGTGTGTGTGTGTGTGTGTTGTGTGTGTGTGCTTTGTGTGTGCATAAGCTGGTGTTAAAGCTCTGGGAGACATTTGGATTTGCCTTAATATCTCTATTTTTAAGGTAGAAAAGCCTTTTTTACCAGAACATAATGTCCATTCATTACTGATAGTTTCAGTGCTGGACATTCTAAGTGAGGACTGGTAGCTGGGATGAGCATGTGGTCACACAGGGAAACACCTAAGAGAGCATGGTAAAGACAGGCCCTGGCTTTCCTGTCAGCAGAAAGCTTTGCCTTTAAGCCTAGTGCCTTTATTCTTAAATGTAATAGGAGGCCTACCAGATACTCATGATTTGGGCAGGAAACATCTCTAAGTCCAGAATTAGGTATGTTCATTGAGAAACAAGCTGTAAGTGCTATGTGCCAGGTGCTTTACTAGGACCTTGGGTTTTATTCCTAACAGAAAAGGCATCATCTTTACCATCACGGGGCTTATGGAGATATGCTTTCCATCTCAGACACAAGTTCTAGGTCCTGATCTGCAGGACTGGGCAAGACCTAAAACTCACTGAGTTGTCACAGCATGATGGAACAAGTAAAATATTCATACACTACACATCTCAGCCAAAACAGAAACACTGAAAAAATACCAAACCAAAGCGCCCTTGGCTGTGCATATAAAGTGTATGTGAAACATAGGTGGGGTTTGTTTGGATTTAAGTCTTATATGCACAGAACAGGTAACGCAATCTGAGCCTCTTGTGCCTGACTCTGCAGTGGAGGCTTTCTCCTGAGTAGATCAGGCTCACAGCTACTGCCCGTTGGTGTCTTCAGGATGCTGTGCTTGCTTAAAATAGAGACTTAGAGGAGAGTCACAGCTATCCTTGTGCCTTCTTATGTCTCCTTAGTCTTGCTTTCTGGCCTTGCCACTGTCAGTTCTTTGTCTCAGTGCATGCCCTGTGCTGACCCATGGGTTTATGTATTCAAATACTCTGGCAGGACTTTGTCTCCATTGGTATAGTCTGTGGCTCACTGTGCTGGTAAGCACACTTTCTTGGTGTCTGGTTTTAATGAGGATCACAGTAGTCCTTTCTGACTTATTTCATAAGCAATCTAGTTCCCTTTACTGCAGTGTTTGGCTTGTCCTCAGAGTCCACATTGTACATATTTCTGATTATTACTTTGTTTTCTCTTAAGAAAAATATAATAAATTTTCATAGAGCAAGAATGCCTTTTTGTCCTCTAGATGGTCTTTGTACAAATGCACAGTAGGCTCTTGGTGTGCTTGAGCAGCAGCCTCTGGTGTAAAGGCTTTCCTGCAGCGGCAACATCTTCTTTGCTTGTTTTTGGCCTTTCTCTGTTGTGGTTCCAACCTGTCCTTAGCCTGCCTGTGTGATCGGCAGGTACCTGTCGATGTGAGCTCTGCCTGTGCCAGCAGTTTAGTCCAGGGCTTCACTCTGAACCCTCCCACTTAATAGGTTTGAGCTAAATTCTGAGCCACTGTGTAACATACTAGATGCTCAGTAAAGGCTGACAGTTTCTAATATGCCTCAGTTCTGCTCATTTATAAAATGCCTCTGGTTTACTATGTAACTGTTATTGAAAATAAATGCATGTCTGTGTTACTATGCTTTTTAAAAGAACTGCTGAAATATATATGCTAAATTGTATACTACCTATCAAAAAAAAAAAATAGATTTTTCCCATAAACATTAGTTTGCTCATAGCAGGAACCTTATAAGATCTAAACACTAAGTTTGATTGTCAGTTCCTTTTCTCTCTCTCTCTTTCTCTCTCTCTCTTTTCTCTCTCTCTCTCTCGAGATCTCTAATACATATGGATGTTTTGCCTATATTTATGTCTGTGCACCATATATGTTCAGTGCCCATGGAGGCCAGAAGGGAGTCCGATCGCCTGGAGCTAGAATTACAAAGGGTTGAACAACCACCTGGGTGCTGAGAATTGAACTCAGGCCTATGGAAGAACAACCAGTCCTTTTAACTGTGAACTATCTCCAGCCCCTTTGCTTAAGTTTCTTATCTCTCTGTCTCCCTCTCCTCCCTCACTCTTCTGTTCCCATACTCTCTCCCCATCTCTCCTCTTCTGTCTTCCAAATGTCTTAAATCAACTTTTAATTGAATGTAACATACCTACATACTAGAAATGATACAGATCCTAAGTTCACACTTGATAAATAACCACAAGTTCTTCTCCAACTTTTGACAGCATGCCCCTCTTGGTCCTCCTTTCATCAAATGTCCTCGGCTCTTTTCTACAAGCACTGTTTTAACTGTAGAATCATAAATTAGTTTTGTGGTTTTTCAGACTTAATAGAAATAGAACCATATGGTACGTAGAATTTTGTGTCTTTTTTACTCTTAACTCTGTGTGTGCTAATAAATTTCATTTCTATATTGCATTCTATTGTAAGACTATCATACATAACTGGGGGTGTAGTTCAGAGATAGGGTGCTTACCTATGTACACAAAACCCTGGGTTTGGCCCCTAGAGCTACCAAAAAATGGTTATTTACTCATTCTATTTGTGGAAGTTTGTATATGCTTGGCCCAGGGAATGGCACTATGAGGAGGTGTGGCCTTGTTGGAGGAAGTGTGTCATTTTGAGCGTGAGTGGGCTTTAAGACCCGCATCCTACCTGCCTTCAGAACAAGAGGTAGAACTGTCAGCTCCCCCAGCACCATGCCTGCCTAGATGCTGACATACTTCCTGCCATAATGATAATGAACTGAACTTCAACCTGTAAGCCAGCCCCAATTAAACATTGTCCATTATAAGAGTTGCTATGGTCATGGTGTCTCTTCACAGCAGTGAAACCCTAACTAAGACACTACTATTAGACTTTGGATTGTTACCAGTTTTTCTTTCTTGTTATGAATAATTCGATCTTAAACATTTCTTGGCTTGTTTGAGGTACACATAAGCCCATTTCAAGTGTCAGCAGCTGCCAGGTAGTAATGTGAGCTCCTGCCCTCCTTAGTGCTGTGCAGGTGGGAAGCACACTGGTCCCTGATGTGAGAGCTGCTGTGATTAGTGTGGTGGACTGTTTGCCTGTCCTTGGTCATATGCAGGACTTCACCTTTATTCTGCGTGGAAGTCCTTTGTGCACGCTGACACTGTCCTGTGCAGTGGCTTCCCTGATACCCGCTGAACAGAAATTTCTAGTTCTGTATGGACAGATTTGTTCATTTGTATCTAGGCCTATTATGTATTTAATTCTGAAAGTTGCTCTGACTTTCTCCAGAATCCAGGAAGTAATGGTACAGAAGTAAAAATAAAGTGTTGAAAACAACAATGGGAAGGAAAAAGAAAGCCTTCAGATTTCTGGCAATGGTAATAACAGAGTGGCCTTATGGCAGGGTCAGGTACTGTGGTCAGTGTTAGCAGTGTGAGTGGTGTGTTTGAGAATTCTGGGCCGGGCCATGTGCTGAGGTCTTCAAATGAGTGCTCATATCAGCCTGGTATCAGCTGTCAGGCAGGTGGTAGGCTGGGATACATGATGTGCCTGGGCTACAGCCCTGAGGCAGCATACCTCCACATCAGTACTGTGAGACAGCAGTCTCTCTGCTCAGGGACTCTGGGTCAGGAATGAGGAAAGGACACATGCCATCTGGTGGGTCTGGGTCTTCTGCAGGAAAGGTTAGAAGCTGGAGGTTAGCAGAAGATGGGGTTTCATTTGCACAAGGCTCCTCACCAGTCGTGGTTGTACTCTGTTGGCTGCACTTCAACAGGAGTATGTCCACGGGTGTCCGAGTCTGCATATCATGTCCCTCGTGTCACATAGCAGTGTTTGCACATAGCCTGTGCACATGCTCCTTTGTGTGTCAAGCCGCTCTAGATGGTAATGTCTAACGGTGTCAGTGCTGGCTCAGTGGGTATTGTTTAGGGGATAATGAAGGAAGAACATGTGCAGATGAAGTGGTTTTTCCAAATGTCTTCCACCTGTGGCTATGGAGGGCACACCATGCTGTCTGTCATCTATGACTTGAAAGCCACATTCCGTCCCCGCCATCACAGTTAGACTTATATCTGCTTTCATCTGTAGATGCTGCATCATAAACCAGTGCTGTTGGCTTAGTGGAGAGAGTTCACATTTTAGAGGCATGGGTTAAAGAACACTGGTTACTAGGTAATTTAATCTGAACAATGGTATGGGGATGGGAATTTTGAAAGGGAGAGCTGAAGGAACTTGTTCCCACAATGGCAGGAGCTTTTAAAGGTATCTCAGGCTTATTGCATAACTTAAATCACCATTTTCCAGTCCTCCCTCCCTCCCTCCCTTCCCTTCCTCCTTCCCTCCCCTCTTCTTTCTTTCTTTCTTTCTTTCTTTCTTTCTTCTTTCTTTCTTTCTTTCTTTCTTTCTTTCTTTTCTTTCTTTTCTTTCTTTCTTTCTTTCTTTGTTTTTCGAGGCAAGGTTTCTCTGCATAGCCCTGACTGTCCTGGAACTCTCTCTGTAGACCAGGCTGGCCTCGAACTCAGAAATCCGCCTGCCTCTGCCTCCCAAGTGCTGGGATTAAAGGCGTGCGCCACCACTGCTTGTCAAGAGCTGGAGAGCACAGTTAGGTCATGGGGTGGGAGGGCTGTGACAGTGATGGTATTTGTTGGTTACTTTCCTAGTTGCTGTGAGGAAACACCTGGTAGAACCAACCTAGGGGAGAGGATCTGTCTGGCTCTCCATTTTGGTGGGGTGATGGCATGGTAGAATCCATGGTGATGGGAGCTGCTTTTGACCATGAAGGCAGGACAGGAGTTGGCTTGCTAGTACTTCAGTGGACCAGGAAGCAGAGTTTGCCAGAACTGGGACCAGATTGGAACCTTTGAACCCCGTCCCCACAGCAGTACCGTCAGCAGGGGCAGCTCATACATATATCAAACATAATGGAGGGAAAGCCTAATTGTCTGAGTATGATCCCACATGGTGGAAGGGAAGGACCAACTCCCACAAGTTATTCTGTACCCTGTGCCATGGCATGCACATACCTGCCTGCACATTTGTATTCACGCTCCCTCCACTCCCCCCACACTGTTTTCCTCCTCTCTCTGCCCATCTGTCTCTCCCTCGATAAATAAATGTAAAAATAAGTCATGACAGTGATTCATCCTCAATTTTAAATTTATTATGAGTGTGTGAGTGAGACATATGTATATGGGAACGTGTGTTGGTGTGCATTTTGTGAAGTTGGCTTTCTCGTTCCAAATTTGTTGGTCCCAGGGGTTGAACACAGTTGCCAGAGAGTTGCCAGGTTAGGAGAATATTTGATATATCTAGTACTGTTGCATGAACTAGTGTTTCTCAAAGTCAGAGACCCTTGGCCTTATTCTTAGTCCTTAGGACATGCATAAAAACTGTTTTCTTAAAGGTAAGCTGGGATTCGTGAGGGTACGAGTTAATCCATTCCAGTGCCCGTCTGTCCAGCCTGTCCCCTGGGTATAGGGAGAGCTGAGTGGGCATGCTCACAGGCCTGGCCACCCTCCAGTGGAGCACTGGAGAGGCTGCCTCTCCACCTCTCAGCAGTCCGTAGTTCCTAGAGTTGTCTGTCTAGGAGAGACCGTTTCCCTAGACTTCCTGACGTTATGGCTCTTAGTCTTTCCTCCCTCTCTTGGGGGGTGTTCCCTGAGCCATAGGTGCAGGAGCTAGAATGTAAATGTGTCCAGTTGGGGTTTTCTGTGGTTGTCTCCATTTGCCTCGGGAAGCACCTACCTAGGAAAGGTGGCTCTTGCATGAAACTACCCTGAATTTTCACTAGTGTTGTGAGATGGTTGTGATTTCCCTGGTGCCTGTCTTCCAGGTGCTCCTTGTGTGGGTATGTGTGCAGCCACCCCCCTTCCTTGAAGTCACACATGTGGAAACATGCAAGTGATCAGAACTACAACTACGAGCAAGTTAACAAGGCCATCAATGATGCAATCTCACAAAGCGGCAGGTATGTCATCCCACCCTTCACTTGATGGCCAGGTACAGAGCCAGGTAGGGAGCATGTGCTAGCCCTGCAGCAAACCACTGAAAGTCTGATGTGTTCTGTTTTTATAAGAGTTCTGGGGAAATCCCATGGGAAACCGCTCTTAACCAGCAGCGAAGAGAGAACTGGCCCTACCACAGACAGTCCAGAAAACTTGGTGTCGTCCTCAGAGCTCACTTCCCAGCTGCCTGGTGAAGTTGTCGATGCCAGTGAGCTTGAGAAACTGAACCCCACAGGCAGCAGCTCTGACGGCTCAGGAAGGAGCTGCAGCCTGGCCACACCGGGCACCGAGTACTGTGTGCTGCTTTTCTGCTGCTGCATCTGCGGCTTTGAGTCAACTAGCAAGGAGAGCCTCCTGGATCACATGAAGGAA
Organism: Mastomys natalensis; assembly: GCA_021653895.1. Classification (NCBI taxonomy): domain Eukaryota; kingdom Metazoa; phylum Chordata; class Mammalia; order Rodentia; family Muridae; genus Mastomys; species Mastomys natalensis. The sequence continues at coordinate 767,012 of JAJTUV010001022.1, forward strand.
CACGAGGGGGAGATTGTCAGCATCATCCTGAACAAGGACCACAGCACAGCCCTGAATGCCAACTAGCGAGGAGCATGTGGGAGGGACTCTGAACTGCAGGTCAGCCTCAGTGCCATCACGCGCTCACTAGGCATGGAGGAAGCAGGTGGTGTGGCTGACGCTTCGGTGCTTGAGTAAGGACACAGAGTTGTGACCCTGTGTGAGCCTCTGGCACCCCTGCTTAGTGTCACCGTTTATTATTGAAAGCTTACCATAGTCCAGAATCTGCAAGCAGATGAGTTGAAAAGGCTCTGCCAAGCCACACTGGTCAGCTCTCCAGTGGCCGGGACTCTGATGAGGAAAGTGGCAAATGGGAAAGTGCAGTAGGGAGAGGGAGGATGACTTCCACTGTCTCCAGAGAGCAGTGGGGCTGAGGAATGGGCTTCATAAATCTTTTCCTTGTGTTGATAGGAATTTGTCAGACTCAGTATAGGATATGGTCCTCTACTCCTTAAAAAAAGAGAGAGACACCCAAATCATTCCTGGATTATAAACATTTGGGAAGTAAATTGTTTCAAATTCACAGTGACTCCATACAAGACTCAAACCAAATCTCAGGTTCACAGAAATGGGTGACTTCTCAGAGGTGAACAAACTGAGCCCACTCCTCCAGTCACACAGGTACGCACACCTTCACCCCACCGCCAGCAGTTGTCTGACAGCCTCCTCAAGAGGAGGACGGGGACTGCTACTGCATCAGCTGTCCTTGAGCTAGGTGCTCACCTGCTTACTCAAGCACACGAAGCTTGAGAGCCAAAGTAAGAAGCTTTGGGGAGGCTGGGTGTGGTAGCGCAGGCTAAAATCCACAGGTGTTCTGAGCAGGGGATTGCAGGTTTGAGGCCAGCCTGGGTTAGCAGAACTGGGCTCATGAGGTTAAACAGACAGATCACTTGGTGAATGACAGCTGCCTCAGGTGCCCCAGAAGCAGCAGCACAGCTGTTACGGTTTCTCTGCTTGGAGTTGATGAGGTCAGTTACAGCTAACAGAGCAACTCAGGTGATTGAAGGGTGGTAAAACTTAAGTCTGTCTTAATTAGAGACTGGTGTGCTTCACATAGTCAGGAGGCAGACAAGTGGATTTCAGAGTTTGAGGTCAGCCTCATCTACATAGCAAGTTCCAGGCTAGCTAAGTCTTCAAAATGAAGTCCTATCTCAAAAAAACAAAATAATTTTTTAAAGGACTGGAGGGATGGCTCAGCACTGGCTGCCCTTCCTCAGGATCCAGGTTTGACTCCAGTAACCATATGTGGTTACAGCCAGTTCTGGGGAATCTGGTACACTCTGGCCTCATCAGGCACTAAGCACACATGTGGTACACAGACAATTCAGGCAAAACACTAACAAAAAATTAATTTTCTAAGTGGAATTTTGGTGAGAACTTTGAAAACTTGGAGGTGTGCGTAGCAGTTGAGTACTGATGTACATCTAGCCACACGAAAACAAACAAAGGCAATTTCTTGTCAGAAACCCCATTTGGCAAGTAGCTAGTATATTTCTAAAAGAGTCCATTTGTTAGTGTGCAAGAAAATATACTGAGAAACTAGCTCAGTATATTTGTGCTAAAGTTGGCATCACACAGACGTGACCTCACTAGTCCCGTGGTTTGTGCCATCATTACTTCTGAGGCTGAGGCGAACAGGTGCTGTTTGTGTGGTTCTGATCACTTACTGTTCCGTTAAAGCTGACTTTGCAGTGCTCTTCATGTAGGTGTTCTCTACACACCCAGAGTCAGGGGCAGCTCCTGGAAGGACAGTTGGTGGGTGTTGACAAGCTTTACAGCTGCTGTTCCAAGGTGAGGTGTTCGGAAAATGAGTTACTAACTTTGACATCATGTTGGGAGCTGTAGCATGCGGCCAGGCATGTGAAAACACTTTCTGATTTCTTCTGTTTTTCTACCATTAATTTTGATGACACTATTTAGAGAAAATCGACTAGAATTTTGCCACTGTCTGATTTTGGGTAGCTTTTGGAGAGAATCTGGGAGAAGAGTCTTTCTGTATAGTCCTGGCTGACCTAGAACTCATTATGAAGATGAGGCTGGCCTCAAACTCAGAAATCCATTTGCCTCAGCCTCCCAAGTGCTGGGATTAAAGGCAATAGACATCACACCTGGCCAAGGTAGGCTAATTTATTTGTGAAAGTTAATTCATTTCTGATATATGGATTTTAATAAGAAAGTGAATTTATAGATACTAATTCAGTTCCCCTGAATTTACTCTATATGGACTTAGATGAATTTTCTCATATTTTTACAATTAAAACATTTACATTTAATGCCAAATGCAAAAAACTTCATGTTTCCATTTTTATCACCCATTCCTGTTGTCCCCACTAGATCTGATTTTCATTTTGCTGTTAGTCTAAAGAGTAACAGCTTTCAATGAACTTTCTGTGGCTTTAATTTTCCACAATTGGTTAAAACATAGTAATCACCCAAAACATCCTACATTTCAGCAGGATGGCTCTTCAAACCACATGACTGCAATCATGAGTGTAAGCTTTCCCCCACCCGACAGGGAAAACTAATAACCCAAAGGTTCAAAGCCTCCACTTTGCCATCTGTTCCTATGAGCTCTCAGGCCTGGACAAGGGACAAAGTGTCTGTACCCTGCACCTTCTGCTAGCATTTTACAGCAAGTCTCTCCCAAGAAGCAAGATTCAGAATAACAGAAGCATGTGTGTGTGGTTGTCATCACTGGGGAGACTCTTACCCAGTTGGGGTCACTGGTCAGAGGAGTGTACTGACCACTGCTCTAAGCTTTGGCATGGGAAACCCTGATTTTTGTCTCCTGCTCTAACCACCTGCGCTTCTAAGAACAAATAGGGAATACTGCTTTAAAAACAGTTATTGCATTCAGTAAACCTAAGATGGAGAAGTGGCAGTTGTGATTTATAAATATCATTTTGTCCCTTGCTGTGATCGTAGGACCCTGGCAGGTGCCCTCACTGGCCCGTCAGCCATGTGCTCATTCACTGTATCTGTGGCTCGACCATACGCAGCGACACCGCTGAAGCTTCGGCCCTGGACCTCTCTCTCCGTCCTGTGTGAGGTCACCATTGGTGGCTTTGTACTTAAAGAACAAACGTGAGCACCATGTTTACATCCCATCTCTGCAGTATAGTTGGCTGGACAGAGATGAGCAAGCTTCTCTGTTTCTCAGTTTCATAAGCCCTTATTTAATCTGTTTTTTAATTGTGCAGCAAGGTGCTCAAAGTAATAGTCTATAAATATATTTAACAGAAACTTGAGTTTTACATTCATGGGCATAAAGACATGTATTTTTTTTTTTTTAAAGAAATAAGTATTGTGTGTGTAACACTATGGCTTTGCTTCTGTAGTCCAAGTAAAGAAACTTCTGGAACACCGTGTAAAAAAGCAGCAGTTGATTCTGAGAATTCATTAAAACTGGATAATTGGCATTTGGTTACGTTCCTTTGCACATCAAACTGCAAGCCTCATTTGCGGTAGAACAGGCCACCTGCTAGAAGAGTGCAGGAAGCTCTCTGCACCTCTTAATTTTCAGATGAACTGTCCAAAATTAGAGTAATTTATTTTGCTTTACAGGAGTTTGTCATGTATTGACTTAAATATTGTATTTTGGTAATAAATTTTTTTTTTGTTAAAAACACTTGTTTCTAAGTTTCATTATCAGTGCATGTCCATTCCTATCTTGGGTTTATTGATTTAGAAACTTGCATTTAAATCATTGAAAGCTTCCAAGAGCTGGTTGGCGTTTATTATTGGGCTCTGTTAACTTGCTGGCTATCACTGGATCGTCATTACTGTTTCACAAGCATTATTACAGGTTTCAGGCCTTCTTCCAACTGTTAAATAGTTCTTTAGCATCCACATCAGACATGGAAATGCTTTCAGTGCTGACCTGTGAGTGCCAGCTCCCTTCCTGTAATTAGAACTCCGCTGAAGGCCAGTAACTACAAAGTTGCTCGTACTCTGATCCTCTCGTGGTCTGTCACCAAACCACCTCTTCCTTGCAGAGACCACAGCTGCTCTAACTGGTTTGCTGATACCAGTTTGTGCCCTAGGATCCCAGGCCCTCCCAGCTAGAAGTGACTCAAAACAAAAAATTCTCCCTTGATAGCTACAGCCTCTTGGACTGTTCTCTGTAGGGTGATATGGTCCTATCTCTCCTCGCAAGGACCAGACCTCGACACTGTGCCATGACAAGTTAGTTGTATAAATCACAGCATGGGAGAACCTAGATCCAGATCATGGGGTCCCATGTGACAGCCATAGCCACATGAATCCTGAGCACTTGAGATGGGACTTATGTTCTAAGTGTAAGGTAGAACCATTGCAAAGATTTAGTACAAAAAGGAATGTAAAGCATCTCAACAGTTTCAGATATTGACAATGTGTTAAAGTATTTTGGCTATATTGAGTTAAATAAAACATGTTAAAGTCATTTCACCTTGTGTTAGCTTTTCATTGCTGTAGCAGAATGCCTTAAAAAAAAAAAAAAAACTCTTAGGTTGACTTGTCTCACGGTTTCAGAAGCTTCTAGCCAAGCTCATCTGCAGCGAGGCAGGATCTCACGGTAGGAACATGTAAACCAGATAGCATAGCTCATGGTGGCTAGGGAGCAGTGAGAAGGGACAGACAGGTGACAAGATAGAGACTTACCCGGGCCTAGGCAGAGCTGCTCCCTCCACCAGGCCCCACCTTCTGGTAGTGGCATCAAATGATTAATTCATGCCTAGCTTGCTGGCTGATGCTAAACTCAGTCCCCAGAAATTCACAGCCAAACCTAACACGGGTACCTTTATGGCCACTTTATATCCAGACCATAACACACACTAATGTGATTATTAGAAACTTCTAAAGTACATATATGACTTACATTATGTTTCCTTTAAGCAGTACTTGTATAGAGGAGAGACTGGCAGACTGTGGCCTCCATTTCAAACCTAGCTTGCCACTCACTCACTCTGAGAAATAGTCCCACTGAATCTCAGCCACATCACCATTTCTCTTTTTTGAACTTTTTTACCAGCTATCATCTGAAAGTACAACCGTATTTCTGTGTTTTGAGTGACAGACTGTATCACCCACAGAGGCCGCATGTTTATTCTCCGATATATCTGCTGAGCTCTGGGCTCTGAAACAATGCTGAAATCTGGGATCTTACAGCTACCAGAGAGGGAAACGTGTTACAGAGCAAGCTGTTTCCCTGAGGCGTTCAGAGCCAGGCTGCATTTCTTCCTCCGAGGCTGTCTTGTGTGAGTGAGACACACATGCATGCCACTGTGTGTTTACACAGTCCAGAAGAAAACTTTGGATTGAGTTTTCTCCTTCCATCTTTACATGCTCTACTGGGATCAAACTGCACCCACTAAGCTATCTCGCGGGCCCCCTCTGTTGTTTTTATCATCTACTATTCCCAAACCCACCTATACAACTTCACCCCAAGTCTGTTGACTTAGTGATAGGTATGTAAAGTCAAACAATTTGTTTAAAACAATTGACTAGGTAAATACTAAACTGCTGCTCTGAATTACCCCTGTCTCTACATTGCCCTCCCTCCAGGCTCATCCAGCGCCAAGGCCCCTTCAGTAGTGACTTGGTCACAGAGCCAGCCTTTGTCAGCACAGACAGTACAAGGTGAGCCCAGTAAAGCCACGGGCACGCTCACCACTGGCTGGAGTCTTGACATAACAGCAAACAGCAGGCAGGACCCTATAGCCAAGCTCCCTGGTGAGGACATTGGCTGTGGCTCTGCTGTAAAAGGGCTAAGGATGTCATGGAGATTTGTCATGGAATTTCTTTCAGATCAACCAGGAAAAATGTAAAATTGAGAACATTCCTGGCTCAATAAAGCCTCAGATAAGTCTAGTATTTGAAGGTTGTTTTTTTTTTTTTTTTTTCATAATTGTTGGGTTTTCAAGGATTTCTTTTTATGAGTGTGCCTGTGACACATGGGTACACTGCCCACAAAGGCCAAAAGGAGGCATTCGATTTCTCAGACCTGGAGTTTATAGGTGGTTGTGAACAGCATAGGTGGGTGCCCTAGAAAAGCAGGGAATATCATCACTGTGCCATCTCCCCAGCCCTCTCCAGCAACCCCACAGCTTGCTTAGGAAAGAGGCGTGTATCTTAAGCATGGGCAGCAGACTCTAATTTGTGTGCTCTGTTAGGGGCTATAGGCCCATTTTCCTGGCAGTACCTCAGTACATTTAGTATCTAGGCTTATCTCTTGATCCAGAAAGTATAGGTAAGATTATGCCAGCTTAATGAGGTTTTGTTTTGTTTTTTTTTTCAGTAACAGGTGATCACTTTGAATTATTTACCTTATAAAAGATTGTTCTGTCAGTGGGCCAACTTGGCTCAGAAATACTGTTTTTTCTTTGGAATAGTTGGGCCTCAGCTCACAAAGGGATTCCTCACTTTCTGATCTGTGTGAGTATACTATGTACTCAATATGAGGAGTCTGTGCCCCTGGACGTGTGTGTGTGTGTGTGTGTGTGTGTGTATCTGCATACATACATTTATACATTATTACAACATATACAGGTTATATATATAACATACATTATATTACTTTTTAATTCAAGTTAAAAGTTGATTTTAGACATCTATATAAAATGATAAAATGGAATGCCAGCCATTTAATAAAGTCATCAGACATGTCTTTTTGTGCACCACTTAACCATATTTATACCAGTTGGTTACTGAATCCAGATAGCACAAGACCATTCTGTACCAGCTTGCAAAATTGAGTATATACAGATACCTCTCCAGTAACATCCAAGGGCACAGACTCGTCATATTGAGTACATAGTTTTATCTACACAGATCAGAAAGTGAGGAATCCCTGTTGTGAGCTGAGGCCCAGCTATTCCAAAGAAAAACAGTTATCTGAGCCAGTGGCCCACTGACAGAACAGAACTAAGCATCTTTATTTCAGTTCTGATATGTGCATTTTTTTTCCCTCAGCTCTCCCTTTCAATAAAATGAAGTATTTATAAATACCAGTGCCATCGCATTAGCATCAGTAACAATCAAACACTTAAATTAGTACTACAGATGGGGTGGAGCTCAGTGTAGACAATGTGTGTAGCATGCATAAGGCCCTAGGTTTCATCCACAGAATAAAAATAAATAAGGGAAATTAATAAAAAAATGTTACCTTAGGGCTGTTGAGATGGGAGAGCACCTGTCTAGTACATGGAAAACCCTGGGTTCAAAGCCAAGTCACCAAAAAAAAAAAAAAAAAAAAACTACATAAAATTCTTACCTATTAAGTGTGCACACTGTGACCTGGAAAAGCCCTTGTCAAAGTAAAACATACTAGGCATGGCCATGTTATCCCATAGCTGTTATTCCAATACTGTGAGGTGGAGCAAGAGGATCAGGAATTCACACCCAGCCTCCACGACATTGTGGATGGAGGCCGGCCCGGGCTACAGTAAAAACGTGTCTCTAAATAATAAAAATAAAAACACATGTTAACAGTTTTCAGGTCTTTTATTAGCACCTTCTGGTATCATTTAAAGACCTATCACTGCGGTACACATCTTGGGATTTGTGGCTTTTCCTACTTGTCATTTTATTAATTTTAGTATCCATATTCAGAAATAGCGTGGCTGTGGCTTCACCGAAACAGACACATCAATCCACGGCTTGCTCTTTTTGTTTATAGCTGCTGCAGTCCTATTTAAATTCAGCGTATCCAATCACACAAGGTGTTAGAAAGTTTATTTCAGGCTCGTGAGAGAAAGTATAGCAGGATGTGATTGAAATCTTAAGCTGGGTTTATTTCTGCTCCCCCGCTGCTAACAGTCTACAAAAGGGTACGCAAAGCAAGCCACTGGAGACAGGAGTTGGAGCACACGCCTGTGGTTCACCCTACTTGGGAAGCCAAGGCAGAGGGATCAAGACTTCAAGGCTAGTCTGAAGTGTACATAGCAAGACCCTGTCTCAAAATCCCAGGCAGCTGGAGAGGTGGCTCAGTGGTTAAGAGCCAGCCTGTGCTGCTCTTCCAGAGGAAGAGCCCAGCATCTTCCTGTCACTCTACCTCCAGGGGATCCGATGACTACTCTACAGGCACCTGCACACACAGGCAAACAGACACCTAGAAATAAAATTAATCCTTTGTTTTAATCCAAAAGGATGCCTGATACTACAGCAGCACGTGCCTTTCATCCCAGCACTCAGGAAGCAGAAGTGGACAGATCTCAGTGAGTTTGAGGGCAGCCTGGTCTACACAGGGTTCCAGCCAGCCAAGGCTACATAGAGAGACCCTGTCCTTAAAGGTTTAAACAAGTGTGGGAAATCAGTGGTTGGAAAAGTCCCGTCACTTCTCAGCCATATAAGAACACCCTTCCTTACAGTTGCCACTCAAGCCGCTTGCACTGTAGCACTGTACAGTTAAAAACACCAACATCTTTGCCGATGTGTGGCAACCCTGTGTTCACTCTGCAAATGCTAAACAGGAAATTCCAGTGTTTTGCCTGAGAATCTTTATTTTACATATATCTGTTTGTGTGTGCTCACAGTGCGTGCATGCATACAGGTGCCCATCACATCCCCTGGAGCTGGAGTAACAGGCAGGGGTAAGCCACCTAACATGGATTCTGGGAATTCTCGGAAGACAGTACATACTCTCAACCATTGGTCAAGGTTGAGTACATACTCAAGTCCCATCTGGGAATTTAATGATTTGTTTGTCTGTTTATGTTTGTGACAGGAGCCAGAAGAGAATGGAAGGTTCTGATGGGACAGTGGCTATGAGTTGCATCTGAAGCATGGGGGTGGGGGGTTATGTGCAATCCACAAAAAGCTACACAGAGAGTGAGCAAGTGTCCTCGGCCTGGACAAGAGGACATTCTTCGCACATACAGGGGTTTGTGGTTGTTGAGGAGTGCGTAGAAACCATATTCTGTGAGTTTGAGGCCAGCCTGGTGTACACAGAGAGCTCTAGAACAGCCCCGGTGCCATATCGAGACCCTGTATTTAAAAAAAAAAAGTGTGGGAAATCAATTGTTGGAAAAGCATCTTCAGATCCTCTAAGGAATCTGACACCCTGTGCCGGACTCCGCGCGCGCACACTCAGACATTCACATATAGACAACACGTACACACACACATACATTTACACATACACATGTACACACACACATGTACACACACACATACACTTTCTCCCAGTCTGCGTGTGGTTCAGACATTCACATATAGACAACACGTACACACACACATACATTTACATATACACATTACACATACACACCACACACTGCACACACACACTTTCTCCCAGTCTGCGTGTGGCTCAGGGATTCATTAGACAACACGTAACCACACACCATACATTTACTATACAGCATGTACACATACACACACAACTTTTCCCAGTCGCTGTGGTTCAGGATGTCAGTGCACCTGGGAAAGGCCCTTTCTTCAGAGGCCAGTGCTCAGGGACAGAAGCGGCCAGAGAACCAACTGTGGATGGCAGAACAGTGGCTGCAGGCTGGCATATGCCCACTTTCTACCAGACGGCCTAGTGATCAGTGGGAAATGGCAAGGCGAGAAGAGAACCAAATCAGGGGCTGGAGAGGCGGCTGGCTTGGTTGCCTCTCCTGAGGACCTAGGTCAGTTCCCGGACCCACATGTCTCTTAAAGTATCGTAATTCAATCCAGGGATCCAACCCTCTCTTTCCTCTGTGAACTCATGAAAAGTCTAATTTTGGAAAAAATTAGCCTGGTTAGCCATCTATGAGCACACTAAAGATATGTGGGAGGGGGCTAAGAGATGCTCACAGTTAAGAGCCCTTGCTGCTCTGGTCTTGGCACCCACACTGGGCAGCTCACAACCCTCTGTAACTCTAGTTCCAGGGGGACCCAACCAACACCGTCTGCTGGCCTCCAGAGTCACTGGCATGTACTTGCCACACACATTCAGACAAAATACATGAATAATCTTCAAAAAAGAAAAGATTAAATGGAGAGAAAAGTCTCAGCTCTTGTTCACTCTCTGAGGCAGGGATCAGAATCCAACCTGAATCCAGTCTCTGGATCTTTATCTGAAATTAAGGATGTCCGCAGCCTTCATCAGAAAAGCCTTTCATTGCAGTGGGAAGGGTTCACGAGTGGCTAAAATGCTGAAGCTAAAGGATAAGTGGAATGCCAGGCCCTAAAGGGGACAGCTCCATCATCTCCAAGAGGCTCAGGGAATGTCACAGAAGGGGCAGGAAAAGAAGGGAGCCACAGAGGATGGGACAGTGTGCATACAGCACAAGGATGTCTTCAGGACATAACATCACTGCTGCCTTCCTGAGCTCGCAGAAGCTGCGGTTATCGTGAGCAAGACTGGGCCTGTCAGCATTTCATCAAAGATGAGGGAAGGGAGCTGCGGGGGCAGTGGGGGTGATACTGTTTTCTTCACTAGTGTAACCACTGGTCAGCTGCCTGTGTTCCCACACTCATGTAAGTGACTAATTAAACTCAGTGGGTCACAGACAGAAAAGAGACCTGAAAGCAGGAGGGGCCTTGTTGGAAAGAAGAGTGGCTTCAGGGGGAGCAGGTGTGAGAGGGAATAGGGTGAGAGCCCCTAAAAGTTCTATCTGAATCAGACTGTGATGATACTTTCCAGCTATGATATGCCTGGATATACCTGGATGGATCAGAGTCCCCGACAGGCTCACACGCATCAGCACTTAGTCCCCAGCCGGTGGCAGCCTGTGGAATGGTTTAGGAGCTGTGGTCTTGTTGGGAGGACATAGGTCATGGACGTGGACTTCATTAAGTTTAATGCTGGCATGATTTCTAGCTCGGCTTCTCGGCTTCATGCTGGCACTAGCAGATGTGAACCGTCAGCTTGCTGCTCCCACTGCCAAGCCTGGGGCTCGCCGCTGTGCCTCCCCATCATGGTGGACTCTCATCCCTCTAGACCTGTAATGCCCAAATAACCCTTCCTTCCATAAGCTGCTTTGGTCATGGTGTTTTGTCACAGCAGCAACAAAGTATCCAATACACCAAACAAACAGAGTGTCCTGAAGAGAGGCACAAAGGGAAAGCTACATTATTCAGTCAAATATAACATTCGTCTTCTGTGAACAGAAGTGCAGAATCAAGATGTAGCTGTGCCCACACCTTGTATGAAATTTCTAAAGGGTTGGAACAATGGATCTTGCCCTCCCTCTAACTTGCACTAAATAGCACTGTTCAGCCACTTTTCTAAAGCATTTAGTAAGCATCTACTGAGTTTCTGTGCCCCTGAGACAGCTCTTCAAACAAACAAACAAACAAACAAAACAAAAAACCCTGTCATAAAATTCTATTTCCACTTAAAAGGAAAAATCTAAAACTGTAGATATGGCTGAGTGATAGAATACCTGCCTAGAATCCCCCAGTGAGGGGCTGGTGGCATGGCTCAGTGGTAGAGCCCCTGCCTAGAATCCCCCAGAGAGGGGCTGGGGGCGTGGCTCAGTGGTAGAGCCCCTGCCTAGACTCCCCCAGTGAGGGGGCTGGGGGCGTGGCTCAGTGGTAGAGCCCCTGCCTAGAATCCCCCAATGAGGGGCTGGGGGCGTGGCTCAGTGGTAGAGCCCCTGCCTAGACTCCCCCAGTGAGGGGCTGGGGCGTGGCTCAGTGGCTGTGCTTTTAGAACTGGTGCTGAGGAAGACAGCCTATTCCATGAAAATTAAAACAATGAGACAATCTCCATTTCACACCAAATCAATTTTTAGATTGACTTTGGACCATTTACTGATATTAATAAGTATAGGTTATTTTGGTTCTGCTCTTCCTTCCAAGCCATTCCCACACACTAGCTTCGTTAATCCGCTGCTTACGATGGTGACTAAGAGTTGAAGAAACAAGACTCCTAGTGTACATCACACAGAGCACATTTTACCTCGACCTTCAGTAAAAAATGCTTTCCGCTTGAATCGGGGCAGACAACCTGATAGCTATTCTCTACCTGCACATGTGAGTGCAGTGTCCACAGCCCCAGAGAGAGCACTGAACCCTCTGGAGGCGGACGGACAGGTGGTTGTGAACGCCCTGACATGAGCACTGGGAATGGAACTCTGAGCCTCTGCAAAAGCCGTGGGCACTCTCAACAGATGAGCCATCCCTGTAGCCCCGTTTACGAAGTCTTTGTGGTAGAGATTTTCAAATCTTTGTTTCCTGGTTTCTGAAATGTATTGTACAAATTGCTATCTGTACAGCGGTGCCTGTTAGCATCTGGTTATGAAAGGTCTCCCAGAGGAGCATGTAAATACTTGATTCCCAGATCATGCCGCTATTTTTGAGAGGTTCCGGAAACACTGACAGGTCCCGGAAGTGTTGAGAGATGGGACATAGTTAGAAAACATCAGTCACTGAGACATGGACTTCAAAGATTCTCTGCAGTCTCGAGTCCCATGGTGGCTCTCTGTCTCCTGTTCACTTTGAGATAAAGAAAATTAGCCTCTACCCACTGCTCCTGCCATGATGCTCTGACCAACCCAAGCCATCATGGGCTAAATAAATCCTTCCTGCCCTGTTGTTTTCTAAGATATTACGGTAACAGTTATGCAAAAGTAAAAGCAAACACAGTACCTGACAGTTTTTACTAGTGTGTAACTAAAACTCAGTAACTATTGATCCTTCAGGGTAGGAGTGTGCGTGCGCGCGTGTGGTGTGTGCGTGTGTGTGTGTGTGTGTGTGTGTGTATGTGTGTGTGCGTGTGCGTGTGTCTGCGTGCGTGCGTGTGTGTGTGTGCGTGTGTGTGTGTGTTTATGTGTGTGTGCGTGTGTGCGCGCGCGCGTGTGTGTGCGCGTGTGTGTGTGCGCGTGTGTGTGCGCGCGCGCGGTGTGTGTGGGCGTGCGTGCGCGCCGTGCGTGTGTGGTTTGGGGTGCGCTGAGTCGTCGCTGCCGCAGCTGTTGCACTGGTTTGGGGCCCTGAAGTACGTGCTTGAACCCATGGAGACATGGAGGAGCAGGTCGCCTGGATCGGATGAGTGCGAGAGCAGCAGGAACCCAGTCTGTATCTCTAAAAGAGGAAGGAGCGCTCGGTAAGCACTGAGCCTTCTCTCCGGCTTCCAGAGTGGGTCTGAGCGTGTAAGTACTCAGCTAGACTTGATTCCCAGCCTCTCTGGAAGCTTTATGAGATATGTGGGAAAGCTGTGGTAAGGACATCTGGCTGATGATACATGGTGGCATACCAGCACCAAAGTTTTTCCTTATCCTGTCTTTCAAAAATGGGCAAAGGGCTTCAACAGACATTTCTCCTCAAAAGACGTACAAGTGGCCAGAGCACACTTCACCAGTCAGATGAGCATGGTAACCACAGGAGGGCTGGGGTGGCGACTCGTAGCTAAGGCCTTGCCCTGCAAGCAGCAAGCATAAAGTCTGTTGTTAGGGTCTTCATAACCCACACAAATACCAGGTGGGCACAGTGGCCTGCCTGTGATCACTGGACTCTGAGACTGCAGCCAGAGAGCAATCCGTGAGCTCTGGACTCGACTGAGAGACCCTGCCTCTGCCCTGGAGATAGCTGAGTGGGCTAGTTCACTTGCCACCAAGCCAGGACCCCAGTTGGTGGAAGGTGAGAACTGACCCCACAAGTTCTCCTCTGACCTCCACACATACACATACACACAATAAATAAGTGTAATGGAGGAGAAGGAGAAGGCAAAGAGGAGGAGGGGGAAGCCACCCTCAGACTGGCTCATCTCCAACCAGGGTTTCAGGATGGGTCTAGGAGAACACTTGAAGAGCCTTAGTGAAAACCTAGCCCAGCACTAAACTGGAATGATAAAATACCTGGATTTGAGAGTTCTAGAAGCACATCCACTTCAGCACAAAGTTCTACTTACTCCTATAAGAAAACCCATAAAGAATCCGAAGCCAGACAGTATGCCTAGGCATCTGTCACCATGACGGAGCTCTCTGTTGCACAGGGAGAGGCACTACAGTGGTCCCGAGAAACAAGCCAGAAGGAGCAGCCAAGGGCACTGCTTATTTGATGAGAAGTGGGAACAAGTGGGACTCATCCCACTTGAAAAGCGAATGCGATCAAGCACCATCATCCGCTGTCATTGGGAAGCTGGACTATTCTCATCCCTCATTCAGAGACACACACAACACTGATTCCAGCCCTGGAAATGAAAAGAAATGTAGGAGGTAACCATGGAGATTTAAAAAAAAAAAAAAAGCACAGAGAAGTCGAGGTATGAAGAATAGCAGGTGCGAAGGAAAAAAAAAAAAAAAAAAAAACCTGATGCTTCAGAGCTGTGTGAACTTAACTCTGACCGGTTGCATTTGGCTAATGGCATGCCTGCCTATGCCAGTCCAACTCCTGTCATTCACTAGTTTAAACCGTTTCAAATCTAGTCAATCCGGAGTTTACAGAGAAAGAGGAAAATATTAACAATACTTCAAAATGCTTTGTTTGCAGACCCTCGCAGAAAGGGGGTCATATCAACAGATGCTTAAAGGCTGGAAAGGAGACATTGTTAGTTTCTATGTAACGGTGCAAGGAGCTGTGAGCATTAACAAAGCTCACAGACACGTACAACTAACTTCCTTTAGAAATATGTATTAGAGCTGGGAGCATTGCTCAGTAGTAGAGCCCCTGCCTAGAATCCCCCAGTGAGGGGCTTGGGGTGTGGGTGGTAGAGGCCCTGCCTAGAATCCCCCAGTGAGGGGCTTGGGATGTGGGTGGTAGAGCCCCTGCCTAGAATCCCCCAGTGAGGGGCTTGGGGTGTGGGTGGTAGAGGCCCTGCCTAGAATCCCCCAGTGAGGGGCTGGGGGCGTGGCTCAGTGGTAGAGCCCCTGCCTAGAATCCCCCGTGAGGGAGGGGCTGGGGGCGTGGCTCAGTGTTTGAGTGCTTACCAGCTGTGCATAAGGGCCTGAGTTGGTTTTCATCACTACAAAAATCACAGAAGACTTAAGTGAGCTAAACCAGCCTGAGAAGAAAGCCAAAACCAGACCTACCTACCTCTGTGGTTCCTGGCTTAACGCCATACGCAGGAAGGTATGAAAGAATGCTGGCAGAAGATATTAGAGATTCCATTTGTCCTGACTTTAGTCGAACACATTTATATATCTATAGAAAGAGGGAAAGAGAAATAATAATCCTATGACAAAACCTGGGGACCGCTGCTATCGACATTGGGAACCAGTATGGTGGCACACCTGTAATCTCAGCACTTGGGACAGGGAGTTCTAGAAGGACAGTGAACCCAACCTAAGTCCTCTGCAAGATCAAGTGCTCTGAGCTGTAAAGGTAGTTTTCTATTCTTCTGTAGTAATGGTCATTTCCAAGGCTTTCTGCCTCCATCTGCTAACCTAGGCCTAGTCCTGGAAGCTTCTAGCCTCCTTGCAACCATATCTAGGCCTAGAATGTTTTCAGCTTCTGAGACTTGCTGCTGAATAAGCTCACCCTACCTTTTTCTGAACTCTTGCTGGCTGGTTCAACTCAGCTGTCCTGGCTGAAACTCCTCTCCCAGCTGACTTACTCAATCTGGCTTCCTCTCAGCTTCTGAATTGCCTCTGCTTAGCTTCTAATGCTAGCAATCTTTTCTAATCCCGTCTCCTCCTCGTTCTCTTGCTCGTTCTCTTCGCCCGTGTCTAGCTTGTTCTCTCTTCAGTCTGTCTCTGTAAAACTTTCCCGGTAAGCCTGCCTCCTCTCTGTGCTGCTCTACTCTCCCTCTCAACTCTACTGCACTGTTCTCCACGAACGCTACTGCATCCTGTACTGTACTCTCTTCTCGTGCACTGTCTGTCTCTCCCTTAAGTAGCTTCCCTCTCCTCTCTCTTCTCGTGAGATTTGGGCATATCCTGTTCTGTCAAATCTTTCTCTGATTCATCACTTTGTCTGCCACTCATTAGACATCACTCTCCAACATGGGTGCTTCCTTCTACAAACTAACTTTACCTTCATTGTTTGGGATTAAAGGTGTGTGCTAAGGGCCGGCCACACCCTAACTAGAAACAGGTTCAGGTATCCTGAAACACTTAACTTCTGAACTGTGTCTACAGCCTGGGCCAAACTGTCTCGAACTATGTATCCACCCCTGTCACAGATGCTGTATTGTGAAGGCCCCGTTTCTCCCACTCACATCTATGTGTTTTATACAATTTTAATAACAACTATCATGAATTGTTTCAAATTTCTCAGGACAATATACAGAATGGCTGAACTATTTGTCATGCTTAAAAGTGGTATGATGTCACTTGTTGTCTCAGGTCTGAGAAAAGCATTCTACAAAGGGACAGTCTTTTTAGGCCTGCTGACCTGTGCGATGGTTCTTTTTGCTGGTATTTCAGATGCCGGTGCAGGGAATCAAACCCATGGCCTTGAGCATGTAAGCAAGCACTCCAACCCTTGTTCTTTGTCTGCTTTATTTTTGTTTTCACCTAAAAATATTTATCCTTTTCAAATTAAATGTGTAAAGGAGGGGCATGCGAATGCAGGTGCCCTCACACTAGAGTTGTAGGTTGTGTGAGCAGCTGCTGTGGGTGTTGGGAACCAGAGCAGTGTGTGCTCCTAACCACTGAGTTCTCGGCCCTCTATCTATCCTCCTGCCTTAGCCTCCAAGGTGCTGGGATTTTAGGCATGCCTCCTTGGTTCTTTGAAAAACTAATTTAAACAGGGACTAGAGAATGGCTCCGTAGTTAAGAACACCCGATCTTCCCGTAGAGGACTCAGTTTGGTTTGAACACCCACATGGCAGCTCACAATTTGCCTTTAACTCCAGTCCCAGGGGAATCTATCACCCTCTTCTGGCATCCCTGGGCACTGTCTGAACAAACTCTTTATAAAAGAGAACATAGTTTAGATTTTTAAGAATAACTTAAAAGAGCTGGAGAGATGGCTAAGTAGTTAAGAGCACTGGCTGCTCCTCCAGAGGTCTAAGGTTCAATTCCCAGCACCTACATGTCCGCTCACACTTCTCTGTAACTCCAGACCCAGGGATATAACATCCTTACACTGACATACGTGCAGGCAAAACATCAATGCACAGAAGACAAAAACAAATTATATTTAAAAAAGCTAATGATTTCTAAAAAATTAATTTAAATATAATAGTTCACAAACTAACTGTTAGCCCATGAGAATTTATTATGTAGTGTAAGTAATTTAGAACATTCAAGTAAGGACCATGAAATAATTGAACAATTAGAAAACTATTATCTAAGACTTTTTTTTATTCCAGATTTAAAAGATTCTGAAGCTGGGTGGTGGTGGCACATGCCTTTAAGGCCAGCACTGGGAGACAGAGGCAGGCAGATCTTTGAGTTTGAGGCCAGCCTGATCTAAAGAGCAAGTTCCAGGCTAGCCTGGGCTAAATGGAGAAACCCTGTCTTGAAAAAAACCTTTTTTAAAAAAAGGCTGTAGTTCAAAAACTAGAATTAAGTATTCAAGAAATCTGATCTTGAAATGAGAGAGCTTGTAAACGGGAATGACAGATTTGATCACATAAACCTGGGAAATTCCCAAAGAGCAGCAGACAGCCAATACATAACACAGGGATGAGCAGCTGCCCGTGATGTCCATGACAAACAGTAAGTATACACTCACAGTGAACAGAGGATGACTTCACAGGAGATTAAATACCAGAGCAGGACAAAGCATATAAAAAGAGCAACCAGAGTAAAAACAAATAAAAAACCCCCGATATCATCACCCTTACCTGAAAAACACATATGGGGGCTGTGGCGGGGCACGGCTATAATCCAAGTGCTTGGAAAGATGAGGGAGAGCCATCTTGAGTACACAGTCAGCCTGCGCTACAGGATGAGTTTAAGGCTAGCCTGGGTTATACACCATGTTCACAGCCCTGCTGCAAAACCAAAGAGTTGAGGAGTGAGTCTATAATAAACGGTAAAGCATTTGCCCAGCATGTGCAAAGCCTTGTGTCCTAGCCCCAGCAGGCCATCCCCCACCCCTGAGAAAACCCTAACACAACGATATGCTATTTCCCCTCTAAGATTGGCAAAGATTAAATCGTCCACTGTTGGCAAAGGTACAGAGAAATCCTAGCTGTAATACAAACTGGTGATGAAAATTAAAGTAATGGAATTGTTGATCCTTTTGCGATGTACTTTGCCAACTTTTATCACAAACGGGAACATGAGTCCTCTCAATTCTATTTCTAGACACATTTCCTAAAGAATTCGTATGTCTAAGAATGTTCTTACAGATTTGCTTAAAATTGCATAAAATCAGAAACTGGGCATAATAGTCCATGTCATCAGGCCAAGCATGGAAAATCAAAAGCAGGCAGATCTCTTGGAAGCTAACTTGGTCTACATAGGCAGTTCCAGGCCAGCCCAGGCTACAGAATAAACAACAACAACAACAAAAAAAACAAAAAACAAAAAAAAACCAAGGGCTGGAGAGAGGTTCAGTGGTTAAAGGCACTTGCTGCTCCTGCAGAGGAACTGGGTTTGATTCCTAGCACCCACATGGTGGCTCACCACCACCTGTAACTCTAGTTTCGGAGGGTCCCATACCCTGTCCTGATCTCCTGGTCATCAGGAGATGAACAGACATACACACAAGCAAAACATTCATATAATATAAATATTATAATATTATATATAATATATCATATATAGTATGTATTATAATATGTAGTATATATGATAAATACTATATGGTATATTATATATTATAATTTTATATAATATATTACACATTATAAGTATATATAATATATTCAATTTTATATATTATATAATAATTACTTACATACAATATGTGTAAATATAAAATATATAAAATTATATGTGGATATATATTTATATATAATTATATATAATATATATTCTAAACATCCAGTTAAATGGGAATATATATCATGCCATGTCCATATTTGTGATCAGTATTGTGTTGATTACCTATCACTGTATAATAAAAGCCCTCCATATCTACTCCCTCACAACAATAAGCATCTACTATCTCAGAGTTTCAATGTGTAAGAGTGATAAGCAGAGGTGGTTCTGCCCAGGATGGAAGCTGCTATCAGGTTCCCTCCACAGGCCGTTGGGGTAGCCTCAAGGCATAGCACTGAAATCCTTCCCTAAGTGAGCAATCCTTCAGACACTAAGGCCGACACTGGACTGTCCTGTGTCCTAGCCTCACAAGTCACACACTCCCACAGCCAAAATTCAGTCATGCAGAACGAGGGCATCGTATGAGTCAACTTTCCACCACGATGGCCCAAATACCTGACAGGAAACGATAAGACACTGTAAGACGCCACTTGTTTTGGCTCATGGTTCCTGTGGCTTCTGCCTACAGTCCTTGGAGGAAGATGTGTGGAGAGAACTACTCACTGCAGGGGAACTGAAAGGGAAGAAATGGAAGTACATGGAGGGGCTTGATGAAGCGTGTCCCAGAGTGGATCTGTGAAACGATTAATTGAGGTGCTGGACCTGCCCTGAATGCGCATGCTTCCAGCCCCAGCCCAAATCCGGTGAAAGAGAAAAAGGAGGAAGACCGCCCCCTGCTGTCTCCACCATGGTGTGACTAGCCCGCCCTACATTGCCCTCCCTCTACCACGGATGCCTTGGAAGCCCTCAGGGTTCAGAGGTTATGCCTTGAGGCTACTCCCATCAGCCTGTGGAGAGAGCAGCAACTTGCCTAGAGCCAGCTGCCAGCCATGCGGTGGCTGATCAGACAGTTCCAGGTCAGCTTTCCTGGGCAGAACCAGCTCTGCCTATGTTTAAAAAACAAAACAAAACAAAAAAACAAAAACAAAAAACAAAACAACAACAACAAAAACCCAACGGTCCTTTAAGTCGTTAACCACCCCAAGCCTGCTTTTCTTTTGATGTGTCCCACGGTCCTGACTGCTCAAGTCAGAAACCTAGGAGCCAGCATAGCTTCCTCCCTCTTACATAATCGGTACAGACACCCACACTACTCCAGCTGCACGGAGCACCTAAATATCCCAGATTTGCTGAGTTTTCTTCATCTCCATGGCTATCACCCAAGTTAATACTTTTTAAAAGACTTACTTCTATTTAAAAACTTTTAAAGATTTATTTTATGTATATGAGTGTTTTGCCCGAATGTCTGCACTGTATGGATGCATTGCTCGATGACGCCAGAAGAGGGCATCAGATCCCGGGACAGGAGGGGACTGAGCATGTGGGTACTGGGAATCCAATGGAGGTCCTCCAGAGGGAAGCCAGTGCTCTTCACCACTGAGACATCTCACCAACCACTCTCTTATATTTTTTATGAGTGTTTTCCCTGCAAGTATGTGCACCTCGTGCATGCTTGATACCCTTGGGAATCGAAGAGGGCATCAGATTTCCTGAAATGGGAGTTACAGATGGTTGTAAGCCACCATGTAGGTGCTAGGAACTGAACCTGGGTCCTATGACTTTAAATGATTCAAATTGCATTTTCAAGATCCATTTTTATTTGTGTGTCTGTGTGGGTTCCCAGGGAGCCAGAAGAGGGTGTTAGAACATCTGGAACTGAAACTACTGACTCACATGGGTGCCTGAACCTAACTGTGGTCTTCTACAAGAGCAGCAATCTCTGAGCCATCTCTCCAGCCCCTCTTCTTGCAGTCTTCATTTGTCAGAGTAATTCCTGAGAGACACCTGTCAACATTACAACTGTCAAGATCACAGAAGAGCAGGAAGGCATGGCATCTTTATAGTTGTTTTTTATTGTATGTGTATGAATCAATGTTTTGCCTGAATGTATATATGTGCACCATATAAAAGTCTGATGCCCACAGAGGCCAGAAGAGAGCATCAGATCCCATGGAACTGGAGTTACAGATGATTGGAGCTGCCTGCCACGTGGGTTCTAGAGCCAAACCTAGGTCTTTTGGAAGAGCAGCCCTTAACTGTTGAGCCATCTCTGAAGCCCTAGGGTAGGATATCTTTACTGTAAATTAAGGTAAAGGTCTTTTTTGAGATTTCCATCTGGGGGAAATGAATGAGGCCCAAAGGTCAGATACGTTCAGGCCTTACTTCAGGCCCGTTTAACATAAGATCCATGAGAGGAATATCACTTGTATATTAGCAAACTTTACAGCGAGTGTTGTGTGCTGGAATGCTTGCCTGCAGCTGACGAGAGGCTTCACCTACATCTGCAATGGAATGGGGGAACTCCTTTTCCTTTCTCCATAATTTTCCTCGTCTTTCTATTCCGCTTCCCTGTAACTCATTGTCTTACTGCATGCTTGTGACAAGCCAGTACTCTATGTCTCTGCATACAGCCCAGGCAAGAGCTGGACTTGTCATCCTCCTGCCGCAGCCTCCTCAGCAGGACCACGGGAGCACGATCTAAGACCTCAACTCTCAGACTTTAACTCTTAGCAGTGCGCAACCAATCTCTATGAGAAGCACTACTACGGATGATCTCATGACAGTTCTTGCCTCGTGTGACAGACATCAAGCAGCAGCTGAATACTGTTCCCCTAAGGGACATGCACCTCACAGCAGTTACATGTTTCACAAGTCACTTTAAGAAGGTGTGGGGGCCTATCTAATAATAAACATTCTGAGCAGTGTGTTCTTGGTATCAACAGTTGATAGCCAAAAGAGAAAAAGATCAGGGACAAGTAGCTAAGAAAGGCAGGGTGGATAGAGCAATTTTTGTTGGAATTAGATGGCAGGCCGCCTTTTCATAGGCACTGATCTCAAGAGGGCCATCCACTACCAAAACTCAGTCTGGCACACACCTTTCTTTAGTCACGGCACTCAGGAGGCGGAGCAGGGTTGAGGCCAAATTGGTCTACATACAGACCAGAGCTACGTAGTGAGATCCTGTCTCTAAGAGGCTGGCAAGCAATTTAAAGATAAGAGTAACATCCAGGACTCAATACCGGAGGTACACGTTAAGGAGAGAATTCTAACAACCCAAAGCAGTACTAGACGGTTTGGTGTGAGACTGAAGAGCGTTCTTGGAGACCCAAAAGTGGTCCGGGATTTTGTCAATAAACAACGTCGAAAGCACAACTGCTGGGCACTGGGACTCACGAGGTAGACCCAGATTAGT
Organism: Mastomys natalensis; assembly: GCA_021653895.1. Classification (NCBI taxonomy): domain Eukaryota; kingdom Metazoa; phylum Chordata; class Mammalia; order Rodentia; family Muridae; genus Mastomys; species Mastomys natalensis. The sequence continues at coordinate 789,026 of JAJTUV010001022.1, forward strand.
CCCCGAGACTGGAACCTCTCCGGGGCACCAGACTCCGAGGACAAGAACCTCACCAAGCGATTAAGACCGCCTGGCCGAACTACGTGCCCCAACCAACCTCCGAGCGGGAAGGTACCTCTTCCTTCCGGTGGCCCGAGAACGGCGGGCACGGCGGGAGCCGGGCGGGCCCTTGGGTTGACCCCCCACAGTTGCGGCACCCGATGAATGCAGCCGGCAGCGGCCGGCCTCCCGGCGCGCCCCTGTCCCGGGGCTGCAGACGCCCCCCCAGGCCACTTGCACCGCGCTGCACAGAGCCGGCGATCGCTTGGGCCTCCGGGTCCTCACCTCCTCTGTAGCCCGTGAGTGGCGCCTCAAGGCCTGGGTGCTCGGCGTGCTATCCTGTGCCAATCCCGAGGAGGCGCGAGGGACTGCTGAGGCCGCAGGGTCTGTGGCGCGGGTCGGGCCGCGAGGAACTGGACGGCTCGCCGTGTCACGGGACACTCGGGCGGGGGGTGGGGAGCGTCTCTGAGCGGAAGCGTGTGCCTCAGGTTCCCCGGGCCGGCTAGCACCTTGGTCCTCGCATGGGCTCGCCAGGTTTCGCAGGGTTGTTTCTCCAGTGCGGGAGTGGCGCGCGTCCTGGTCCTGTAGTCCAGGAATTGCTAGGGTCCCTTTGCTAACGTCTGGCAGGCTCTGCATCCCGCTGGCCGGAGCAACTTTTTGTTCCTAGTTGGTGAGGTTGTTGCCAATCCAGAGGCGAATCGTATTAGCACCTGGCGTGTTTGTTAACTTTCTGCCTCAACAGGCTCAGGGTAGATGTAAGGTGGGCCCTGTATAGCCCTTATCCGCCAAGGGCTAGCAGGAAGGGTATATAACTCCCCAAGAGGGGACAGGATTCCAGCTGTGCTGCAAGACTTTGAAAAGATTCCCTCTCCGCCTTCCACCCCCACCCCCTGTCCCGGTTCTTGTGCTTTTTGAGCACACTGCATTTTGAATGAACGAAGCTTAACAAAAGCATTGTGTGGTGTTGGTTTCCTCTGTCGTATTGAGCAAGAGCCTTTCTGTTAGATAAACAAGACTTTGGTACCTCAGTGCAGGTTAGCTGCGAAACAATCGCGTCTGGCTACTCCTCATCTTTAATAGATAATTAGTAAAACGCTATTCATTAGTCAGAGGAACCAGGCAAGATGTTCCCGGGGGACTGAAGCCAGCTTACTCACCACCACCACCACACCCCCGCCTCCCTCTCACAGCTTCCAAACTAGGTAACTGCTCCCGCAGCTACACCCACAGTTGCTCCTCAGGGAGAGCAGCCACCCTGATTGGCACAGCCCCGCACTGTCTTTGACACCCAGGCATAAAGCATAGCAGGGATTTTTTTTTCTTTCAAAGAACACAGGTGCTAAAATTCAGGTATCAGAAACAGTGTTTCATTTCTTCAAAATCTGGCTGTCACAAGTTTACTAGGAATCCCTCCCACGTGGTCAGTTCTGTGGGAGAATCAGACCCACTACTTTCTGAAGGAACTATATAGAAAATAATGTAAAACTGTGTCACGCAACAAATCCCACAGTTAGTGTTACGAATCGGGGAGGGAAAATATCACAAGGCGTGAAGCATCCAAGATGGCTTCCTGGAAGAAGTGATGGTTTCTTCCCATGACTCACCTGTTCCCCTACCTCCCGGCAGTTCTCCTGCTGGAGAACAGGTGCTTCATAAATGTGGTTGAGTTAAACATTGCATTGTGTCTTTAAAGGCTGATTAAGATTTCTATGGGAGGGTCTGCCGAGCAGGGGACAGCAGGTTGTCAGACCATTTAAGTACATAAGAGCATAAGGGTGTATTGGGTAAAGTGGGTGTTGACGTTTCTATGGGTATTCATCTGGATGTTGTTTGTAGGAGTGGTTGGAAGAACAATGCAAATGAGCCTTTGACATCATGATGTATATCCGGCAAAGAAAAGAGACAAAACCCATAGAAGTTTCTGAGGATTTTCCATCAACAAAAGAAGATGTGAAGTTGGAAAAGAAATTACCATCTGGTAGGTGGCTGGGACCCCAGCAGTGTTTTGGATTCCTCTCACTTCCGCGTATTAACATATGTCACGATCTAATAGGGTTAAAAAAAAATTTGGCGAGATGTGTGAAGGACACTTGTCCCAGCACCCAGAAATTCTGACGGTATTTTGATTATATTGGCTTTTCAGCTGTAATCAGTAAAAGAGAGCTTTGATGAGAAGGAATCCTTGGTAAGTTATGTGTTGATTAAATTACAGTGACAGTGTCATCAGGTCCATTTAGAGGGATGCTTCTCCTGCCCTAGCCAGCTGTCTTTTTCTACAGTACCTTGTATAGTGTCCCCTTCCCCGTGTGCGCTGTGCCTTCCAGGTACCCTTATCTCTGCTTAGTCTCATTTCAGTAAAATGACTAGTCTTTGAAAAGGAGATTTAACATTTTGTATTCAGGCAAATCCCTGAAGTTACCTCCTTTGCTTTATTTAGGGAGTGGGTAGGAAGAGAAGGCAGGAGAGAAGGAAAAGAACTTGGTGAATTGTTTATATAATGTTGAGCAGTTGCTAGGTAATTAAACACGGCCAAATTTCTTTTAGTGAGCATGAAAAACTCCACACCCATCAGCCATTTTCTGTATGGGACATAATTAATCCTTTGTAGTCCGATGAATTCTTAGCAGCCAGAGCTAGTAGATAGCAGAGAAAGCTGTTTAATAAGATAAAAGGTCTCTCAGTCGGAAAGGTAGGCCATTTGGCCAAGCTGATGAGAGGCATATTAGGTAATTTGGAGTAGTTTCTGATGATGTGCAGTTAAAATTTATGTTAGATTGTGTCTTTTTTTTTTTTTTTTTTTTAATTACATGTATTTATTTGCCTTGTATGTGTGGTGGCTCAACAGGGCATGTGTGTGAAGGTCTGAGGAAAACTAGCAGGAAAATGTTCTCTCTTCCCACCTTGTGAGTTAAAGAAACTAAACTCAGGTCCATCAAGCAAGCACCCTTACCACTGAGCTGCCCCGCCAGCCCCTAGGTTGTTTCTTGTTTTTGAAGATGTATTTATTTATTTTTATGTGTATGAGTGTTTTGCCTCCACATGTACTACATGTATGCCTGGTGTCCACTCAGATCAGAATTGGGTATTGAGTTCCCTGGAACTGGAGTTAGCAATTGGTTATGAACCACCATGTGGGTGCTGGGAACTGAACCTGGGTCCTCTGCAAAAACAGTAAGTGCTCTTAACTCCTGAGCCGTCATTCCAGCCCCGTTTTTTTTTCTTTTTATTAAAAAAAAAAAAATAAATACAAAAAAAAAAAAAAAAAAAACCTTTGAAGATAGCAACCTTGAAAATAAAAGACAATTTTAAAAAGAAAGAAGAACTGCTTCTGCCGACTTGCTCAACCAGGCAGGGAGTAGATGGTGGCGTTTTCTTGCTGTCTGAAGGTTGCGTCTGGACATGGTTACCCTCAAGCAGCTTTATAAAGTGAAGCAAGATCCATGTGCTGCCGCAGAACGTGCTGCTCTTCCTGTTCCATGTCCTGAGCCTTTCATAAGTACACCACGTGCGTGTGCCTGGTGGTCAGAAGGAGGAAGGAACCCCAGGAGGTCAGAAAAGGGCATCAGGTTCCCTGGAACAGGAATTATAGTTTGTCACTACGTTAGGTACTGAGAATGGAACCTGTGTCCTTTGTAACTGCAGTAAGTGCTCTTAATTCCTGAGCCTCTCTCCAGTCCTCAAGATGTTTGATTATTTAAATCCATTCCTGTATTAGGGTTCCCACTGCTGTGATGAAACACCGTGAGCCAGAAGCAAGTTGGGGAGGAAAGGGTTTATTCAACTTATGCTTCTACATTGCTATTCCTCAACAAGGAACTCACACAGGGCAGGAACTCAAGTGGGGTGGGAACTAGGAGGCAGGAGCTGATGCGGAGGCGGAGTGCTGCTTACTGGCTTGTTCCTTGTGGCTTGCTCAGCCTGCTTTCTTGTAGTGCTCAAGACTACACTTTGTATAGCCTACAGTCAGTCACTGATTAGGAAAATCCACTACAGCCTTGCCCGCAGCCCGTCTTAGGCAGGCAGTCTCTCAGCTGAAGTGTTGTCCGTTCCCCCCGCTCCCCCCGCTTCTCAGCTGAGTCTAGCTTGTATCAAGTTGAATAAATACTAACCGTCGTATTTCAAAGCAGTCCTAACTTGACTTACATATATCCCTCTTGTGTTTTTGGGTCATGCCTGGCAGGTGCTCCACCACTGAGCCACACCCCCAGATCATGCCATTTTAAGTTTCCTATCTGCCAAGAATTTTTAAAGTACAGCTCACTCTTCTGTCAATGCTAGGAAATGTGAATGGATTTTAACAGGTTTTCTTCTGTCGGCTGCAGTTATGGCCGTTTGTCTCCTTTTGCTCATTCACAGTTCGTGCCCTTAGTCTGTTCCCCCTTAGAATATTCATCCTTTCTGATCATCCTTAAATCTCCCACCTTTGTATTCTTCCTAGTTTGTATGCCCTTTGGCTGATGCTGTATCGTTTCCGTAATATTTATTTTTAATTAGCGTCTCAGTGTGTCCGTGTGTAGGTCGTACAGATGAGCACAGGACAGAAGAGGGCATCAGCTCCCCTGCACCTGGAGTTATAGGTGGTTGTGAGCAGCCTGACCCGGGTGCTGGGAACCAAACCCCAGTCACTGTGAGAACAGCCAGTGATGCTAACAGTTGGAGCTGTCTCTAACTTCTAAATTGTGCCTCATGTGTTTCTCTTTCCTAAAAGGTTGTGCCTCTGGAAGGTTCTGGAAGATCCTGTCATCTGCGGTTGGTGGAACTGTGGCCCTTTGCATTGGACTTCTTACATCCGTTTACCTGGCTACCCTGCATGAGAACGATTTGTGGTTTTCCAATATTAAGGTACCTTGGACTGTTATATGATGTACTCATTTGTTTCCCCGGTAGCTGACCGTGTAGATGAATGACAGAGACCGACACAGTTGAACCATGAGAACCAACCCAGTCTCTTATCCTGGCATGGTAGTGCGTATCTGTGATCCCAGGACTCAGGAGGTGGAATAGGAAGATCAGACATTCAGAGGTCTGCCCGGGTTACAAGGACACCTTGTTCCCTCAAAGAAAACAGAATCCAGGATCTTGAAAGAGTTTGACTTTAGGGTAAAGACTTAAGTGTTCATCATTTAAAAATAGCATCAGATTTTGTCTAATCAAATGAGTTTCTCTCTGGCCATGATGGTGTCTGCATTCCCTCAGCACTAGAGAGACAGAGGCAGAAGAGTTGCGAATGTGAGGCTAGCCTGGGCTACTTAGGAAGACCCTGTGCGATAAAACAAAGTGAAGACTTGAGTACAGATCTCTAGCACCCGTGTAAAAAGCCAGGCATAGCGGTGTGTTCTTACAATCCCAGGCTACAGTTAGAGACTCCTTACTGTAGTTGTTTTGGACTGTCAGCATTTATGGAAATGTGGATTCTGAAGCTGGCGCAGTGGTTTCCAGTGAGATGCAGCAGGATCGATAGGTAGGCACGAGGCCTGTTTTGTAACTTCTCATCTTGATTGCATATACCTGTGTACAAACGGGACTGAGGTAGAAAGTTTATTTTATTTTATTGTTTTTTTCGAGACAGGGTTTCTCTGTGTAGCCCTGGCCGTCCTGGAACTCACTCTGTAGACCAGGCTGGCCTCGAACTCAGAAATCCGCCTGCCTCTGCCTCCCAAGTGCTGGGATTAAAGGCGTGCGCCACCACCGCCCGGTGAAAGTTTATTTTGTAATTTTTTTTTTTTTCTGTCTGTTGGTTGGTCAGTAGGCAAAAAGAAAAGCAGAGACTGTGGAGCCTGCATCCCCATCGGGAGCTGCAGACCTGACTATTACTGTGTGTGCAGACGGCTTTGAATGGAAAAGCCACTATTTGTTCAGAGTCGGGGACAGGGCTGACTCTCGAACACAGAAGGAAATGTGCACATTGCCAGGGGTTTTGAGCCAAACATGTCTTGCTTTTCTCCTTAAGGTTTATCTTATTATTTATATACAGTGTACACCTAGCTGTGGCCTGGGAGAGGCCAGAGAAGAACTGGATTCCCTGGAGCTGGTGCTGGTGGTTCTGGGAACTGAACCCTGGCCCTCCCGGTTCAGCAAGAGCACTTAACTGCTGAGCCATCCCTCCAGCCCCAGAATCGTGCTTCTTCAGGAAAGTTAATACCTTTATTTTGAACAAAGACTAAAATATCCCCTGTGGGACTATGTAGCCGAAGTTAAACGCCAGTAGCATCGTGGTAGGAAGACTTGTTGAAAGAAATCATGGAATTCATTACAAACTATTGAATCAAGCTCTTCACGGTTTATGAGTGGCCCTGCTCACATCCTTAAAAAGCCATACTCCGTCAGGATGCTTGGGCACCCTTGACTTTTCTCTGGGTCAGAGTAGTCACTGTGCTGCTTTCAAACCGATCTGTGTTGAGCGCCTGTTTGGTGGGTCACGCTGAGCTAAATTCTATAGAGAACACGGAGTATCCAGGGCTGGAGCTTCCTAGCATACTAAGTGGGGAAAATGTGTGCTAGACACCTACCGTGCTAAGCAGGCACTCTGCCTCGCCTCGTGGTAGCAGAATAAACAAGTAAGATGGGAGCCTACGTCTGTGTGATACTTGAGAAGAATACACACAAGGCTCCAGAGAACAGCACTCATCCTGAACACGTGCCCAGGCCAGGAAGCGAGAGAGGCTTGGGTGTGGCAGCTGCAGCACAGCGTGGCTGGAGAACAGATGGGGACAGTGTAGACTGAGAGTAGCAACAGCTGGCGGTGGAGCGCCCCGTGCTCCTGAGAGGAAACGGATGGGTAGCAGTGTCTCAGGCTGTGGCGTGGAGAATGGATTGAGGAGGGCAGGGTAAAGCTAGAGCCCACTGCTGAGTTAATCCGATTCCGTGAGACCTGAATATCCAATTAGGTACTCAGTAAGCGATTATCTTCCTGCCTGGGAACCCAGCATCGCAGGAGACGCGGAACTTAACTTTGATGAGGGGGACATAAGCAGGAAGAAAAGTCAAAGCAGGGGAGGAGTGACTGGGGGCCTCCTTTGAGTCCGGGGGTGGGGAGAGAAGCTGAGCCCCCAAGAGTGAGAGTTGGAAACGAGATCTGCATGGTAAAAGGAAAAGCAGAGTTGATCCTCAGGGAAGTGGGAATAAAGTTGGCAAGTCCGGAGTCGGGCAGGTGGCGCATGGGACCAGAATTCCGTGAGCATAATAAAGGATGTTGTAAGGGAGTGTAAAACAGTATGGCCTGAGCGTGGCTCATGTTGCCCCGAGTGACACGCGCTGCCATGGAAGAGGCTACAGGAACTTCTGTGTCACAGACCAAAAGAACCGTAAATCAATGCGTTCATCCAAGTACTTCGGTGTGGACACCAAGTATGTGGGTGTGCTGGTTAGGGTTTGACAACTTGAAGCAGGCTCAGGTTCTGGAAGAAGAAACCTCACTTGAGAAAATGACTCCATCAGACTGGACTGTAGTTGGTGAATGATCGAAGTGGGAGGTTTCAGTCCACTGGGGCAGGGCCGTCTCCGGGCAAATTGTGTTGTTATAGAGAATGAGCGAACCTTTAAGCAGCACCCCTCCGTGACCTCAGCTTTAATTCCTTCCTTGAGTTTCTGCCCTGACTTCCCTTCATGAGGGACTGGATGTATAAAGCAAATAAACCGTTGCCTGCCCAAGTAGCTTTTAGTCATGGTGCTTCATCTCAGCAGGAGAAGGCAAACTAGGACATGGAGCACAGCAGAGTGGGGGGGACTCTGCTGTGGCTGTTACATGCTGTTGGGTGGCATTAATTTGGAATCTGGGAAGAAGCTAGTCATTAGCTAAGTGGGTACATGCCAAAGGTTACACCCACTAGACGGATGTCCTAGGTCAGTAGAGAGGCTGGGGACAAACGCTGCTGAGGCCACAGATGGCGCAAGATGATTTTGGCTGTGTTCCCTATCACACAGATGTGCCTTCTTTGGGGAGCCTGAGTTTGCACTCCCTTCGTGTAGGGGTTCAGAGCTTGGCAGGAGTTGGAGAGAGGAGGGTGGAGTCAGAATTTCTAGGAAGTTGACCTGGAAGGACCTTTTTTTCTTTTTCTTTTTTTTTTTTTTTTTTGTAAAAGGTAGCATTTTTTATGGAAAGGAGGGTAGAAAGATCAGTGACAACTCGATGTGTTCTGTGAGCAGCTTGGTGGCTGGCTGGATGCATCAGCCATTCTCTAGAACAACACGATTTGCAGTTCTCCAGTGCACAGTGACTTCTCACCAGCTACCACCAGATGGGTCAAACCTCCCAGGTTGAGAACTAGTCTTAGCCAAAACTGCCATGGCTGCAGACTCGAGTTGCAGCTAGGCGCAGTATCACACACCTTTATTCCCAGCACTTGGGAGGCAGAGGCAGGCCGGTCTCTGAGTTCCAAGCCAGCCACGGTGACCTGGTCTACAAAACAAACAAACCAAAAAGCCAAACTCAAGTTGAGGGATTCCCAGGTGGCTCTCACTTCTGAGCAGCTGGCTGTAAATTCTGAGGTGGCCAAGCCATTCAAGGTGAGCAGTTGGCTAGAATGAATCCTAGAACTCAAACACACAGGCTAGAACCAGCTGAAGGGAGAGGCACAGGGCGGTCCGGAGCATCCCAAACCCAAGCATCCATTGTCCTTCCTCGTGAGCTCAGTTCGAAGTATTCTCCTGGTACGTCAGAATGGGAGTGTGCGGTTTGATGCCAGCCAGGGCAGCTCATCCAAGTTCCAGATAACAAGTGTCTTCGTTAGGGTGACTATTGCTGCGATGAAACACCTGATCAAAAGCAACTTGGGGCAGAAAGTCTATCTCAGATTATGCTTCCATGTCATAGCCCATCCTTGAAGGAAGTCAGGCCAGGAACCTGGAGGTAGGAACTCAAGCAGTCAGTGTACTCTTCATGGCTTGCTTACTCTCCTTGCTTTTACTTGCCCAGGGGCAGCACTACTCAATGAGTTGAGCCCTCCCACACTGATCAAGAAAATGTACCACAGCTTTCCCTCAGGCCAGTCTGATGGGGAGGGACGATTCCTTAGTTGAGATTCTCTCTCATAGACTCTAGCTGGTGTCAAGTCAACATGAGACTCAGTCACTGGCCACGGACTGAACATATCTGCAGCCTAGAGAGGTCAGAGTGATATGACCGAGTGGCTGAAAGCCCTAACCTTCTAGTTTCTGGCAAGGTTTACATCCTGAGTCATCTTTGCAGAAATGAGAGGTCCTTTCTGAGTCACCAGCCTCCGAGCTGTCAGTCGGGGTCACTTAGGAACAGAGGACTGAGGAAACAGCCGGGTTCTTGATTTCTGGGGCCTAGAAGTTACTTTCAAGGACAGGGTTTCACCGTGTGCCCAAGGCTGGCTCTGAACCCACGATTTTCCTGCCGCCACCCCCAGCTGACTTTTGATACTGATGGCTCTTACAAAGCAGTCGAGCTAAAGATAGGGAGTTGAGGAAGCCGGCTTTGTGGCTCCAAAGGCAGGCACTCCATCTGTGTTGGAAAACGGACATTTTCCTATTACCAGCGTGTAGATGTGTGGGTGAGATTGTTTCAGAAGTGTGTAGAGTGGGAAAGGAGGAGAAACCCGGGCCGGCTTTCCGTGCCTCCGATTCCATCTGGGGAGCCATAAGCTGGCATACTCTCTAACAGGTTTCTTCCACCCACCTCCCCCTATCCCGTGGAGCCTACAACTGAGCTCAGAGGCTCACTGACTGTTCTCGAAAGATCTCTCTTTGTTTTGAGACAGGGTCTCACTGTGTAGCTCTGGCCGGCCTGGAAGTCACTCTGTAGACCAGGCTGGCCTCAAACTCAGAGAGTTTGCCTCCCGAGTGCGGAGATTAAAGGTGTAGGGCCATTACTCCTGGCACTAAGCTGCTGCTGCTGCTGCTGCTGCTGTGCTGCTGCTGCTGCTGCTGCTGCTTCTTCTTCTCCTTCTCCTCTCTTCTCCTCTCTTCTTCTTCTTCTTCCTCCTCCTCTTCTTCTTCTTCTTGTGAAAATACTCTGCTTTTTGAGTACTCGGAATTGTTAATTATTCAAAGACTACAAAATAGTTCTTGGTAAGAGAGACAGCTTGTACATTGGGTTTCTGTTTTCCAAATGATTTACTGGTTTAAGTTTTTACTTGATTTTAAGATAATATCTCACCTCGTAGCCCAGGCTAGCCTTCAAGTGTCGATCCTCAAGCCTCAGCTTTGAGTGCTGGGATTATAGGTATGCACCACCACACCCTTCCTCAGTATGATGTATTTGTCTGTTTACTTTGAAACACAGTCTCGCGGGCGTGGTGGCGGAAGCCTTTAATCCCAGCACTTGGGAGGCAGAGGCAGGCGGATTTCTGAGTTCGAGGCCAGCCTGGTCTACAGAGTGAGTTCCAGGACAGCCCGGGCTATACAGAGAAACCCTGTCTCGAAAAACCAAAAAAAAAAAAAAAAAAAAAAAAGAAACACAGTCTCCGTGCCCAACCCTGGATGACCTGAGGCTACAGTCCGGGCAAGAAAGTTACAGACTACCATGCACATAAGGACACGTTGGAGTCCCTTATTAGCTGTCAACCAAGAGTGGGGACTCTTGCCCCAAAGCTCAGGGACAGAGCATTTTTAAAGGCAAACACCCCAGTGACATTGCTGTCAGGTGAAGGTCAGGGGAACCTGGTAGCATTTATTTTGGCAGAACACACCATCTGTTTTGCTTTACACACCGGGCTGTGGTCAGAGTCATGGAAAATCCCAAACATGCTACCCGAGAGGACATGATCGTTCGGGGAAGCCTCAGGCTCAGCAGTGCCTGAGCAGCCGCAGTCTGGAGTTAGGGTAAGATCAGGACAGAATGCTGTCACCTCAGTCACCTCCTTGGAACTCTGAACGTAACTCAGGCTCGACGGCGTGCTTCAGGGCGGTCTCGGAATGTCTTCGCAGTGTTAGAATCTGAAAAGCGGGAACCTTGAACCAAACGTGAAAACTGAAGGGAAAGATACGGACTTAGGCAGTAGAGAAAATCCGTATCTGTACCCTTTCCCAGCCTCGTTTATGGGTTCAAGTCTTTATTGCTCCTGTTCAGGTCCTGTGGTTTATTTTCCTTGCCGTGAAGCTTCAGATGTTATAGATTTAGATACACATATCCTGTGTCGAGTGTCCACAGTGTGCTTGGCGCTGTTTTTTTTTTTTTTTCTTTTTACTTCGGAAACACCTTGGCTTTAAATTGGCCTTTACGTGTAGCGTGCTTTTTCTACTGCCCTTTATCATAATCAAAACAAACTGAAAGGGCACACTCCACATTCTTACTGCCCTTAAAGCCCAGCGCATTACTGGGGCTAAGTAAATAAGCTTGTGTTTGAAGCAGGTGAACCTGTGGGGTTTCAGGAAGGGAAGGCAGAGGAGGGGGTGGGGCAGCCGGCTGCTGGGAAGATCTGTCTGGAGCTGGAAGAAGCAGCTTAGCTTGACTGGGGGGACATGGTTAGTCCTGGCAGGTGTGTGTGTGTGGGGGGGGGAACCGGCAGTGCAATTTAATGTCAGCTGTCAGCAGAGGAAGTCTATGTTGCCATTATGCTTTTATTTATTGAGCATTTATTATGTGTGTTGCAAAAAAAAAAAAAGAGAGAGAGAGACATTTATTTGTTGTTATACATGCTATACTGTGATGGTGAAACAGACTTTGAGATGAAACGCAGTGCTTAAGATTCACTACTACTCTTTGTTTATAATTACGTCATTTCTTCTTCCTGTTCCTTAAACCCTCCAAAATACCTACATAAATTGATGGCCTCTTTTTTCCATTAATTGTTACCAGAAATAGGGGAGGGCACAGCAATTGGTTATCTAATAACGAATGATTTGCCCTGAAAACAAACATACATGAACACATACATACATGCATTAATTGTAGAACAGGTTGCACTTATATATGTAGGAACACACACACACACACTCACACACACTTTTTGCGTTTTTGACAGGGTCTCACTATGTAGTTCAGGCTGACCTTGAACTCACAGAGCTCCACTTCCCTCTGCCTCCTGAGTGCTGGGATCAAAGGCATGCACCACCCCACCCAGCTTCAGTACACATTACTTTTATCAAATGTTTTTCGAGCAGGCTGGGCCAGCTACTCAGGATGCTGAGGCAGAGGATTACCGAGTAAGTTTAAAGGCAGCATGGGCAACTAACTGTTCAAGACCCTGTCTCCATGTAAACAGAGTAAAAATAGGCCAGAGATATAGTTCAGGGGTAGAGTATTTGCCTAGGCCCTGGGTTCAGTCTCCAGTCATACACAGACAGACAGATAGACACACACACATACACACACACACAGCACGATAAGGAAGAAAACAGTTTTGAGTGCTGACGGTGAAAGTGTGGTTTAGAGGTAGAGCATTTGGCTAGTCTGTGCTTGCTTGGGTTTCATTTCCCTTCAGTTGTCCATCCTGTGTGCATATGTGTTTTACCTAGAATACCCAACCTCATACGCATAATTCGCCATATCTGACATTATATCACATGCTTCTCACACAGACAGTTACACGCCTTTACCAAGCTTGTGTTTATCAGGTTAAAAAAAAAAAAATTGCCTGTAGAATTCCACAGGCTTGACGAGCGCCTACTCTTATTTATTTTGCTCTTTGAATGTGCCCCAATTTTGGAGACTGGGATTGTTTCTAATTGTGTCATTAAATTCCCAAAATTACTTACTTAACTTCTCACTTGAAAGTGGCAGCAAAAACATGTCACTTGCTACTCGTCTTGAAACTGCGTCGGAACAATTAAGGAAAATGGAGAGAGCTGGATTCTCTTTCCCCGCCTCCTTCCGATTCTTCCATATAAGGCTGGTCCATGGAAAGCACCCTCTACCCTGCTGTGCCCAGACTTTGTGTCTCATGAAACTAAGAAGACCATTACCCAGATTCCAGGCGGATCCTGTGAAGTCCAGGGAGTGTAGACAGGTTTGATGTGCAGCCATGTCCTGTCCTGAGAGACAAAGCCACCCATGTCCTAATGGACTGTGGGAATGGGCACAAAGAGCCACAAAGCAGTTTTCCTGAACATACTTCTGTGACGGTGGGGAACTGAGCATTGTGAAAGGGGTCCCAAGGGGATGCAGGCTGTGGCAGCACAATTTGAACAACCCCTATCATTCCCAATCACTGTTCAGTAAACTGAGGAGAAACCATAAGACATCATTCTTAGGGTCTCACTAGATACCCTGGCTGGCCTGAGACTTCCTATGTAGACCACTGATCTTAAACTCACATTTCTCTCTGCCTTTTGCTTCCTGAGTTCTGGGATTAAAGGCATGCACCACCCGGGCAGGCTAAGAAGTCACTCTTGAAAAACAACCTCTATCTTAAAGCAGCTTTTGCTGAGTGTGTTTTCCACCTCTCCCCGCCCCCACAAACCCCCAAAAGCCTTTTGGAAGGAACTGTTCAAGAAAGAACTAGTCAGTCATATTCAGAATGACTAATTACCCAGAAGGAGCTAGCAGAAGGTTATGAAATGATACCATAAGAGAAAAGGAGGGAAGAAACGAGAAAACCTTATAGCAAACACTTCAAGATGGAACAAATACCTCACAAACAGTCAGGCACAGTGGTGCAGGCCTGTAGCCTCAGCACTCAGGAGGCTAAGGCAGGAGGAGGGTAGAGTTTAAGGCCAGCCTCAACTACATAGTAACACCTTGCCTCTGAAATAAAGTATTTGCTAGTTTGAAAGATAGATTTGCCGGGCAATGGTGGTGCATGCCTTTAATCCCAGCACTTGGGAGGCAGAGGCAGGCAGATTTCTGAGTTCAAGGCCACCCTAGTTTACAGAGTGAGTTCCAGGACAGCCAGGGCTATACAGAGAAACCAAGAGAGAGAGAGAGAGAGAGAGAGAGGGGGGGGGGGAGGAAGATTTAAAACAGAAGAAAGAAAGAAAGAAAAGAAAGAAAGAAAGAAAGAAAGAAAAGATTTAAAACAGAGACTTTTTTTTAAATGTACGTTTGAGTATAAGAGTGTTTGCCTGCGTGTATGTGTGTGCACCACCTGCATGCAGTGTCCTCAGAGGCCAGAAGAGGGCACCAGATCCCCTAGAACTGGAGTTACAGGCAGGCCAACAGAGGCCAGCCTGGTCTACATAGTGAATTCCAAACCAGCCAAAGCTATATAGCTACACTGCATGTCAAAAACAAAAATGAAACAAAACAAACAAACAAACTATCTAGAATAGAATTTTTAAAATGTCCGAAATGGCTGTCATGGTAAATGTCACAATATTTACCATAGGACCAAGGATACGTAATGCCACAGCATAGAGTGTATTGAGTATACATATCACAGGCTCACATGTGAAACGTTTGATTGTGTAATATAACAACTAAGTAACGATATGATAACGTAACACAGGAGGGGAAGGAGGAAAAGACCCAGGTAATGGAGACATCCTGGGTCTCTTTTATAGTTAGAATCAAAATATATCTATAAATAGGTGTCTCTTTCAAAACTGGTAAGTTGATCTAGGATGGGTCTCAGTTGATAGAGGTGTTTGCACAGCATGCAGGGAGCCCTGGGTTTATCCCCGGTATCCAATAAACTGTGCTGTGGTGCTCGCCTGACAGATCAATAAATAGATCCATGGTGTGGTAATACACGCCTGTAATTCTAGCTCCTAAGAAGTGCAGACAGAAAAAAAAAAAAAAAAAGCCGGGCGGTGGTGGCGCACGCCTTTAATCCCAGCACTTGGGAGGCAGAGACAGGCGGATTTCTGAGTTCGAGGCCAGCCTGGTCTACCGAGCGAGTTCCAGGACAGCCCGGACTACACAGAGAAACCCTGTCTCGAAAAAAACAAAAAAAAAAAGAAGTGCAGACAGGAGAATTGAAAGCTCTGGGTTCATACGACCAGCCTACGCTCCATAGTGAAGCTATCTCAAAATGCAGAGCCCATAGGTATATTTATGGAAGAAAGCTACCCCAAAGCAAAGGAGAAATACACACAGGGTCCTGTGAGCACACTACTCATTGTAGAATGTCAGTAGATAGTACACAGGAAGGTAAATAAGTTGTCCTGTGTCTTTGTAGTTAAGAAAGTCACCCTGAAAAGTTCCCAGGTTAAACACAGGACACACAGATACACACGCGTACACACACACACACACACACACACACACACACACGCACAGAGAGAAAGACAGAGAGAGAGAGAGAGAGAGAGAGAGAGAGAGAGAGAGAGAGAGAGGAAACAATTAAATATGCATTCCCAGAAGCAGGACACAAAATGAACATAAGGATGTCATATATATCGAAACATTTTTTTTCCTTTGAAGCAGGGTCTCACTACCCCTGGGTAGCCTGGAACTTATGATGTAGACCAGGCTGTCCTCAAACTCACTATCGTGCACTTCCACATCCAACTTCTACACTTTTATTTCTAAATTCATGTAGATGAGTATATGTGCATGCACACATGAGTGCTATGCCTCAAGAGGCCAGAAGAGGGCATTGGATCCCCTGAACTGTAGTGCCAGGCACTTGTGAACCTGCTGATCTGGGTACTGGAAACTGAGTCTGCTACCAGAGCAGAAAGTGCTCTGGACTGCTGAGCCTTCTCTCTGGCTCCCCAGAGTATGTGTTTGTTTTGTTTGGAGAGAAAATAGACTTTACTCACCCAGTAAAATAAACACTCTGGTTCCTGCCTCAGGATAATGTGACAGTTCTCTCTTTGATTTAATCATTCCTTTAAATAAAAGTTGGAGCTAACTAAATATGAAACTCCCTCCTACCTGTAATTACCAGTTTCCATCCCTTCCCCTTCCTCCCCTTCTTCACTTTCTCTTCACTTGCAGCCCAGAGGTTTGAACCCGGGGCCATGTCTACTGCAGATGTGCCTGAAAGTATTCCTTAGAGAATTGATGGAGCAGAGGAAGTGGGTGTTGAATGTTTAGACATTATAAATGAAATCTAGAAATCAGAGGTGTGTTTCAAAGCAGTATGCAGAGTTTTGTGACTTTGAATAGTATGATATAGAATAAGAGTGAGTATCCAGAAATGAATGGAGTTTTCCTTCGTGGAATTGGAAAGTAAGCAGTCTGAAAAAGGATGGATACAGCTAAAAAGTAGATTAATAACTAGAAAATAGGAAAACACTTGGTGAAAATGACAGCCACCCGCCTGACCGCATCCACCAGCATGCTAAGATGGAAGAAATGGGGTGGAAATACGGAAACTGAAAACCAGAGGGTGATTGTGTGACATGACAAGTGGTATATCTATGCAAATCTAAGGTCTAAGAAAAAATGGATTTTATTCTAGGAAAATGGGATGGCCAAGTGTGGCCCCAGAAAACAAATTCTATAGTTTTAATAGGGAATACTTCGCTATTCTTTACCCTAAGAATATCAGGCACTAGGAATTTTCTTTTTTTCTGGCACGGTTTTCCTGCAACTAGGAGTGGATCTAAGGGTGTTGCTTATAAGGTAAGTGATGGTTCTCAGCCACGCCCCCAGCCTCTCATTGGAGGATTCTAGTCAGGTGCTCTACCACTGAGCCACGCCCCCAGCCCCTCATTGGAGGATTCTAGTCAGGTGCGCTACCACTGAGCCACGCCCCCAGCCCCCCATTGGAGGATTCTAGGCAGGTGTACTACCACTGAGCCATGCCCCCACCCTCTCATTGAAGGATTCTAGGCAGGGGCTCTACCACTGAGCCACGTCCCTAGCTCTTCACAGGGGAGTCTAGACAGGTTCAGATTCTTTTTCTTTCTTTTTTTTTTTTTTTTTAAAGGTTTTTCGAGACAGGGTTTCTCTGTGTAGCTCGGGCTGTCCTGGAACTCACTCTGTAGACCAGGTTGGCCTCAAACTCAGAAATCCACCTGTCTCTGCCTCCCAAGTGCTGGGATTAAAGGCGTGTGCCACCACCGCCCGGCCAACTGCTCAGATTCTTAACAAAACAAACAAACAAAAAACACTCTAGGACACATTTTAGAAAGCTGTCACTATGCCAACATCAAAACTTCAGTTGGTTTTTTTGTGCTACTTAGCATACAGGGCCTGAGAATACCAAACTGGCCAACACTGAACCATTGCTCCTAGGGAGCCATGTGTATGCACACACATACACACACACACACATACATGTATACATGCATATATATATATATGCACACACACACACATATAATCTATGTGTGATATATCACACATAAATTATAACCTGGAATCTTGAAATGTCATCCTCATCGAGCGTACCTTATTTTATGAAAGAGAAGTTGAGATTCAAAAGGGTTGAGTGATGTCACCGGTTCTCCGTGCCCCAGTTGGAGTGGAATCCCCATGCAGCTGACATCAGAGCTGGTGTCCCAGCTGCACTGACCCCCTCCTGTCCTCACCCTCTGTTGTGTTTCCACGCGCACTGAAAAGGATGACTGGCTCCTACCAGGACCCGTCACGGCCCCGTGTGTGCACAAATGACTGCTGCATACACACTGGAGACGCTGAGATCACAGGTGTGTAGCACCACACCTAGCTCGTGCCTCAGGCCCTTGCTTGCCCTTCTGCAGTCATCGTCTCAGCAGTGGACTTGAGGACAAGCCTGCACACCGCACCTGGCTGGTTCCCATGCACACATCCAGTGCCGCTTTCTTCCCCCACCTCTGCTGAGACCCAGCACTTGGCAGTAGGCACTTCTATCCATGCTCCCTTCTGGGGGACACGTGTGACATGCCTTTTTTTGTTAATGACCTGTAGTCCCTGTTCCCCTCTTAAGGTTCTTTCTGGAACCCTTACCAGTCAGGCTCAAGTGCATAGCTTCCCCACAAAAGTGCTCGGTGAGATACTCAGTGATCTCGAAGATGCTAGTCACCCAGCCTTGCTCTTCAGGAGTTGCTCCTGCTGCTGCATCTGAGCCCTTGGGTCCCCCAAGGCCATTCACTCCTCAGTTTCTAGCCTCTTCTTGAATGAGACCCCAGGTCTCTTCTATTTACCCTCATTTCTAAGGTCAGCATGCTGGTGGCTCCCGTTCATGACCCCACTCAGGAATTCCCCTGAAATGGAAGTCTGTGTATCAGCCCCTTAGTTGCCCAACTTCTTCTAGTGTCCAACGGGCATTTCAGATGCAGAGGTCAAAGCCCTGGCCTGCCCCGGCCTGCCCTGGCCTGCCCTGGCCTACCCTTGTGTTTTTCGTATCTGGAACTCAAAGTGATGTGTCTGACAAGCATAGGCCAAAAGGCTTTGAAGGCTCTTGCTCACTCAGACCCTCCATGGACCCCCTTAGCAAATCCCACTTGTAAGCACATACAATGTCCAAAAGGGTGACTGTCCCAAGACTGTGCCTTTCCTCCGCCCGTGTCACTACAGCGGACCCTCGATGCGAGCCCAGCTTGTTCCCTTATTTTGAGATGAGCGTAAACTGTGGCTTTCCTTATGAGACGTGAAGCCTGCCTGTCCTTACAACTTGTCTGTCCACCTCCCGTGATCTCTCTTGTCCCTGCTCATCTCCTACCTGCTTCTGCTTTCGTGACTGTGTCCCTGCTGAAAAGCTAGACACTACACACGAGGACAGTGTTGAAATACTTGGTCTATTTTTTTTTCATTTGTCTCCGTCCTGTCTTGCTCCCCGTCCTTCTAGTTCCCTTCCTCTACCCCACATAGCCAAGCCGTCTGCTTCTGTGTCACCTCCAGACCTCTGCCAGACACCACTTCACCAGCATCAGCACCCCATCTTCTTTTGAGACAGGGTCAAATTGTACAGATCTGTCTGGCCAGGAGCCCACAGAGATCCGTCTGCCTCAGCCTCCCACACGCTGGGATTAAAGGCATGTGCCACCACACTCACACCCAGCTACTTTGAAAAAAACAAAAAAATTTTTTTTTTTTAGATCGATTTATTTTACGCATGCAAAGTGTTTTTCTGCATGGGTGTGTGTGTCCCAAGTGCATGCCTGGTGACAGTGGAAAGCAGAGGACAGGGTTGGGTCCCCTGGAAGTGGCCTTAGATTGTGAGCTCTCACGTGCCTTTTCCTTTGTTCTCTGTGTTCTGGCCTTGTTCTTTTGGGTCCAGGACTGAATTCTTAGACCTCTTGTTTCCACCTACTCAAAGCTCGTATGTCTTTCCTGGCTTCCTCCTAGCCTGTTTTTCTTGGGCTTCTGTTTCATCAGCATCCGCATGGGTTTCATGTTGCAGGATTTTTGTACTCTTCAAAACTAGGTATCTCTGGAATAAATCTTGTTAATCCACAGATGCTGCTGGTGGCTTCTGGGCAGGCCCAGTGGAGCCGGTAGAGCCTGCAAGACTTAACCTTCTCACCAGCCTGCTTGTCAGCTGTCACGTGTCAGAGCTTTCGTCAACTCTAGGGCAGGAATCCTTCCATCCTAACAGATGGATGGGAATTTAACCAGACAATAAACCATGTACGTGCCGTAAATATGTTTGCCAAGGGCATGGTTCCCAGCGCGGGGCTCTGCACAGCTGTCTTCCCTTGAACTCCCCAATTCTTGGTGAGATGATTTGTTAAGTCTGAAACAGCATTTCAGAGAGTTAATGGGTCGTTGGCTTCTCCGTTCCCAGCAGCCTAATTATCGGGAGATGGGAGGGAACAGTTTTTATCAACAAAAGTTACTGATGTGAGATTTTTAGAAATGAACCCGCTGTGTTCCTGAGTTGAGTGTCATTATTCTCAAAGGGCCTGACAACCTCCCGGACATTGCCAGCATCACGCTTGCGTGCCCTCAGGGGTCCAGACCATGAACTGTGAACAGTCCTCTTATTCTCCTCTTTCAGTACTTACATTGCTATCCAAGCTACTGAAATGTTTTTAGGGATGCAGATCTTTAAAAATACAGTTCACAGGGCTGGAGAGATAGATCAGAGGTTAAAAGCACTTATTGCTCTTCCAGAGGTCCTGAGATCAGTTCCCAGCACCAATAGATACCGTCAGCTCATAACTGCCTGGAACTCTAGCTCCCAGCACTCTTGACACCCTCTGCCGGCTCTGCGGGATTGTGCGTGTGAGTGTGCATGCACACATGCACACAAATGGACAAGAATGCAGTTTCGGCTATCTTTCTGTTTCTTCCCGTTATTATCTTCAGATGCATTCTTATTCTTCCACCAAATACTGCTCCCCGCTCAATACCAGCGCAAATTAAAATGTGGAGTATCGGGCTGCTTTGCGCTCTGCAGAGGGTAACTTCCACCGATGTACGTTTTCATTGGCGAGATCCACCAGACAAAGTATAAATTGCTGTAGAACTGGGGAAGCGTTTGAGCGAGGCAGATGTTCTCTTAGCATGAAGCAGATGTAAAACCTGCAAGTGTCTGTCTAATAAAGGATAGCATTTGGTTCTAGACAGCTGGTGCCAGGATTACCAATTAATCATGTTTGAATGCGTTCTTTACTAATTAGATCCCTCTTTGGTTTTTACCGTTCTGGGTATAGTAAAGAGGAGGGGGGAAGTGCACAGAAGCTATCTACTCCTTATACTTTGAGTAACTCCTCTTCTTTTTTCAAAGCCTTCCTTTTCCCCCTTGGAACCCCATAGGAGATAAAGCCCAAAGATGTGAATGACTGAGCTGGCTCCCCCACTACCACGATAGGTTTAGAGTTAAGATGCTCGGTTGAAGGCAAGTAGCTAGCACCGTGAACGCTCAAAGCTGG
The DNA here is from genome assembly GCA_021653895.1 of Mastomys natalensis. Classification (NCBI taxonomy): domain Eukaryota; kingdom Metazoa; phylum Chordata; class Mammalia; order Rodentia; family Muridae; genus Mastomys; species Mastomys natalensis. Next base: position 809,657 of record JAJTUV010001022.1, read on the forward strand.
AGAAAAGAAGAGTGTAATTACATTTAACGTGGGCTGATTTATTTATTTGTTTGTTTGTTTATTTATTTATTTATTTCTGCGTGGACAAAAGCTAGTATTTGCTCAGTTAACGTCAACAGGCAGCCTCCATGTTTATTTGACTGGGTGGGAACTGGAATTTGAATGGTGCAGAAACACAGGAGACCAGTTTGGTCCTATACTATCAAAGCAATAAGTCGTGTGTTTGCCACTGTGAACGCCGAGAAGGAATGCTGTCCCCACAGTCCTTTGCATGAAGCGGGTATGCTGAGGTATGATTTAGGACTGGTGGCTTTCCATTGTTTGGGATTTTCGTTTTTTGTTTTCCCTTTGTACTATCGTGTGTAGGCCAGGCTGTCTGTACTTCTGGGCTGCATCTACAGTGCTCTTCCTTGTTTTTGGTTTGGTTATGAGATAGGGGTTTCCCTGTGCAGCCCTGGCTGGCCTGGAACTCCTTCTTTAAACCAGGCTAGCCTCAAACTCAGAACTGTGCCTGCCTCTGCCTCCTGAGTGCTGGGATTGAATGCATGTGCCACCACTGCCCGGCACCTCCAGCCCTTTTTAAACTTTTATTTTGAGATGAAATCTCACTATGTAGCCCAGGCTGGACTTTATGATTCTCCTGTCTCCACCTGGATAATGGAAATACAGACTTGAGTCACTATGCTTAGCAGACACCCCCTCCTTGTCCTCTTCTTTCTTTCTCCCTTGCACCCTTCTTCCTCATACCCTTCTCCCTCATTCCTCTCCCCCTTCCTCTTCCTCCTCCACTCCCTTTTTCTTCATGCCTCTTCCTCCTCTCTTTCCCCCTCTTCTTTAATGCCTGTCAGTGTTTATTTTCTGTGAAAGAAAGTTCGGTATATAAAGTTTGTCCTCACACATTCCTAGAAGGAAACAGGATCAGCTAATAGTTTCCCGGAGTCAATAGTTGGATATCTTGACATTCTTGTAAAAATTTCTTTTTAAATTGTGCTTGCGTGTGCATGTGTATGCACATGTGTGCGTGCATGTGTGTGGCTGCGGGTGTGTGGTATCGTGGCACATCTGTGTAGGTCAGAGGACCTCTTGCAGGAGTCTTTCCTCTGCTTCAGCTGTGCGGGCTCAGGATGGAACTCAGGTTATCCGGTTTGATTGCAGGCTACCTGCTCAACAATCTCAACAGCTTTTGTTGGGACACTCTTAGTTATTAGGAATATTTTATTAGTGAGTTTTCCACAAGCATATGAGTGGGTTCTTCATGTTTTTATATTTTACAGAAGTTTTTCATGTATTATATGTGTGTGCGTGCACGCATGTGTGCATGTGTGGAGCATATATTTGCCAAGACAGTTGTATAGAGATCAGAGGATAGCTTGTGGTAGTCTCTTCTCTATTTCTACCAAGTGGATCATGGGAATGAAACTCAGGTTGTCAGGTTTGGCAGCAAGCACCTTTATCTTCTGAGCCCACTCACTGGCCCAAATTCATCGTGCCTTTAAAGGATAGAAAAAGTACTTAAAGGGTGGGAGAAATACATTAATTTTCATTTCTAAAGATAAATAGCCCAAGTGGTTCTTTTTTTAAAAACGTTGTTTTAAATTTTATGTGTTCGATTTTATGACTGCATGTTTGTAAGTGTACTGCTCATACAGTACCCCCAGAGACCAGAGGAGGCATCAGATTCCCTGGGGCTGGAACAACAGATGGTTGAGAGTTGCCATGGGCATGCCGGGAACTGAACCCATGTCCACTATAAGATCAGCCGGTCCTCTGAGCCGCTGAGCCATCTCTCTAACCCATAAATGGTTCTCTTAGTAAAATGTTTTTATTACTCTTTGAAAAAAAAAATCCTTCAGGTAGGAATGAGCAAAGACAAGCTGAGATGAGGATTTGGCAGCTCGGCAGCAAGTGTGAGCATTTCTGACCTCTCCAGGATGCCTGAGGTCTGTGGAGTGAGGATCTGTGTGTTAACGTGTAGGTCACACCACTTTGTACACAGTGTGATATCAGCTCGGGGCCTGGCTTTTGGAACACGGAGTAAAGGGGTTTGTAATAGCAGAGGTTGTGGCTTTTTAAATCATTTATACTTTTGAAAAAAAATGTGTATTGTGTGTCTTTATTGCTGAGCCATCTCTCCAGCCCCGGAGCTCTGAGAGCTATTATCACTTGGGTCTTGTAGTGATTTGTGGGTTTCTTTGGAGTTGTAAGTTGTGTGAAACCATGAACTTTGAAATACCCCTCAAATGAAACAGGTTCTGTCAGGATTTTAAAAAACATTTTTTTATGGAAACACATCTACAAGAGTAGAGAGAATAATGACCCCGCCCATCCCCCCAGCATCAGCTTCCTTTTGGTTGTTTTGAGGCAAGGTCTCTCCATATAGTCTCCGGGTCGACCTTGAACTCACGTCCTGGTGGGATTGCAGGCACTAGCCCCTGTGCCTCACTATGTCAGGATTTCTGGTATGTGCAGAGCATCCTTTCTGTCCTAAACTCTGTAGTTCCGCATCTTGTTTCTATAGTAACAGTGGGCGGTTTCAACAAAACTAGGTCAAGTAAACCCAGTAGTTCTCACTTTGTTTCAGGAAGTAGAGCGAGAAATCTCATTCAGGACAGAATGTGGACTGTACTATTCTTACTACAAGCAGATGCTGCAGGCTCCGACCCTCCTGCAAGGTAATCCTAACAGCTGCTGATGTGGGCATGCTGACCCCTCCGTCTTGTTTCCCTCAAGCCTCTCCCTCCCCTCTTTGCACCTGATGCATTGTTATTTAGTGTGCGAGTGTGAGAGAGAGAGAGGTGTGTGTGTGTGTGTGTGTGTGTACACGTGTTTTTTTGTTTTGTTTTGAGACAGAGTCTTTTTACTTGGCCCTGACTGTTCTGGAACCCATGGTGTAGACCAGGCTGACCTTGAGTTCAGAGATCCACCTGCCTGTCTCCTGAGTACTGAGATAAAGGCATGGGCCACCACACCTGGCTCATAATTTTAAATGTATAAATATCTCGCCTTCATATATGTCTGTGTACCACGCGTATTCCTGGTGCCTGTGGAGATCAGAAGAGGGGATTGTATTCCCTAAGACTGAGTTACAGATGGTTGTGAGCCGCCATGTCGTCGGTGCTGGGAATCAAACCAGGGTCCTCTGGGAGAGCAGCCAGTACTCTTAACCACCGAGCTGTCTCTTGAGCTCCCGTAGCTTCCGGTTTTATTTTATCAGATTGTAATCCCTTTCATGGTCTATGTCTTCTCAGTTTTCAAAGAGGCGCCCAGGGGCAAAGGAGGCAGGTAGTGTCCCAAGAAACCCAAGCAATGAAATTCCCACTGCTTCCAGTACCTTCCACACAGTCACCGTGGGAACACCTGAGATGCCGTGAGCCAGCATCTCTGGTGTGTGCTGGCCCTCTCTTCTTGAGAGTTTATCTTAACAGCTTTAATTTAACCTCTGACTCTGCCTTCACCATACTGACTAATTCTGAATTTTTTTTTTTCAGCATCAAAGCCATAATCTGGTTTGGCCAGAGTCAGGGTCTCTGAAAATTTAAGTTATCCTCTCAGGTTGCTGAGTGCAGGGGTGACATCATGGAGCTAAGTCTCTGTCCCCTAGATGCTGGCATAAGCCCAGGTCAGGGTCACAGGGTCCTCAGAATGTACCTGTGACAGAAGCATGTTGTGATGAGATCAGAGCCATCTGTGGGCATGACACGGGGTAGATTTCTTTCTGTAAATCCCAACCTGTGAGCCCCTGCCACGTGGCAAAACCAACTCTGATGTCATCGATGGTTGACCCAGGGCAAGCGGTCCTGTGATGAGTAGTTTTGAAGAAGAAATTATCTTTTAAGAAATCCTTTGACAAATGCTTTTGGTCATTTTCACCGTCCCCATTATCCACTGTCATTCCCCTGCATCAGTTAAGCAACTTCCTTCCCAGCAAGTTTCCACCTACCTTCATATCGGTTTGGTTTTGTTTGTGACCCACTAAGTTCAGGCAGGGTTGCCAGCATAATCACTTTTGGGTGTTTACTGGAGCCTGGGCAATTTAGCAGTAATTATACCACTGAAGAAAATCAATCCGTTGCCCCAGCAAACATTACTGCCAATAGCTTCTCAGGGAATGGGGAGGGGGGGCAATCTAATTTTTTAATGGTAGTTTCTGATTTTTTGAGAAGCCTCCGTACTGGTTTCCATAGCTGCTGTCCTGGTTAACACTCCCACCAGGAGCTGGCGACGGTTCCTCTGTCCTCGGACCATCTCCAACACTTGTTGTCATTTGCTTTCTTGATGACGGCCATTCTAACCAGCATGAAATGGGATCCCCAGTCGTTTTAGCTTGCATTTCTCTAATGGGTAATGATGGTTAACGCTTTTTAAAATATGTATCAGCCATTTCTGTCCTTTCTTGTGAAAACTGTCCAACAGTCCATTAGCCCATTTATTGATTAGCAGTTTTATTTTTATGAGGTTCAGTTTTTGCAGGGTTTTTTTTTTTTTTTTTTTGTAATGTAGCCTAGATATTAATCACCTGTCTGAGGCGTAGCTGGTAAAGGTTTCCTCCAATTCTATAGGCTTTTGTGTCCGCTCCAATTGTTTCCCCTGCTATGCAGAAACTTTTCAATTTCATGCCATCACATGTGTCAGATTGGGGGAGGCTGCCCCGTTGGGGTTCTATTCAGAAGTTCTTAAATGTGCCTGTATTGTGGCACGTTTTCCTCTCGCAGGTGTCAGCCTTGCAGGTTGACTGGCTCCGTGGTTTACTCTGAACTGTTCTGACCACACTCACAGTGTAATGCCAAGTCTGTGAGTCGTGCTGAGTGATTGGAGAAGCACAGTTGTAATCTTTCACTCTTGGTTTGTCTTCACATGTCCTTAGGTTTCCATGGCTTAATCTATGACAATAAAACCGAATCCATGAGGACTATCAACCTCCTTCAACGAATGATATTTACCAAGAAGTTTTCCTCAGTGTTTTATACAGAGTTCTCCCCATACAGGTATGCAGTGTTCTCTGTCCTTGAGTTCGTAGGGGTTGATGAAGATTCACACCGCCACTCAGACTGGACGTCTCACTCCGGGTCTCCTGACTTCAGCTGCCTCAATAAAGAGTCCTCGCTATGGGCACTGAATTTGCTTTGTTTTGTTTGTTTGTTTGTTATTGTTGTTGTTGTTAATTCTATAAGATACTGTTATTTTTACAAGTAGAGTTTCCTAGCTTGTGTCATGATTACGCATGCAGTCTAGAAACTTGAGAAATAGTTTCATTTGAAAACGTATAACCATTCCTCTATGTGTAACCTGTTTCTCTGTGACTTACGTTTGTTATTTGTGTATTTGTGTGTTTGTTCTTGTTTTTAATTTTCAAGACAGGGTTTCTCTGTGTAGCCCTGGCTGTCCTGTCACTCTGTAGACCAGACTAGTGTCCCAACACATGGAGATCCTCCTGCCTCTGCCTCCCTAGTGCTGGGATTAAAGGCAGGACCACTATCCAGCTCTGTGACTTGTCTTTATGTTTTAAAAAATATGCATGGAATTGTCAGATCACAATCAGCACTTCTCACATGAACGAGGCAGAATTAGAAAAGGTTAGACCTTGCTTTGTCTAGAGGCCTCTTTGCACCTAGTTTGAAGAAAGAACTACTTGCTCGTAGGTGGAAAGCTGCTCAGGCTGGCTGCAAGTTCAACATTACCCTTCTACAGACATGTTCTATAAGGATTTCTTTTATTTTGGATTATGTATATACGTATATATGTATATACATACATACATACATACATACATACATAATAGTGTGTGTGTGTGTGTGTGTGTGTGTGTGTGTGTGTGTGTGCCTGTGTAGGGGTTTATGCATGTGAGTGTAGGCACATAGAGACCAGAGGTGTTAAGAGTCTTCAGGAACTGGAGTTAGAAGCAGTTGTGAGCTGCCAAGCATGGGTGCTGGGAACTGAACTAGGGTCCCTGCAAGATCCATATGCATGTTCAAGCACTGAGCCAGCTCCCTAGGCCCCTCTGTGTGAGCCAGCTTGTCCTCCAGGCCCCTCTGGGTAAGCCAGCTCCTTAGACCTCTCTGTGGATATATTTTTTAAATGCCAGTAAGGACGGTTGGGACATCTGTGATAAACTTTCATAGTTTGGGGAACGAACCAAGGGCCTGGCATGTGCCAGGTGTGGTGTTTAAGTGAACATAGCTGCCGTAGGCTCATATGTCTGAATGCTTGATCCCCCATTGGTGGAACTGTTTGGGAAGGGTCAGGAGGTGTGGCCTTTTTGGAGTAGGTATATGTTGAATGGGTTAGGCTTTGAGGTTTCAAAAGCCAACACCATTCCCAGTTAGCTCTGTCTCTGCCTCCTGTTTGTGGATCAGGTTGTAAGCTCTAGTCTGCCTTCCGTGCTCCTGCCATGATGTTCACGCATTCACCCTGTGAGACTGTGAGCCCCCGATAAACGCTTCTTCTGTTGGTCACGATGTCTCTTCACAGCGAGAGAACAGGAGTTGAGGTGCCAGGCACATAGGCCGCCGCTGAGTTGCGTCCCCAACACTGATGAACGGTTTTTATTGTTGTCTTTTACAGAAATATCTAGAACCTGTTTATTTTTATATCTACACCCTTTTCGGGCTCCAGGCAGTCTATGTCACGGCCCTTTATATAACCAGCTGGCTCCTTAGTGGCACCTGGCTGTCAGGACTGTTGGCAGCTCTCTGGTACGTCACCAACAGGTGAGTTGAGTCAGTTCACTCCTCTTTCCTAGTGTAAATGAGGGTAAGTGACTGTTTTCTCATGCAGAGAATGGCTGTGAACACTGTGGTCAGTGAGACAAACTGCAGTCTTGCCATAATTCTTGGGTCGAGGGTGTTTTTCTTAATTAGGAAGGGAGAAAGCTCCATCCAGAAGTTTCCTCATCTGAGAACCGAGGACCGCATTACAGCCACCGGCTCTAATCTCTCTGCCGTTGCCTGCTTGCTCTGTGATCAATACTGCTTCAACCACTAGAGAAGTGTGTGTGAGTGTATGTGTGTGAATGTAAGTGTGTGTATGAGTGTGTGTCCGTGTGTAAATAAATGTGAGAGTGTGTGTGTGTGTGTGTGTGTGCGTGAGAGCAAGTGTGTGTTTGTGTTGAGTGTTTGTGGGTGTATGTGAGAGTGTTATGTGAGAGTGTGTGTCACTGAGTGTGTGTGTGTAAAAATGTGTGTGTAAATGTGAGTGTGTGTGAGAGTGTATGTGAAAAGGTTTGTCTGAGTGTGTTTGTGGGTGTATGTGTGTATGTGAAAGTGTGTGCAAGTGTATGTGAGGGTGTGTGTGTATGCATGTGTGTGTGAGAGGGTATGAATATCTGTGTGTGAGATAGTATGGGAAAGTATGTGTGTTTGTGTGTTGTCCCCAGGGTACTGTATTTGCCCCAGAGGCATTCTGCTATTAAACTATGTCCTAAAATTTCCTAGTAATTTTCAAGTTGTGTGACAGGGTCTCACTACATTGCTAGGCTGTCTTTAAACTCACTTTGCAGCTCAAGCAGGGTTTGAATTCAGGTCCTCCTATCTCTGTTTTCCTAGCTGCTAAATAGAGGCCTTCCCTAACACATCCAGCTTCTCTGTCCATCATGATAGGATTTGCAGCAAAACAGACAGTGCTGTATTATTATGTAATTCTTTTATTAGTATTATTGGTATACATTTCCATATATCCAAGATTATTGGCAGGCAAGATTATTGGCTTATACCTTATAATTCTAGCACTTAGAAGGCTAAGGTAGGAGGGTCACCACAAGTACGAGGGCACCCTGAACTACATAGCATGTCACTGGCTGGGCTACATAATGAGACCCTGGTCTTAAAGATTTATTGAATTGTTACCCAACTTTACAGAGCAGCAACAGTGTTTACTAAGGGCCTTGAAACTTTGACATGAGTTCTACTATAGATTTGCTTCTTAGCCTTACGAAAATGCTTTTAAGTTCAGTCTTATGTATTTAAGTGTTTGCCTACATATGTGTGTGTCTGGTACCTATGAAGGCCAGAAGAAGGTATCAGATTCTCTGGAACTAGAGTTGGAAACAGTTGTGAGCTGGCACGTAGGTGCTGGGACCTAAAGCTGGGTCATCTGCAAGAGTAGCTAGTGCTTTCTCCAGCCCTCCCAGTGTTATCTTTTATTACACTTCTAGTGAGTACTTATAATGCGCTCAGCACTTGACAGAATCTATTCTGTTAGCAGCCCTACATGGGGCTGAGTTTGGTGGTGTAAGAAAAATAGAGACGGGCAGATCTCTGAGTTCTAGGCCAGCCTGGTCTACATAGTGAGTTCCAGGACAGATAAGGCTACATAGAGAGACCTTGTCTCAAAGCAGAGCAGTCACCCCCTAAGGTAGATGCTATGACCTCTGTTTCAGAGGTATGAACATTGACTCAGAAGGGTGTCGCCTGCACTCCCACACTCTGAACAGCACTTTACTTTTTTTTTTTTGAGGTTGTTATCAGTTTGCCCAGTCTGTGCATGAGTGTTTCTCAGTGCTGATTATACAGAGGTGAAAGCTTGCCTCCTCCTGCCTTCTGGAGACTACATTCCAGTGGGGTAATTCACTTAAAAAGGCCATCAGCAGCCGGGCGGTGGTGGCGCACGCCTTTAATCCAGCACTTGGGAGGCAGAGGCAGGCGGATTTCTGAGTTCAAGCCAGCCTGGTCTACAGAGTGAGTTCCAGGACAGCCGGGGTTCACAGAGAAACCCTGTCTCGAAAAACCAAAAAGAAAAACAAGAAAATTTTGCCTACAGCATCTAGAGAACATTGTGGAGGAGTTTGGCGTGGGCCTCCGTGGCCTCCGTAGTCTCCGTCCCTGGCTCACTCACATGGGCTAGATCCCACCACTTAGCTAATAAGGAACAAGGGCAGGTCTGATGCTGTCGGTGCCAATTTCATGTCATGAGGACAGTAGTGATGATGACAATGACAACTGCTGTTGAGAGCCAGTGGCTAGATCTGTATGTCCCTCAACTAAGTGCCCTCTAGTTTTCCTGCTAGGATTCCGTGAGGAAATTGTTGCAAGAACAATCTTGGCTGTTATTTTGGCTGTCTGTGTTCTCTTCCTACAGAATAGATACCACAAGAGTTGAGTTTACCATCCCGCTGAGGGAGAACTGGGCTCTGCCTTTTTTTGCAATTCAGATTGCAGCAATTACCTACTTCCTGAGACCAAACTTACAGCCTCTTTCTGAAGTAAGTTTCTAGAGCATTTTAATTACTTGTGTGTGTGTGTGTGTGTGTGTGTGTGTGTGTGTGTGTGTGTATGAGTATGTGAATCTGAGAGAGTGTGTACGAGTGAATGTGTGTGAGAGTGTGTGGATGAGTGTGTGTGTACAAGTGTGTGTGAGTGTGTATGAGTGTAAGTATATGAATGTTGTATACAAATGAGTGTGTGTATATGAGAGTGTATTCGTGTGTGTTGTCTGTGTGTATGTGTGTCTGTGTGCCCATCCATGTGTGTGTATCCAGGTGTGTTAGGTGCCACAGCACTCATGCAGAGGTCAGACAAAAGCTCAGGAGAGCCGTTTCTGATCCTGCCATCTGTAAGACCCAGGGATTGAACTGGAGTCCTTAGTTTCTTGTCAGCCCGAAGTTTCTAGGGTACTTTTTAATCTGCTTGTTTTGTATGAGCAAAAAGCTACAGTTCACAGGGACAGCTCTCATCCCATGACCAAATTTGTTATTTTTAAATTATGTGTGCGTGCATGTGTTTGTGGATATAGGCACTTGGGTCCCAGTACCTGTGGAGGCCAAAGAAGGGCATCCATCTCCTCAAGCCAGAGTTGCAGATGGTTGTGAGCATCCCCCGATATTGGGAACTGAACTCATGCCTTCTGTAAGAACAGCAAGCTTTCTTGACTGCTGAGCCATCTCTTCACCCCCAAGTTAAGCCCTCTCCCTCTGAACTTTTTCTTCCTTTGCCAAGAAAATGTCAAGTTAAAAATGTCCTCTTTGCAACCTACCCTCAAGTAGCTGCAGGAAGCCCACATTGTTCTGTGAAACTGAGGGTTTCTAATCCGTTGCTTTTGAGATGTGGCTTGTCGTATTATGGCCTCAAGATCAGAGCGGATTGCACATACCATATGTGAATATGTATATGAGAATAGCACTTCGGGGATATTTGGAGCTCATATTACAAACGCAGAGCTTTCCAAAGCAACAGTTCTGCCTCCTCCACTTTTATTTGGCTTATGGGGACATGTATTGGCTACTCTTGAGAAAACTTAGCCACTAGGTTGTTTGAAGACTGGAGATGAGAATCCTTCAAAGGTTTGTTTCCTTTCATTCCCCACAGAGGCTGACACTTCTTGCCATCTCCATATCGACTTTTCTCTTTAGCCTGACATGGCAATTTAATCAGTTCATGATGCTGCTGCAGGCGCTGGTGCTGTTTATCCTGGACTCCTTGGACATGCTGCCAGCCGTGAAGGTGAGCGCTGCCTACCTTCCGCTCCTCAGTGCATGCCCATGAGGGTCTCCCATGGTAGGACGTGATGGAAACTGATACACTCTGTGACAAAGGTGAAACTGTTGACTGTGGTCACCTGAAGCTAAGAACTGTGTGCAGCCCAGTTTTGACAATTCAACAAAATTTTTTTGACACTTAACTCACTTGCTTTATGCGTATAGACGCTTTGTCTGCATATATGTATGTATGTCACATGTGTGCACGCAGTACCCACGGAGACCAGAAGAGGGCATAGAATTTCCCCTGGAACCCTAGTTACAGATAGTTGTTAGCTATCATGTAGATGCTGGGGATTGAACTTGAGTCCTCTGTAAGAAGTTAGTTCTCTTAACCAGTGAGCTATTTCTCCAACCCCTCAACATCTTTTAAAGTTAAGTAGTGCCTCTAGGCCCTGGAGGGACAACTCAGCGGTTTAGAGCGGCTCCCGCAGAGGACCCGGATGCAGTCCCCTCTCTCACATAGCACCCATGTAGCTCATACAGAGTTACGTACCTGCAATCCAACTCCAGGAGACCCAGAGCCCTTTTCTGACCTCCACGGGCAGTGCACACATACGGTACCCCTAAACTCACGCAGGCAAATAATATGAATAAATAAATAAATCATTTCCATGTACATCTATTTAAGTAAGAGTTGCTGTTGTCATGGTGTGTCTTCACAGTAAAACCCTAAGACAACTAGAAACTTCCAGACCAGAGGAAAATGTGGCCATTTAGTCTCCTAGGTTTTCCTTTTCCTTCACAGATCCAAGAGTAGGCATTAGAAAAACCAAAAAAAAACAGAAATATAGCAGTAGAACAGCACAGAAACTCACAAGAAAGACGCTCTCCTAGCCGAGGACCAGGAAAAGAGAGATTTTAGGAAGAAGAAAACTTGACAGCCCATAGCAGCCAACACCTTACAAACACGTGCAGCTCCACTCCCACCCCCAGCAAGGCATCATGGGAGCGCCCGGATTTCTGTTCTCACCCTGTTCTCATGCCTGCTACATGCCAGGGCAGTGTCAGAAAATCTGGAATTTTCACCCTCTCCACAGACCACATGGGGAAATCTGACTTCAGCCCCCACTTAGCTACGGTGACATCCTTCCGTCCTGCCAGGGTGGCATCAAAGGAGGCCAACTGCATGCTTGCCTTCCACTGCCAAGGTCAGCAGGCTAAGGAACTTCCTGGTCAGAAGCACATGTGGTACCCAGTGCTCAGCCCTACATAGAACATCCATCTGAACCCCTGACTCCCAGGTTCAAGAGCAGCATAGGAGGAGGGGCAGAAGGATGTAAGGACTGGGAGATGGGGAGGAGGGCTGGGAAACGCCACCTTCAGGAAGGCCCTGGTACTGCACCCATGGACTCGGCAGCTCTGGTTCCCTAGGTGAGGCAGCCAGCATTTCACTCGGTGGAGAGAACATGAATGGGCAAGGGAGACATAGGAATGCCTGGGTTGGGTGGGAGGAAGGAGCTGGGTTGTATCATCCAGCTCATACACATAAAATTAAACCAAAAAAATTAAGACATATCCATGGGATGTAATATTAGTAACTTTTCTCACTGCTGGGACAGAAAATGGTAAGGATAAATGTTTATTTTTGTCCCGTGGCTTCAGAGAGATTTCAGTCTGTGTTAGCAAAGGAAGGCACGGTGATGAGATAGGTTGGTCCTATCTGTGGTGTCCAGAGCATGAGGTAGCCTCTTGTTAGAGTCAAGGCAGGAAGCAGATCAGAACTGGAGCCAGGTATAGCGGCTGACAGCCATAGAGGCTGCCTTCACTGCTGGGCCCGTCTCTCGAAAGACTCAGCTCTGTCAGCTGTGATTGCCTGCACAAGACCCACACAAGAACAAGCCAACCGAAATCCCAGCATCAAGGCCCTGCCTCCTCCTCAGTAGCTGCTGGCAGTGGGTGGTTGCTGATCGAGGGAGCATCATTCTGTACTGAGGACGTGGCCCTGATAGGACTTCCACACTCTGATGGATCACACACACACACACACACACACACACACACACACACACACACGGGCACATATGGGATGCCCATGCACGTATAGAAGCACTAACTAGACTTAATGGGTTATCAGAAACAAAACAAAGACCTGAATTTGGGAGGGAGCATATTGGGAGACATAGGATAGAGACAGGCTAAATGTGATCATATTTTCTGTGTACATGTATGTAATCCTCCCTCCCCCCCAAATTTTTTAAGACACCACCAGCCTTCAAAACATAAACCTGTGCTTGGAGGTATATTTCAGAATCAGATCTTCACAGTTATGTAGTGTTTTGAAGTTCAAGTTTACATAGAATAGTCACTGGTGTGAGAAAACTATACTGTACAGTATACAGTATGCAGTTTGTATGAAATATTAGACTCCGGTTGGGACCCACATTCCCTCTGTTGGTAACTGTGTTGGGTTTTGTCGTTGGTCCCGCCTTTCTATCAATTACTGTTCTGTTTAATGTTTGGCTGTGTATAGTTAATATAATCCTAAAAACTACTGTCATCCTGTGCCCTGAGCTCCTGGTGACACCAGGCAAGGCAAAGCTCACAGGCCTCACTTCTCCATGCTTGAAGCAGACTGGTTTTCTCTGAGGATAAAAGTTTGCAGCCATAACGGGTCAGAACTACTGCTCCACAAAACTCCCATTTTGCACAAGTCTGTATGGGTATGAAATTGAAAAAAAACGGTCAATTCATTTTTTTTAAGATGTCATAAACGTTTCATTGCTGTGAAAAGATGGATACCATGACCAAGGCAAGTCTTATAAAGGCAAACATTTAACTGGGGCTGGCTTATAGTTTCAGAGGTTCTGTCTATTATCGTCATGGTGGGAAGTGTGGCAGGCTCAGACTCCATGAAGACACACGCGCACGCGCACACGCGCGCACACACACACACACACACATAAATAGACATCTTTAAAACTTTTTCTATCATTGAAAGTGAAAAACAAATGGAATTTATACAGCGGGTGTCCTTTTAGAGACGGTGATTCTCGGAGCTAGCTAGGTGTGCTTTCTGCTTGTAACCTGAGGTGCGAACACTGTCCCGTGTCTTGCTCTCCTAAGGAGATCTCCATCCATCCGCTTCCTTGTAGGCCACCTGGCTGTACGGCATACAGATAAGCTGCCTGCTCCTGGTCTGCACGCTTCAGTTTTTTAACTCCATGATTCTGGGATCCTTGCTCATCAGTTTTAACCTTTCAGTGTTAATTGTAAGAAAACTTCAGGTAGGACTTTTTCATTGTTATAAATGATATTGTAAAATTTTAATTTTTAGCTCTCTCTTTTTTTTCCCTCCCTCCCTGCCTCCTCCTTTGTGTGTGTATCTGTGTGTGTTCTGTCTGTGTGTGTGTCTATCTGTGTGTGTTTTGTGAATGTGCAGGTAGTACAGTTCCTATGGAGACCTGAAGAGGGCACCAGATTCCCTGGATCTGGAGTTACCCACTGTTGTGAGCTGCCTAAAGCGGGTGCTGGGAACCAAGGGGTCATGATCCTAACTGCTGAGCCATCTCTCCAGCCCTATAAAATCTATTTTTGGTTGTGTGGCTCACTGGACCTTATTTTCGTTTTTAATTCAAAGGAAAACCTGACCCAGTTCCCAGTACAGAGCACCAGCGGGGTTACATCCACTTCTTTTAAAGTGCACTTTCACTTTTGAAGTGAAACTCTTGTTTCAGGCTGTCTGAGGTCATTCTTCCCTTTTAGCAGCGATGGCTTCTTATGCAATTGAAACCTCAATTCAGACATTAGCCAAGGTCGCTTATTTGAATTACGTTATTATCTGTCACAGATGTAAAGCTGCAATACAAGAAAGAAAAAATTGTATGTGTAATCAATAGTGCCAGTCACGGCCTTTCAGGTCTGGACCCCTTGCTGTTTGTGACGACCCCTCCCTTTCCTGGCTTCACCTGCCCTCTTAGTGTCATTGAAGCGAATTAAAATAAACTTTTTTAAAATTCTAAGAATTCCAAACAAAAGCTTAGAAGGACATGGGGCACCTCGTAAGCTATTAAAATATCATCTAAAATTCTTTTATGTATATTTTTAATCCTTTTAAAAATTTCACACAGGTATGTAATATATTTTGATCATATATACTTCCACTCGTGACCCTTCAGTCTCTCCTCAGACACCCCTAACACGTCCCCCTTCCAACTTTGTCTTTTATTTATAAAATTACCTGCTGACCAATTAGTGTTAACCTTATGCAAATGGCCGCAGGGGGCCGTCCACTGCAGCGTGGGCAGCCTAGTGGGAGCTGTATCCTCTGAGTTATGACTGTCCGTCATCCATCAGCCATCAACTGCCAGTAGCTCCTCAGCTGGGGGTGAGCCTCATGAGCCGCTCCCCCATCCATACAGGGACTGCGTCTGACTTATGTTGTGCCACTCATAGGAAGGTAGCCACCCCCTCCTTGTGAATGTGAATTCATGAGAACGTAGCATTTCCCAGCTGTACTCCCCTCCCCCCCCACTCCCCCACAACGCTCTCACACTCTTCCCACCCGCTCTGTCCTGGTATTCCCGGAGCCTAAGAGTCGGTAATTCTGAATACTTAGGTCAGTTGTGAGTCTCTGCGCTAACCACTGCCCGCTGCAAAGAGAAGCTTCTTTGACCAAGCTTGAGAGCAGCACAGATGTGTGGATATGAAGGTAAACATTCAGAAGACGATAGATAACATGGCCATTCCACAGAACAGCAGTCGGAGGTTTTCCCCAGGACTAATGACCTCCCAGCCACATGCTGTTTGTTAAGTTTACAGAACCGGTCATGACTTCCCTCCTGGTGAACGGACCTCATCTAATCAGAAAGCAGTTGGTTGGCCCCATACCAGCCGTGCTACCATCACACCACTGGGAGCACCATGCCCGGCAGGCGCAGGGTCAGTGCTGGGTAGGACACAATGTCTTGGCCCTGCAGCAGCCTGCAGACACCGTCCTGCACCGTGAAAGCTCGCCTGCTGAGAGGGGTTCCCACTCAGCTCCAGTTCATGTCTCTACAACCCACATGTGTGATGGCTTCCCCAGTAGGGCCTTGACATCTGTTACAGGGGACAGCCAAGGACTCATGTTGTCTTAGGGTCTTCTGGGTGTGGCCTCCTGTCCAGTAACTCATAGGGAGGCCTCCCATGTGCTGACTGGGATTTCCATTGAATAACCTGTGTCTTCTACGGGCAGCCTTGTTCACCCATGCAGGTGACCTCTGTCCAGATTCCTTTTTTATTTAGTTACATTTTTAAATTACCTTACAAAGTAGTAGATCCCCACAAGGTTTTCCAAACACCCTTAAGTCTTATCTCACCAGCTCCCCATACCCTTTTCATCCACATCCATGCTTAGACCTTCAACCACCAATATCCACCCTTCCCCACACCCCCGTTTCAGATCACGTATAAAATTATTAAATAAAGGAAAAGAGACCCTATGAAGTAGGGGTTATTTTTTTTTCTATATACATTTACCTGTGTATGTTACATGAGCCAGCATTTTAAAGCTTCAAGCAATCCCAAATGCTTATAAAGTTATAGTGATGTTGAAGTTTATTTAAATGCTAATTTAAAACTAAAGTAAAATTTTTTTTTCAATTTCTAGAAAAACCTGAAGACTGGATCCTTCCTGACTAGAATTTGGAAACTGTTGTTGCATTTGCTTCTGGTTTTCTGCTTGACAGTTATCCTCAACAACATTATTAAGGTAAGTTAATAAGTGAGATTTAATCCATTTGTGAAATGTGGCTATGGTATTACAGTTAAGCTTTGAACTTTTGACTAGGACTAGTTCTCATTTATAAGGCATACTTGAATCACCAAGAGTCATGGCGGACCTAGCAAAAGCCACGCTGGGCTCTGTTGGTTTTAGTTCATCTCTCCTCCTGTTCAGGACATACCTGTATTAGTTGCTTTTCTGTCGCCGTGACAAACACCATGGCCAAAGCCACTTAGAGGATAGTTTATTTGGCCTAACAGCTCAAGGGGGTCACTGTCCAAGATGGTGGGCCAAGCAGGCTGAGTGCGCACGTCTTACAAACTGGGAGCTCACAGAGCCCACCCCCAGTGACAGCACTCTTCTCGCCTCAAGGCCACACCTCCTGAGCCTCCTCAAACAGTGCCAGTAACTACGCCTGGGACGGTGGAGGACATCTCAGTCAAATCACCATGGAATCTGTCTTAGTCATGGTTACTACTGCTGTCCTGAAACTCTGACCAAAAGCAACTTGGAGAGGAAAAGGTTTATTTAGCTTACACATCCCTAGTCAGTGTGCATTGAGGGAAGCCAAGGCAGTACCTTAAACAGGGCCGGAACCTGGAGGCAGGAGCTGATGCAGAGGCCGTGGAGGGGCGACGCTTACTGGCTTGCTCTCCCTGTCTTACTCAGCCTGCTTTCTTATAGAACCCAGGACCCAGGAACACCAGCCAAGGGGTGGCCCCACCACAATGGCCTGGACACTCCCTTATCAATCACTAATTTTAAAATGCCCAGCAGGCAGTGGTGGCATATACGTGTTGGATCTCTGAGTTTGAGTCCAGCCTAGTCTACAGATGAGTTCCCAGACAGTCAGGCCTGCATACAGAGAAACCCTGTCTCAGAAAACCAAAAAGGAAAAGAAGAAAAAGGAAACGCCCTGCAGGCTTGCCTGTAACCTAGTTTTATGGAAGTGTTTCTCAGTTAAGGTCCCTTCTCTCCTGAAACTAGCCAGCACAGTGCCCCTCTGTGAACTCTTTAGCAGTTAAGGTTCAATTTTAAAAACATTAAATATTGCCTTATTAGCACTACAATATCTTTTTAAATGATTATTTTCCATTTGTCTTTTTTGGTAGATTTTCGAGATAGGGTATAACCTAGCTGGCCTTGAACTCCCTGTCTACTGTCTCAACCACCCTTGTGCTGGGATTATAAGTGTGCATTTCCATGCCCCACGAGGCAAGTTTTACTGGGGTGGTCATTTGTTGTTGTTTCAAAAGGAGATAGGAGTTCATTTTTGCTAAGTTAAAATGAACAACCCCAGACCACACCAGGACTCTAATAGCTCATTTCCTTTTCTCTCTTCCTAATAGAAAATTCTTAACCTGAAGTCAGACGAACACATCTTTAAATTTCTGAAGGCCAAATTTGGGTTTGGAGCAACAAGGTAGGACTGGCAAGAGAGTGTGCCTGCAGTTTCGTACAGAAGCCGTGAGGGCTTTAACCTGGGGCCCTAAGGCCTTCTGGCTTTGCCCTGAAGTTTCCTTGCGGCTCTGATGTAAATTCTGACCCCGCCTTCCTTCCTCAGGGATTTCGATGCAAATCTCTATCTGTGTGAAGAAGCCTTCGGCCTCCTGCCTCTCAACACATTCCAAAGGCTCTCGGAGACACTGCTGTTTTACGCATACATGTTTGTCCTGTTGGTCACAGTGGTCACAGCATCCGTTGTGGCATTTCGTAATCTCAGGTAGGACTTTTAACACTTCGATGAAGTTGTTCTCCATGGGAGATGGGGGAAGGAAGGAGGGGAAAGGGAGGGAGAGAGGATGAAAATGTGAACAGCAAACATAGAGCATCAGAGCACTGCTCCTCTTTAAAGAGGTCACACCTAGTTTAGGTAGTAGATGAAGTGCCGAGTGGGCTGATTTCTGCAGAGCTTGGGTGTGTCCGTCTCTGGCGAGTCAGGTGACCTGTTAGTACTTCTGTCTCCTTTCCTGTGGAATAGGAAGACTTCTGTGAGGCTGCTGGGTAACAGTGTGAAAACCACACTAAGTGTAAAAACCAAGACCCTTTTATAGGCATCAGATGTCACTACCTGTTGTTGGTATTGATTCATGAGTCTGGTTTGGTTTCAATGGTTTGCTCCATGTAGCTTTCTTCTTTCTCCTTCTAGATTAGGCACATGCAGCCTGGGTCCTGCAACCAGCAGAGCTACGGTGTGGCTCAATACAGAATAGTGAACTAACTGAAAATGTGGGGTTTTATTTTTGTTTGGGGGCAGTGTGTAGTGTTGTGTGTTGTGTGTGTGTGTGTGTGTGTGTGTGCGCGCGCACGCGTGTGTGTACCTGTGATCCTTTTTAGTAACTCCATCACACGATTCTCAGCTGAGAATTTTGTATTTGGTGACACAGATCTGTAAGCCTAATTACTCAGGAGACCGAGGCAGGAGGATCATAAGTTCAAGGCCACCCTGCACTAAAATGAGTTCAGGGCCAATGTGGGCAACTTAGACTCAAAATAACAAGGAAAAGAAATTAGCCCAATGGTCTATCACTTGTCTAGCACGCCCAAGGCCCGGGTACCAGAAGAATAGTTAATTATTGTTCATTTGTTCCCTCGGGTCTCATTTGAAAGTTCATACATTTTGGTATAAACCTTTATAAGCTTGTTGCCTGAATTTAAACGTAGCACAACTCCCAGTCTACCGAAGAAAGTATCAGGGAGTATAACAGGTCTTGGCAGACTTGTAGAATACCTCCGATCGAGCTGATGGGGTTTTGCATTTACAATCTGTATTTCAACAAAGAGTTAAAAAGCTGAAGCAACTGCCGCTCGTGAGAACGTGATGAGGCCCTTTTTCTGTGTAGTTCCATTTAAAATGCCAGTAAGCTGCGATTTCCAGGCAGGAGAACTGTGGTTAGCAGGAGTCTGGATCCTTCCAGTCTTATGACTATCAAGAATAAAGCAGGGCCTGGGAGGTGCTCAGTGGGTAAGAGCACTGGCTGCTCTTCCGGAAAATCCGAGTCCAGTTCTCAGCACCAGTGTTGCAAGGATCCCAGCCTCTGTGATTCCAGTTCCAGGGAACCTGGTGGCCGCATCCGGCCTCCTCAGGAACTCACACACAGACACAGAAATAAAAATCTGTCTTAAAGGGAACTATGAAAATACTTCATCAGCTATTCAGTATGCAGACTCAAGCTCCTGGAAACAGGAAGTTGGTCTGGATAACGCAGTTGATGTCACTGCAGTGCATAGGTATAGGTAGGACCAGGCTATATCCAAGTTGACTGCCAGGTGTGCCAAGGTCACTGTGAATCTGGGCTCATCTGGAGATGGTTTGCTCTATGACTATAGATGAAAGCATTGATGGAATCCTCATCTACCTGGTGGAGGTTTGTGAGGAGAGCACTATGTTAATTTAAAAATGGTAGTTTCTTAACGTGTGCAACTCAGTGGTCAGATGATGATTTTGGGTTTTTTGGGGGGTGATGGGGGAGTTGATAAGGGATTTCTATATCCTGGATTTGTGTTCCAGCTGGCCTCAAACTCATAAATCCACATGCCTCTGCCTAAGTATGCGCCAACAGTCTGACTGATTTTTTTTTTTTTTTAAGACTTACTTATTTTGATTTTATTTGTATGGGTGTTCTGCCTGTGTGTTCTGCTTGTGCAACACATTTGCAGTACCCGTAGAGGCCAGAAGGGGGAGCTGGGTCCTCTGGTGCTAGAGTTACAGACCGCTGTGAGCTGCCCATACAGGGCTGGGTAACAAACCCAGGTCCTCTGGAAGAGCAGCCAGTGCTCTTAACCCATGAGCCGTCTCTCCAGTCCCTGGACTATGACTTCTTTAAAAAACTGTTTTAAAACTGAGACCAAAGAGCTTGATCAGAGGTCAAGAGCACTAGTTGTTACCAGCACTCACATGGCGGCCCACACCGTCTATAAAGCCAGTCCCAGAGGATCCATTGCCCTCTTCTGAACTCCAGGGACACCAGGCGTGCACATGGTGCACACACGTGCATCCAGCCAAAACACTCATACAATAGAACAAAAATGAAAACTAAACAGAAAGGTATAAAAAACTAATTCCCGCACCTGTGTCGCTTGGGAAACTGAGGCAGGAGAAATAATGAGTTCAAATCCAGCCGGAGCTACATAGTGAGACCCTGCCTCGTCGGGGAAATAACAAGGTTTACCCAAGTCACCGCTACACATCCGGTTTTAATGTTGCTCATTGGTTTGTCTTCTCCAGTGATTCCGCAAGCCTGCAGTCCGTGGATCAGACGAGAAAGCACGGGTTGACCTGAGGCCGGAAGCCGCATACAACCTGATCCACACCATTCTGTTCGGGGTCCTGGCATTGAGTACCATGAGGTACTTCCTGTTACCTGGTCTCTTTATAAAACTTGACAGCTCTTTAATGTTATCTAGCAGGATTATCTGACAGCCGTCTTTTTGCTGATTCTGCCCCTACGGGTCTGCCCTTCCCTCTGTGAAGCATTTACCACCAGGTTTTTTCTTAGCTGCAAACATTGTCCAGTGGGATTCATGTATGATCGTGCCTAGAGAGGGATTGACTGGAGGAGTCCGCTCCAGCCATGACTTCTACAGACAGGACTGTGTGGTCACTGTGAGCTTCCTGCTTTCTTGCCCTCACTCCCCACACAGGGCTGTGTGGTCACGTGTGAGCTTCCCCGCTCGCTTGCCCTCACTCCCACACAGGGCTGTCTGGTCACTGTGTAAGCTTCCCGCTTGCTTGCCCTCACCCCCAGGCCGTCCTCACAGTGACTTGCTTTCCTTGCAGGATGAGTACTGTGGACCTCCCACATGTGCTTCCTCCTCGGCCTGCGCTTGAGATCTGGAACTGTGTGAGGCTGGTTCATCCTGTACCCAAAGAGGGCAGTGTCGTCCTGTCCTCTGCTTTGCTATAAGGGTTCTTCACGTCAGTTCCTTTTACATTCCGCCCCGCTACGAGGCTGTCCTGCACTGTGTGACTCGCTCCCCTCATCTATGTCCCTCACACCTGAGTCCCCCTCTGTCTTGGTGTGCTCTCTGTTGCTGCGATATAACACCATGACCAAAAGCAACTCTGCTTAGCTTACATGTCCCAGGTCACACTCCGTCATGGAGTGAAGTCAGGGCCAGGACTCTAGGCAGGAACGAATCACAGTCTGGTCACCAATTACATTTTTTAATTCACTTATATTTTTACATGTCAGATATGTCCACGATACACAGAACTTAGGAATGTAATAAAAAGCAAAATTAAAACTTCCCAATAGTTCCGTTGTCCAGAATTTCAATTATTATATAAGATACTCTCCTAAAAAAAAGAACTTACCGGAATCTGCGTGTTAAGGCAGAGCAGCCTATGACCGAGAACCGCTCTGCCTTCTACACTCATTGCGTGGCAGGACGGTAGACGCAGTATGCATGCCCAGAGTCAGACTTTGAGGCCCAAGAGGTCCAGAGACATGTGATCTAAATAGAGTGTTCGTCCCACAGATCTGGGTCATGCGGTACTCGGTGCCGGTCCTCACCCTGCTGTACCTGTGCTGTAAGGTAAGCCTGACCTCCCTCCTCCTTCAGTTAGCAGCAGAGGGGCTGTGGCATCCGAAAGGCTGCTTTCAAATCCTGATGAGCTGGCATTGATAGGGAAATCAGGGTTTAAAAACCCAGAATTTTTAGGCGTTAAGCATTAGAGTAAAAAGGCCATTCAGAAAAGAAAAAACAAAAAATTCAACTCTTACCGGAAGCAAGATTTTGAAAATGTTTTCAGATCTATTTTGAAGCAAAGAAGGCAGGACAAATTTCTCCTGTTGACCGGTTTATGTAGAGTGAGCGGTTTTAAGCTAGGACCGACTTTAACCTGCTCATTTCATTAGATACATGTCTTCAGGAGGGCTGGACACGTGTAATACACAGTGTAAGGTTAGCGTTTGGGGCAGGGTGTGGTGGTGCACACCAATAATCTCAACACAGAGGCTGGGATGGGAGGATCCAGCGTTCAAAGCCAGCCTGGCTTCATATGGAGACCCAAACAAAAACAGACAACGAAAAGAAAGGCTGGCCCCTCCCCACCGCAGACACGTGTTAGTGAAACAGTGAGAAATACCACGGTCTCCTTTAACTGATCTGGGAGAGTCCCAAGACACCTCTCAGAGACACACTGGCCACTTGACAATGATTCTTTTGTGTTACATTTTTGAGATTTATAGGCCTTGAATTATCACCTGGGAAAATAGTACAAAATATTTCATCTGATTGAACTCTTAAACCAAACCCAAACATATATATATATTATTATTGTTGTTGTTGTTGTTATTTATTTATTTATTTATTTTGTTTTGTTTTGATTTTTTTGAGACAGGGTTTCTCTGTGTAGGCCTGGCTGTCCTGGAACTCACTCTGTAGACCAGGCTGGCCTTGAACTCAGAGATGTGCCATTTGTGTGTGTGGTTTTAAGTTAGAGCAGTAGACTGGAGGCTACTGTGGAGCGCTCAGTTTGTCAGGGTGGTCAAGGAGTCAGCCTGCAACTCGGCCTCAGGCCGCTTGTCTTGTAACATGAGGTTCTGTAAACCAAAGGCTTGAGGCTTGGGAACTGTATTTGACAGTCAGTGACCTGTCAGAACAGCCACTGTCACAGGCAGAGCCCAACAGCTCCAGGAAGTCTATACTCTTTTATGTAAATGAGTGAAACAATGTTAAATGGTTTGTGAGCAACTTGGCAGCTTCGCCTTTACATGGAAGTTGTGGGTTGAACCTCGGAAGTTGACATCATTCTGGTGTCCCCACTACAGCTGTGCAAGCGGGGTAGTACAGGACTGGGGACCTGACTCGGCATGTGTGTGTGTGTGTGCCGTGTGCATGTGTGTTCATACATGTTTAAGTATGTATGCCTATCTGTGTATATGTGTGTATGCATGCATATGTGAATATGGGTATATTTGTATGGATGTGTGTGTTGTGCATGGTGTATGTATGTGTGTATATATGTGTGTGTGTGCATGCATATGTGTTCATACATGTTTAATTGTATGCCTGTTGTGTATATGTGTGTATGTATGGTATGTAATATGTATATGTGTGTGTATGTGTGTGTGCATGGTTGAGTATGTATGGATGTGTGTTTGTGTGTAGTGTGTGTGCTAGCATGTATGTATGTTGTTCATTGTAATGTTTAAAGTTATGTATGGCTGTTGTGTATATGGTGTATGTATGTGTGTATGTTATTTGTATGGATGTGTCTGATGTTAATTGTGTGTGTGTATGGTGTGAGTATGATATGGATGTTTTGTATGTGTGTGAGTTGTTTGCGTGGTACTACTGTGAATGTGTGTTGCATGCATTTCTTATGTTAAGTATGTATGCCTTTGTGTATATGTGTTATGTATGCATGTGATATGGGATATTGTATGGTGTGTGGGATGTGTGTGTGCATGGTGTGAGTTAGTATGGATGTGTGTGCTGCTATTTGTAGATTGAGTTATTTTCCGTCTTACACTACCTGTGAATCTAGTGATTTCTGTCTGTAAGTGCTGTCTAAGGACTTGGGGATAAGCTGTAGGAATGTTAGAGAACAAAGCTGCTCTAGAGCTGTGGCTCTTAACCCTGGCTAAGACGGTCGGCGCGCGGCAGCGCCTGTGAGTTAGGAAATGCAGGTGTGGCCATGCCCTAGACCTCCTAGTCAGAAGCTCATGTTGCGGCCATGGTGATCACACTGAGGCATCAAGTTTGCAAAGCTGTTGTGCATCAGGATTTTCCGGGATAACCATGTCCGGGCTGCTGGCCTACACCAAGCAGATTGAGTAACAAATACCTACCTCAGTCCTGATGCTGACGTCTCCCTCCCTGTGCAGCCTGCATTTCAGCAGTTACATACATCCCGCCTTGATAACAGCCCTCCCTCCAAGGACCACTGCTGTAGGGGACCAGGGAGAGCACTAGGAAAACCCAGCTCACCGCTGCTGCCAGCAGTGGTTCTGGGGTCAGAAAGTCAGGGTTCCAGTGGACCAGTGGCCTGATTCCTCTACTCACACTGCATGAAATCCTTCAGCTACTTCAACTCAAAACCTGCAAAGTAAAACCAGGCGTGGTGGCTCATGCCTTTAATCCCAGCATTAGGAGGCAGAGGCAGGGCATCCCTGTTAGTTTAGCAGCCAGCTTGGGCTACAGAGTGAGTTCCAGGACAAGCCTGGGCTACAGAGTGAGTTCCAGGACTGCCTGAATTACAGAGTGAGTTCCAGGACAGCCTGAGCTACAGAGTGAGTTCTAGGACAGCCTGGCTACAGAGTGAGTTCCAGGATAGCCTGAGCTACAGAGTGAGTTCCAGGACAGCCTAGGCTGCAGAGTGAGTGAGGTTTTGTCTTTTAAAGAAAGAATTGTAAAGTCTCAGACCGCAGAGAATCTGAACAGTGTTGACATGAGGAGTTTCCCCTGACACTCAAACTGTTTTCCGTCTGGGCCAGCCATGAGGCCTTTCTGAAAGTGGCATTATTTATTCAAAGCCTGACTTAAGTTTTACTGGCAGTTACAATGTGAGCCGTGCTCTTTTCTCTGGATAATCCTGTTCAAAGGGATGGCTTGTGCTAGGCTCCTTAGAACCAGAGAGTAAAAGCATTTACTCTGGTTTTGATTAGCTTATTGGATTGTTGAAATCCCAGCTAATCTATTGCATCCTGTTAAAAAGTGACATTTAGTTTTTATTTGCACATGATTAAGGAGTTTCCCTCAGGACAGACTAGATGGTAACATTCTTTCAGGATCCGCAACTTTTACATTAGAAAATTATCCAAAACTATCCAATGCCCATTGAACTCACAGATAGACAAAAATAATTGGAACATTATATTAAATAAAATGTTGTATCTTGCTGATTATCAAGTAACAGGCACCACAGATTTAATCCCAAAGTATTTAGTAGTGTAAGTCGGGAGTTTGAGGCTAGACTGGGCTACAGAGTAATAAATCTGTCTCAAAATAAGAATTAATGGGGGAAGCCGGGCGGTGGTGGCGCACCCTTTAATCCCAGCACTTGGGAGGCAGAGGCAGGCGGATTCCTGAGTTCGAGGCCAGCCTGGTCTACAGAGTGAGTTCCAGGACAGCCAGGGCTACACAGAGAACCTGTCTCGAAAAACCAAAAAAAAAAAAAAAAAAAAAGAATTAATGGGGGAAGTGGTACCTGGTCCACCGTCATTCAAGAATAACTAAGATTTATTTGACTAATGAACTAGAATTTACGTTAGATAAGAGGTGATAAGAATGTTCTTTTATACTCAGTCTGCATAATCTTAAGTGACGTGAGCTGACCAATGCCGAAACAATAAGCCTAATACATTAGATGCTCCTGGAGAGTCTGATTGCCAGCCATCCTTTCCTGTCGTGACAGCATACCTATTAACATGTGCCAAGCCATTTTGCCCAGATTTCTAGCACCAGAATGGAGTCATGACAGTGTGGCAAGAAGGGGCTGCACTTAGAAGCAAGTTCTAAGGCCCGGCTCTGCTACTTTAGTCAGCCACCAACAGATCTGATGGTGATGCTCCCAGCTGCACCGTCTGTCTTGTGACACCCTTGGGGACAGGATGATCCCTTGTATTGAAAGCCTTGATCCATGTGTGTGGGTGCCTGTAAGTCTGTGTACCACATGCATGCAACACCCACAAAGGCCAGAAGAGGGCAGCACATCACCTGGAGCTGAATTACAGTTGGCTGTGAGCTGCCATTGTGGGTCCTGGGAACTGAACCCAGGTTTGTCCCCCGACAAGAGCAGCCAGTGCTCTTATCCACAGAGCCATGTCTCCAGACCCAGCAGGAGTGTGCTTGTTGTTGCACACACCCAGCGCAGTGTTCTTGTCGTTGTTGCGTAACTAAAGTCTTACTTTACACTTACGCCAGCCACCACATAAAAGCCTGTGTGTGAGAGTTTCAGGGCTAACCGGAGACTCTCAGGCCTCGGGCTCACCTGTGCAGACTGGCACAGAGGTAAAGCCGCTCTGGGCTGCAGCTGCCCTTGGGGTTTGCCTCCTGAGTACATCACACACGGTCTCTCTTTCTCTGTTACTTAATCTTAGTGACAGCTACAGGGGTGCATTTTTGTTTTTGTTTTGTTTTTAATTTCAGTCCTGGCCAGGAGTGATGGACGAACTCTCCGAGTTGAAAGAATTCTATGACCCAGATACAGTGGAACTGATGAACTGGATTAAGTAAGAGGAACTTTTCTTCTTAACTTTGAAACCTGAATGCCCTTCTAAAGTCAACTGTAGACCTCATTTGTTGGAGGGGAAAGTTGTTTATTTCCTGATATTGAAGAAACATCCTTTTCAGTCAAGCTTTTCTTTTAAAACTATGGATTTGAAAGGAACTCTTCCTATCAAGACCGCGCTAGCTGGGTGCCGTAGCGCACGCTTGTAATCGCAGCACCCAGGCAGAGGCAGAGGCCATGAGTTTCAAGTCCAGCCTAGGCGACATAGCAAGATCCTGACTTTAAACAACAGAAGGATTCTCTGCAGCTGCATTCCCTGAAGGAAAGAAAACACTCATTTGAAGTGGAAAGTGGGATCAGAAAATAGACTCCCAAAAGCAGCAGAAGCAAGGGTAAGGTTTTATTGACCCACGAGGCTTAGCAGTTGCGAGCATACACTGCTCTTGCCAAGGACCCAGGTTCAGGTCCTAGCACCCATCCCTGGATGCTTGCAGCCACCAGTAACTCTAGTTTCAGGGCATCCAATTGCTGGCCTCCCCCAAACAACCACATTCACATGCCCGTGCCCCCACATAGAGGCACGCATATATTTAAAAGTTTACGTCACTCACATTTCTACTTTTTGCTTTTTTATCTTTATTGTTTTCATCTGAATCCTGTTCGTATTTGCTGTTAGTACTCCACTCATGAAAATGTCCTTTCCGTGTTTCCGAATCAGAGCCCACTGCAGGCTTCACCGAACTCACCTCACTGCCGAAGTCCTTGGCTTAGAGAAAATTTCATCTTGTTCTATTGAAAACATTTTTCTTAGCTGGACGTAGGAGTGCATGCCTTAAATCCCTGCATTTGGAAGGTAGAGGCAGGTGGATGTCTGTGAATTGAAGGCCAGCTTCCTCTACAGAAAGACCCTGTCTCAAATTTTTAAAAATTAATTAATTAGAAAGTAGGCATTTTTTTTTCTTTTTAAAATTGTTTTAATTATATCTTTATGTGTATGGATGTTTTGTCTGCGTGCATGTTGGGTGGCCTCAGTGGTTGTGAGCCGTCATGCGGGTGCTCAGGACTGAGCCAGGGCCTCTGAAAGAACAAGTGCTCTCACCACTGCGTCACCTCTCTAGCCCATAGAGCAGATTTTCACATACAAAACAACATCAGAATGCCCCGTGTGATGTTGTTCTTAGTTTTGGATTTGTTGTTGTTGTTGGGGTGGTAGTGTGGTGGTGGGTTTGTTTTTTCTTTTGGTTTGGTTTTTTGCTCTTTCTTTTCCTTTGTCTCTTCTTTCTTTCTTTTCTTTCTGTTTGTTTGTTTTGCTTTCCTTTTTTTTTCCTTCTTTTGCCCAAACTTGGTTGCTTTACCTCAGCCTCAGCCTCCAGCCTCAGGATGATAGTGGCGTGTTTCAAAGGGACAGTGACTCTGGCTAGCAAAACAAACTTGCCAGTCTGAGCAGCACGCCCAAGCCCTGTAGAGCAAGCTCTCCTGCTTTATAAGCACAGGTTACCTGTGTGCCTCAGGTAAAAGTCACTTGTACACCCAGGTGAGCCTCAAGGCATCATCTGCTGTGTCTCCATTCTTAGCAGCAGCCTCGAGGGTACCACCATGACAGTGCTTACTGGCCGGTACCGGTCAGCGCTGCTTCAACTTCAGAGATGGCAGCTGCTTGGTAGCTCAGGTCTCCTGAGGACCACGCATGGGTTTTATAGAGACTCAAACATCTGTGTGGTTTTGTCTCAGTGTCAGACTGAAGTTGACTGGACATGAGTATAAGTTTTGGCATGTTTCTAGCGGGGAACAGCACTTCATCTTTATTTATTAACTTTAAATCATATGGGTAATATTGGAGTAAACCGTGCTTTCAGTATTTATTGTAAATAGGAAAAGGTTATTTATTCATATAAAGAAAAGCTAATTACTTTTGTACTGGCTAATCAATTAGATATTTATAACACATGCATCTGAAAGCAAGGCTGGCCCTTTCTGTCTATATTTTTTAAAGATTTATTTTGTCTTTGTCATATGCATGTGGGGATGTGTGTGTGTGTGCGGCGCGCGTGCGTGGTGTGCGTGCGTGTGTGTTGTGTAGGGGTACCTACAGAATCTAGAAAAGGGTGTTTTTATCCCTAGAGCTAAGGTCGTAGGGTGTTTTGAGCCACCAACATAGGTGCTAGGAATGGAGCTCAGATCCTCTGGAAGAGCAGCAAATGCTCTCAGCCGCCGAGCCGTCCCCAGCCCTGGTCCTCTGTGTCTGTGATCTGACACTATTGAAGGAAATGCTATAGGATGCATCGTATAGATGGTGGACCTCCCCCTGGCCTACCGCCCTTGGCGTCTTTTCCTATGTTCCCTGACTTGCAGAAGTTATTATGGCCCAGGCGATTACAGTGGAGCCCAGGTTCCTCTCTGACTGCCTCAGACTCAACATTTGCTTTCTAGTTTTTTTCTCTCAAAAACCTGTGTAAAGCATATTTCTGGCTCTGCAAAAGTATAGGTGAGAGATATCAGAGTATAAAGAAGGCAGCACTGGGCTGCTCCTCCCTGCTGGGGACTGGCCTCGGTAGAGCCCTGGCGCTAACAGCACCTCTCCCGGGGCAGCCTCTTTGTCAGCATGCTCCTTTAGCTTGTCTTTGGCTTTCTTCTTCTACAACTACTTTTTTTTTTATTTCTCAGCAACTGAAAGATTCATATTGTTCTAAAAATATTGGTTCTATTGTCATCTAATCTTGTCTGTTTTCCCTTGAAATTCCTCAAATCAAAACGATCTTTTTTTTTTTTTTTTTGTAAAAATAGCTGCTTGGCATGTTTGTAAATTAAACTTAAGTGATGATGAATGCATGCCAAAGTAGGGTCTATTTAGACACAAAATATGTTTGTTTAAATCAACATTCAAATCAGCTGCGGTCGGCAGGCTTGATTCTCTCTGTCAGGGAATACATTTAATATTCTTACTTTTTTAGTACTGGAAGTTGAGCCTAGGGCTTCATGCACCCTCGGCAGACATCACTGTAATACTGAGTGCTAGCCATGCTAGCCTCAGACCTCTCTTTTACTTTCTATTTGAGGAAGGGTCTCACTCAGTTGCCCAGGCTGGTCTTGAACTCACTCTGTAGCCCAAGCAGGCTTTGAACTTGGAGCCTCTTGCCTCAGCCTTCCAGGTAGCCAGACTTAACAGGCCTGTGCCACCGTATCCCACTTAAATATTCTCTTAACCTCTGAGTTCTTGTGTCTACTTTGGCTCTGTAGTGGAGACCGGTCACAGGGTGTGTGTGCTTCGGGAGAAGACTGCAGCTGGGTCACTGAGGGGTGCCTGCACTCCTGCCGTGCTGACTGATCTGTCCTCGGGTGCTCTCCTGTGTCAGTGCAGCCTCGATGGTGTTGGCTAAGGCCAGGGAAGACTCCCGGGTTCGGGGGACACATCCAGTGGTCTTCCATGCTAGCGTAAGGAGACTCTGTTACAAAGTGTGGAGAAGAGGGTTTCCATCAGTCACCACCCCACCCCAACTCTCGGATGTATGGGAGCCCCACACCTGCTCTGGGCCTCCTACTCGTGGGCCGAGGACTGTCAGCTGAGGACACATTGAAAGTTGCCATCGCCTTGGTGGGAGTTAGCGACTGTCTCATCTTTTCAGGGAGCCCAGCTGAGATTTTCTATACACTAGAGAGAGACCCGCAGGGACCTACTTCACAGTAGTGCGTACTCGGTAAGGAGCCGCAGTCCTACAAAAGCACGGAGAGCCTTTAAGTTACGAAGCCCTTTCACAGCAGAAGTTGGCTACTTACTGGTACAGCTCAACTGCTCCTACTTGAGATCAGCAGCACACACACAGCACTCACACAGCACACACCCAGGCACACTTGTGAACGCTGGTGACTGCCCCCTCACGGCAGCAGATGGGCCTCTGTGCCTGCTCTGCTGAGGACCCTGTGCTGTTTGCCCAACCTCACAGTTTGTAGGAGCTCCACGGGTGTGCGCATCATGTGTTTGACATTTAGTTCCCTAATGGAACAGGGAGTGACGTATATAAACCAGGCCTGTAACCCCATCTACTTGGAAGGCAGAGTCAGGAAGAGCAACATTAAAGGCTCCAAAGTGAGATCAAGACCAGCCTGAGCCACTTAAAAGACCCAAGTCTTTATTCTTGTACTTGGAAGTGGAACCAGGAACGGTGATCGTCCAAGTTCTTCCTCAGTCACACAGCGAGTTGCAGGTCAGCCAGGGATGCATGAGACTTCGTCTCAAACAAACAAGCAAGCAGGTCTTGTCTTTTTCTCCCTCCTTCCTCCCGTCCTTCCTTCCAGATGGGGTCTTTCTCTGTAGCCCTGGCTTTGTGCTACAGCACTCGGGAGATTTTAATTACCTACATTTATATAAACACATGTTAGTTCACAAGGACCTTTTGTGGAGGCCAGGTCCCTGGATTTGCAACCCCAGCAGCCTCCCAGGGTTGGGGGCTGTCATCTCTACTCAGAGCCCACCCGGAGCACCTGGCTGGCTGCTGCCTACTGTGTGCTCAGGTGCAGTGTGCCATACCTATTGACACTTCCCTGGCTGTGGAGATCAGACTCCTGGGTCCTTCTGCCCTCTTGTGCTTTCTCTCTCTCTCTCTCTCTCTCTCTCTCTCTCTCTCTCTCTCTCTCTCTCAGCCAAATCCAGGCAGTGGCTTTGCGTGAGACTAGAAAGTACGTTTGCTTCAGCAAGGCTGACTATAGCAGCTGCCCAGCCAGGTCCTGCATGCCTTGTGCCAGTCTACCCTGGAATAAATGTAGCCTGGAAATTCTCATTATGCAATGGATGGAGACCTGTGGATGGGAATATTTTGAGGGGTGGCCTTTTCTTTGCCTTTAGGAAATTTTCGCTAGAAGTACCCTGTTTGCAGTCAAAAAGCCTGCCATGTTGAGAATGGTCTCGGCACAACGGAAAAACACACACTGAATTTCTTTTGCTTTTAATCAAAGTAGAAAGAATTGTCGTGTGTTTTAAAGGCATGTTCTCTAAGTTCAGGCTCTAGGTCTGGCCCAGGATCAATGTTAAGTGAGCCTCTTACTTATTAAATGTGTATGCGTGTTTGCCCACCTACATATATGTGCACCATACCACATGTGTGCAGTGTCTTCAGAGGCCAAAAGGGGACGTCAGATCCCTGGAACTGTAGTTACAGGCATGTGTACTCCATGTGGTTGCTGGGAATTGAACCAGAGTCCTCTGGAAGAGTAGTCAGTGCTCTTAACCACTCCTAGCCCCCCGCCCAACCCTTTTCTATTTAATGAACCATTTCCCCTATCTTCATAATTCTAGAAATTTTTTTGAAGTGCTCATTTTGGAGTTTGCCCCTTAGTTCAGCAGTAACTGACCTGTTGAAGCTTGGCAGTTCAAGACTAAATGAAACTGGAGCTGCCTCCACCTCCTGCTCCGCCATATCTGGAAAGCAGGCTCCTTTTTCTGTGTGTTCTAAACCTATGTTATGCAGATTGTAGTCACTGTGGGCTAATTACAGTGGGGTGGTTTATATCATCGAGGGGATCCAAGGCGACTGAAGACCAGCCTTTTGTTCATAACGTATTCCTTTTAGCAACGGTGCTGCAGTCTAAAATTTAGACTGTAACTCTAATTTAGACTCTGAATATAGGATAGGAAGATAGACCCGGTCCAGGATGAGTGCTAAGTGGGCATTGATTGAAGTAGACTGAATTTGCCCAAGTTCTTGCCCTAAGGAATTCTCTACCTACGCATGCCTTTATTTAAACCCTCCCATGCCTTCATAGCCCTCCCGCTCCTCTGACCACTCGGGACCAGTGTCAGACGTCCCTGTAAATTGCGGATCCAGGGGACATCGCAAACGCCTGTCTGTGTTCCCGAATCTGCCGGTTAGGATACTGACAAGCCCATCGGGCCAGCCAAGCTCCTGCTAAACTTTTTCTCTGTTGGAACGCAGATTTAAACTTCAGTGAGGGTGAGGGAGGGTGCAGACGTGTCTGTCAGTCCTTCTTCACTCATTGTAATTCCGTCCGCTTTGCTCCCTCCCCGAGAAGCCTTATTGGGACGTGGCAGTAGATGGTTGTCATCGTTAGAGAGAAACCTCCAATTTTCTAAAAGTAACTTATCTCTAAGTGTCATCACTCGAAGCCTGGTGTGTCTTGCCCCCAGACACCCATAGGCCTTTGCTGGCCTGCATCCAAGCTGTATTCTTAGCGTTGAGTTGGAGAACGGATAGGAATGTGAAGAGGCGTCTCCTGTGCAGAGCAGGCTGCAGGCCTTGCTTCCTGAAGACTTCAACAGCCTGCTCCAGATTTCTTTTTAAATTTCAAATAGCCTTCTTGATTACCTCCGTCATTTTAACTCAAATCAGCAAAGCCTCTTATTCCTTCTCTCCTTAGTCTTTTGTTTGTTTTTGAGACAAGGTCTTACTGTGAAGTGATGGCTGCCCAGGAACTGGCTATTTGAACCAGGCTGGCCTTGAACTCACAGCCACCTACCTACCTGTCTCCAGAATGCTGGGCTTAAAGGAGTGTGTGCAGCCATACCAGAAACACCTCCCCACCCTGTTTCTTAACTCAAAAATAAACATGTCTTGGGATAGTCCTCGTAAGCATCTGGAGAATCCCCTTTTAGGGCAGAGGCCTGGAGTCCCCAACAGCAGTTCCCCACTTTCCCCCAGAGAGAGGAGGAGGGGGGTAAGTCAGCTACCGAGGCTCTTAATTTGGCCAACCCGTCTGTCAGCCCACCGCACAAGAAGCTGAAACAGCAGGATGCTGATTTTGAGGCTAGCCTGGGCTACATGGCGAGACATAGTGTGAAAATGTAAAAGAAGAAGAAAAGATCCTTTCTCTCCAGGGCCACGGGAAGGGACGTATCTTCCATGTGGCGTCTTTTCCTGTGTCCTCCGTCACAGCCCACCGGAAAGCAGAGGTCGGAGCTGGAGCTTGGTGCTCATTGGAAAAATGAGTTCATGGGATGATGTTGCTTTATAGATTATTTATCAGGAAACAGAAGAACGTTCCCATGTCAGAAATAATGTCCATCCTCTCCTAGTAATGGATGACTGTCTAGAAGCTTCTTCGCACCTTCTGTGTTAATGTTAACCGGGCTTTTTTTTCTTTAAATATCATTTAGTCATACTAAATTTTATTGTTGGTATAATTTTGCTTGTTTTAACCCCATGAAATTGAGTCCTGATCAACTGCAGTTTTCTGACTCCTCACTTTTTATTTAATTTTTTTTTTTTTACCTTTTTGTGTATGAGTTTCTGCATGTATGTGTATGTGCTCATGTATGTACGCATGGTACGAGTATATGTATTATATGCATGCATTACTTGAGGAATCATATCCTCTGGGAGTTACTGCCGGCTGTGAGATGCTGAGTGGGTGCAGGGAACTGAACCTGAGTACCCCGGAAAGAACAGCCTGTGTCCCTCAACCACTGAGCCACCTCTCCAGACACTTCTCCTCCCTTGCCTGTACTCTCAGCCACCCCTTAGCTCAGCAGCCTGAGGTCTTTAGGTCTTCCCTATAGACTCCGCCTCTCTGGGCAGCAGCATCAGATGATGGTTCAGAGATGCTTGGCTCAGGAGCTAGCTGCCTGCTGCCTTCAACAGTCCATCCTAAAGACCAGCCCTTCACATTGTAAAGCTAGGTGCTCCCGGCGTCAGTTCTAGTGAACAGAGAACAGATAGAAACGGGCTGAAGCCGGGGGATGAAGATCTCGAGTTTGAGGCAAGCCTGGGCTACATACCATGAGAATGTGTCGATAAGTAAATAATTAAAGTGCACATACAATACCTTCGATGTAAGTCAGTTCTGCTCATCTGCGTGCCCCCCCCCTCTTCAGACGCCCCCGCAGAGCTGAGTGATTCTGACGGGGGTGAGGGGTTGTCTATCTGGGAATCTTAGTGTTGGGTTAATTCACACTCTGACATCTCATAGCTCTAACACGCCAAGGAAGGCCGTGTTCGCTGGAAGCATGCAGTTGCTGGCCGGAGTCAAACTGTGCACAGGACGGACCCTCACCAACCACCCACACTACGAGGATAAAAGTCTGAGAGAGCGGACCCAGGCGGTAAGGCCCATCCTCACCTCTGCTCACTCCTGGGGGCCCTGGTCTGCCAGCAAGGGCAGAGGGCAGGCCTCCTGTGCCAGGAGAAGGGGCCAGAGCATAAAGGCATGTGGCTGGCAACTCCTGATTCTGCCTTTTAAGGGCTGGGAGGCAGTGTTTAGGCCAAAGCCCCTGGAGCTTGTGATCTGGGAAGGAAAGGAACAGAAATGGAGATACACTGATCGTGTCTCATGAATCAGCTCTGAAGTGTTAGCAGTTAGCCCCATGTTTGGTAAGACAGAAGGTTCTACTAGGAGTTAGCCTGTTCCACTTAGCCTGCAGAGCTATAGAAAGACAGCTGTGTGCCACCCTCCCTCAGAGGTACCAGGTATAAAGCCCCAAAAACTGAGGTCCCAAGGTCACTAGTGCTGGCCTTCAGTCAGGACACAGTCTTCAGGATTCCTCAGCCAAGGCCACCTTGCTGGCGTCAGCAGGTGATAAAAAGAGATTACCCTCCCATCTCACCTGTCCCTGTGGGTGCCTCACGGGTCATCAGGGCCTCATACACAGCCAAGTGTCAGGAATCACAACCCGGTGCTGCGCCCCAAGCTAACTTTTCCCAGAAGTGTTTGCTCAGGGTGCATTGTGGTGGACTTGAAGTGGGCAGAACACCCCCGGGGAAGGCTGCTTCTACATATTCCCTGGGAAATTCTCCAGGGAAGAGTTGGGGTGGAGGCTAACTGCTGGGCCTGCTGGCTTGCAGGATACAATGTAACAGCCAGAAAGCAACAGAACCTGCTCCGACAGAGGCCAGCAGCCCTTTCCCACTTGCCATTGTGGGAAGCCAGGCCTTAGATATACGTGTGTCCAAACAGAACCACCAGCCTGGTTGATTGTCTGGTGGACTCAGCGATGTTTAATAATTCTTAGAATTATAAGATGACTCACTCTGAATCTACATCTTTTTGGCATCTAAGCTAGATATGTTCAATTCTCCACGCATACCCCCAACTCCAGACTTATTGACAAGAGTGGCCTGGGCATCAAGGGGATATGAGTGTCAGGTCTTAGCATCACTACCCCAGGGATGTTCCCTCTCTTCCTCTACTGACCCCCACGCACTTGAGGGCTGTGCGCATGGTTCACATTTTATCTCATTTTGAAGGTTTATCAGATATATGCGAAGAGGTCCCCAGAGGAAGTGCACGCACTCCTGAGGTCCTTCGGCACTGACTTTGTGATCCTGGAAGACAGCATCTGCTACGAACGCAGACACCACAGGGGCTGCCGGCTGCGTGACTTGCTGGACGTCGCCAATGGACATGTGAGCACGTTGCTACTTCGTCTTGGGGAGCTCTCAGAGAGGGTGGAAATCCAGCACGAGTCCCAAGTGTTGTACATCACTTTATACCATATGTGTGAATGACATTACGAGTCAGACATTTGTAAAGGTCCCGCTCTGTAGTGCATCGGGGCCTGGGCTAGGGAAAGCTCTGGATTCCCAGCTTGACTCAGATAGAGCACCACTGCCTTTGGCAGGTTTGCATACATCACTGCATAGAGTTTATTTGTAAAGGATACTTCTCTGCTTTATACAACGCATCTGCCTATAAACACACTGCCCCAGGGAATCCTGTTGGCACATCTCTGAGTGTCAGGCAGTGGGCCATCCCTTTTTCCCAGGCCCTGTGGCCCACACATCCTGCCTCCTCTTGTCCACCATCCACATACAGCCTCAGGACAGCTAAGCTCGCCCTCCACAGCAGAACAAGCTGTGTCTCCCTTGGAGCTGAGCCAGTTCACAGTAAACGGGGTCTTTGTCCCTTTCGGGCTATGCTGTAACCGATGGCGCAGAACCCAACAGTGGAGACTAGGCTAAATCCGAAAGCACACTGAAGGTGCAGAGTTACTTTGCCAAGCAAAGCAATAAGCAGTAAGTGCCTTAAACTCAGAGGGTGAGCAGAACACATGCGTGTGAGCCTATGTGTGTTACTTTCTCTCACCCAGTGTCTGAGCTGGGGAAATTTCTCCAGTTATTTTTGTATTCTTTGTGTTTAACAGTCTATGGACGGGACAGGGCAGTATGCTTCTAGGAACCGAGTGGCTCCGTTAGCTTTTTAATGCTGTGATAAACACCATGATTTTAAAGCAACCTGGAGAGGGAAGGATTTATTTCATCTCACAACTCGAAGTCTGTCATGTAGGAAAGTCAGAGGCTGTAGAAGAGCACTGCACACTGTCTTGCTCTCCATGGCTTACTTAGCCTGGGTTTTTTTTTATACCATCCAGGAGCAGCAGCCCAGGGGTGGCGCCACTCACAGTAGGCTGGTCCCTCCCACTTCAACCAGCAGAATGCCCATTGACTTGATTATGAGCAATCGAAATATCATTCTCTCTTCTCAGATGATTTTGTCAAGTTGACAAAAGACTTAACTGGGCACAAGAAGATCTTGCGTTTTGGTTCTGTCCTGCCATTAACAGTGGCAAATCTCAGGACACAGTTCTTTCCAGCCTTAGTTTGCTCTTTGAAGGAAGGGAGGGAGGTGGACCATCTTCTGATCTCTGAGTGGTGTTGACATTGTTTTTTTCCAGTATTGTTATTGGTGGGTATTGGTGACAGACACTTTCAGTACCAGCATTATGAAGCTAAAGTTGGGGGATTAAGAGTTCTAGCCCAACCTGGCTACACAGTGAGGTCCTGTCCCCTGTCCCTGAAACCCAGAATATGGGCTGAGCGTAGTGGTGCACACCTTTAACCCCAGCACTCAGGATAGAGGCAGGCGTATATATATGGAGTTCCAGGATACTTAGGGCTACAAAAAGAGACTCTTTTAAATAAAGCAATAAACAAAAGCCAGGATGATTCGATAGATACATAGATGGGTGGATGGATGGATGGATGGATGGATGGATGACCGGACGGAGGACGGACGGACGGATGGGGCCCACCACCACCTCTCACATCACGTTTGTTTTGTTTTCAGGAGATGGACGGGCCAGGAGAGAGTGAGCCCGACTTGAGGCCTGCAGACCACCCTCGCTTCTGTGAAGAGATTAAAAGGAACCTGCCCTCCTACACAGCCCACTTCACGAGAGTGTTCCAGAACAAGACATTCCATGTCTACAAGCTTTCCAGAAACAAATAACCATGTCCATTCTTAAAACCACAATGCATCTGCAACCGGTGGAGTCCGTGTCCGTGAGTCAGGAGCGGGACTTGAATGCTAGGATTGCAGACGGCCTGCAGACAAGTCCCCGCCATCATCGGAAACGCCTTCGCATGAGCTTCCAGCTCCTTTTCTGACCTGTCTCTGTCTTTCCTGTGAGTGTTCTTAGCCTCACAGGTATACCTGCCCAAGGCTGGCCAGGGATTTTGTCATTGAGGGAATCTTGTGTGACCCACTGGGTGGCCTGGGAAGTGAGAGCCCGTTTGAGATCTGAAATACTTGTGATTTTCGGTGCCCCCGAGCCAGCAGTGAGCGAGTATAGTTGACAGTCTGCATAGTTCAGTTACTGACATGTCTTCACCACTGGACCCGCTTGGTGGCTTTCTAACAGTTTGTTGTCCTGTCTTGTTAAAGTTTTATAAAATTTCCAGTTTACCATGCTTTTTATACGTGTGAAGAGACAAATTATTTTAGGTCTTCGAACCTTAAATATTCCATTTGTGCTCTGAAATGTCACATGCACAGTAGCGCGTAACACGTTTAGAGAGTGTGTTTGTTTTAATTCTGGGCACAGCAGTTGGGGTGCTACCGGGCCAGGCATGGTGATACACCCTTTTAATCCCAGCACTCACAGGCAGGGGTAGGCAAATCTCTTTGAGAGTTCGAGGCCAGCCTGGTCTATATAGTGAGTTCTGGGCCAGCCACAGCGATATAGAGACCCTGTCTCAAGAAAGCAAAGTGTGTCGGCTTACACTAGAAGTATTTGAGGGAATCCACTCATACTTTTTAATCTCTCTTGCAGGGAAAATAGCTCTGCTTCACTTCTCACTCACTTCAATTTACTGGGTTTGCAAAACTTGGTAAACTTTTGTGGTTTTAGCCTTTGTATTTTTTTCATAGCTTAGAAACTGCAAAGTCTGAGGCTGTTTTAGATGCTGTACCTTGACTCCTAGAGCTCTGTGTGGCATTTCATACTCTTTGACCTCTGGTCTCCAGTCTTCCTTCTCGGCCCTGGA
Organism: Mastomys natalensis; assembly: GCA_021653895.1. NCBI lineage: Eukaryota > Metazoa > Chordata > Mammalia > Rodentia > Muridae > Mastomys > Mastomys natalensis. Next base: position 848,218 of record JAJTUV010001022.1, read on the forward strand.
GATATCGAATCCCTCCCTACGAGGTGACCAAGTGCCTCCAGGCCGCACTGTTAGCGGCGGAGAGCGGTGGTGTACCTGCTCAGAGTTTTTGAGAATTGCTTTTATAATTCATTTCTAATGGTGGGGGCACGTACAAGCTGCTGATACAGGCACATTGTCCACTTAATTAAATCAAGATAGCTAATGAAATTAACTTTCCCTCCCTCTCCTTGCCATTTGGAAGTGATTTAAATGTTTCTCCTCAAGCGTTAGTGTAATAAATCCCCTCGAGCGAGCATCGCCGGCCGGATGCCTCCGATGCCCCACCGGTTGGTTGCTGCTTAAGTAGCATTCAAAACTATGTTCCATTGTCTCACCAGGTGTGGGTTTTTGTGTAAAACTCACTTAAATAAGACATCGACAGCTAGGTTATTAAATTAAGCCATTGGGACTTGGAATCCTGCCTTTGCTGTACCCCTTAATGAGGTTGGGAGACACTGCAGTTAGGGGTAACACAACAAGGAAACATGCTCATCAATGCTAAAACTTTAATGAAGCTGCAGTGCTGTGTGCCCGGCACCCACCGCAGGCACTGATGGAGCATTCTGGGCCAGTGCCTTACTCTTAAGGGAAAGCAAGCGTAGGTAAGGCACAAGGCACTGGGACCTGTGACAGTTACTTTGTGGTCGAGTTTGCATTTATGTTAAACATTCCTCTGTGCATTCATCTAATCACTTGGTGTTTGGCATCTTGTGAGCCAAGAGCGTGGACTTAATCTTGGATGCACATCCTTACCGAGGTAACATTCGTGTCATCAGCGGGCGCTCCGTCTCCACTGCACCATCTCTGCCAAACCACAGTGAGAAGTGCCAAAAACCAGTCTTCCACCGCGCTCTCCCGTGACACTGTGATATGTACAGGACAATGTTAGAACACGTTTCTTCTTGAAAAAAATAAATTATATATTTAAAAAGATATGTAAATATTTGGTTAAAATAATTAGACTTTATCCATCTTATAAAATACTGCCTCAGTATCCCCCATTGGTCTGCTTACTGTCAGCAGCAACCTGGCCGCAAAATCTTGAAACTACACATCTGGACCCTGCCTGATTTTAGCGAAATCCTCAGTCTGCTCCCTGTAGAAGGTAGCTTAGCCCAGGCTTTCGTAGCTGCAACATTAACTTGTTCATAAACAGCTGGATCAAAATTTAACTGTGGAACAGTCTCACGATACTGTCCCTTCCCTGCTAGCATCTGAACGTAATAGGTGTCTGTTGTGCTTGACCGGCAGTGTTTTCACACTGCTCTGCAAATTCTGATTTCCATAATAAAAAAATCTTCTCCTGACAAGCAGCCCCCTCCCCCCCCCCCCCCAGTTGTTTTCAGTCCTCAGGAGGGAGGGCCTCTGGACAGTGACTCCCAGGCTGCCGGCCATCCTGTTGTACACAAGCAGATTTTAATTCCTTTAACTGTTTAAATGGAAGAGACGATAAACTCTGACTGTTACCTTGAGGACCCGGCCTGTTCTATAGCTGGAAATGTAAAATGAAATCCCTGGACATCTCTCCTCTTTTGGCGGCCTCTTTCAGGGTCAGATGGCTTTCTCACCACTCCTACAACTGGCGGCTCCACCTCTGTAGGGTGGTCCGGTCCAGCTATGCCACCTGGCTCTCAGCTTAGGAATCACTCTGGTGGTCCCAAGATCTCCCCCTGAGCCTGTTGAGCCTGTAATTTCTGCACTTTCGCAGACAGAAAAGTAAAAGCATTTTGCAGCTGTTGGATTTTCTCTGTAACTAACTTGTCCTTGAAAGGAATCTCAAGTTCTCCAAGGCAACAAGTGGCAAAGAATTCTCCCTGTGATACTTAGCAGCTTCAGTCTCTCTGCCATCAAGGGTCTCCTCCTCCTCTTCCTCCTCCTCCTCCTCCTCCTCCTCCTCCTCCTCCTCCTCCTCCTCCTCCTCCTCCTCCTCCTCCTCCTCCTCCTCAAGGGGAAGCCCAAGCACTGCTTCCGTATACAGAGGCTGGACTGTAAGAACAGGCACCTAAGCTTCCTTCTCTTCCTCCTCTGTCAGAACATCCCCGGATGGGCGCTGCTTCCCTGTAACCCATTTCTCCCTCTCGTGTCTAGGATCTAAACTATCTCCGTCAGTCATCAAGGTCAGAGACTAAAGGTATCAACAAGCATTTTTACCTGGTCCATGCACATCATAATAGATTTGAAGTCTGTCCCCAACCTTTTTTTTCCAGGTTGCTAAGTTAAAATCTTAAACTGATCGCAGCGGTGGCTGCTTCCCCGCTACCCGCCCCAGTGTTCTGGGTTCCCAAGTGAAACACACTCACAGCCTTTATATTTCGATACGCCTAAAACAGCTCAGTGGCTGGGCCGCCTCCTAACCTCCACGTGGCTAATCCACCTCCCTCCGATATTCCCAAATTATTACTAAGTTCTATATTCCATCTTTGCAGCCCTGGACCCAGGCAGGCAGCCCTCTTGGGGTCGCTCTCCCCGGCTCGGCCCCGCCCCCCTCGGCGGCTATGCTCTCTGTCCTGTACCTTCTCAGGCATCATGTCTTCCCTCTTCCACCTTTCCTTGCATCATAGATCTCTTTCCTCTCTCCCTCGGTTCCTCACCCAGGAATCCTAAAGGTCCCGCCTCTGTCTACCTTGCCCAGCAGCATTGGCTGCTGGCAACTTTATTTACCAATCAGATCCAACTGGGGGCAGGGTCCCTCAGTGTCTTACCTGTGGATTCTAATGCAAACAATTTTGGGGACCCAAGTTAACATAACACAAGCAGCCACCGCTAAATATACTGTGTCTTCCCCAGGAAACCAAGGACAAACCTTCTCTACAAAATCTAAAAAGTTACATAGTTGCTGTTACCTTGCTTTAGCCCCACAAGTGTGAAGCTTTTTATTAAGCATTTGTACAAAAAGCATAGGGCCGTTTCCATTTCCCATTCTTGCTTCTTTTTTCTTTTTCTTACCTCTGAGCTCTCCATTTTCCTGTCTTTACTCCCAAGAGAGTCTCCCTGCGCATTTACCTTTTCCAAGGTTTTGCTTTTTCTGCGCTGTCCACCACTTGATCCCCAAACTCTCAGAGCGTCCCCGTGTGAGCGTCACCTGTACCAGGCCGGCCAGTGGAACAGTCCTCTGAGGTGGGAGTGAGGAAGAAGACTCACAGACAAAAGTTAGAATTGGGAGGGCTGCAGGTCAATACCACGCAGCCTCGAGTTTACTTTTCTTGGCCTTTTTGTACTTCACAGTGCATGGGAAACAAAGTCAGAAGCTAGCAGAAACAGTGGCTGACGTACACACGATATCTGCTCCTATCAGGAAGCCTCCCTGTTCCTTCCTATAAGTTTAACAGAACATTCAGCCCCTGGCCTCGAGCCTCAAGTGTATCCCGTCTTATTATCCATGCATCAGCAGGCCAGGAAGTCTGCCACAGACCCTGAGCAGCCCTGACTCTGCCTGCCAGGCAGGCTTTCACAGAAACAGACAGCATGGCTCCTGACGCTCTCGGTAACCAAATCTTTCAGCAAATCATGTTTGGTCATTTTAGCTCTGGTGTGGATCCCTAGCTTATAACCTTGTCTTTGAGCACAGAGGAGGAAACAGATCCACCCTTGGCCATTGCCCCCACACTGTGCAAGCAGAAGCCAATGGCTGTAGCCCTCACTTTGTGCTGTGCGGGCCCTGGGGACTGTTGGTAATAGTGTTCAGTTACGGCTCCGAATAGAGCAAGCAGTAGAGGGTTTGCTTCTGAGTTCCCAGAAGAAGCTCTAAGTACAACAGAAGTGCTCTTAACTGTACTTCTGACTCCTCGGAGCCTCAAGTCTCCAGCCCCCTCGGGAGCCGCCTGCCGCAATCCAGCAGACGGCCGCTGCCTTGCGTTTCCTGGTACCATGCTCCAGTCAGTGCAGCCCACCCTGGATGTCTGGGTGCACCTTCTGCTGCTGATTGTGAGTTTAGAACCCCAACCACAAGAGGGCCATGGATGTGACTTGAGAGAAGAGTGTGCCTGGCATTGAACAAACCCTAGGCTTGATCCTGGCACTGCAGCAGACAGACAGAAAAAGAGATAATTTTGCAAACATCTTAAACGCTTTGACAAGGTGGGCTACTCATCAAAATTGCTTTTAAATTTAACTTGCTCGTGTCTGCAAAGACGATTCATTGGTTATGTGTGTCTATCACTTGTATAGATGGTTCTCAGCACCCATGTGTGTCGTTCCCAACTGCCTATAACTCTGGCTCCAAGGGACCCAACCTTCTTCATATACAGAGAAATAAGTAAAAATAAAAGGAAGACCTTTATTTTTAAATAAAAATGTGACCAGAAAAATTATTAGTATCAGAGGGATTAAAAGGAAGGAGATGTGTGAGCTTAATTCCTTCATAGAAGTATCTACGTGCTCACCCCGCCTCTCTAACGTGGAAGCTGGAAGCTGGGCTCTGAGGTACAGAGCCGGCCTGTTATCAGGTAGGGGCATTGCCTATGTGTGGCATCTGTCGGGGAAAACCTTAAAAGAGCTTTTATAATTTGTCTACTGAGTTGTGTGGAGATTATATACTAAATAAAGCTCTTTTCAGTAATCTGTGGTGTCTTCTGTTGCTTTGAAGTCAAATTGGAGAAGGTGGAGAGCTCTGCTAATAGGTCCTGTTCTCTTATGCTCTCTCCCTCCTTCCCTCCTCTGTCTATCTGCCCCCTCCTTCCTGGCCCCTACTCTCTCCTCCTTTCTCCTCCCACCCCCATATCTTGCTATATAGCCCAAACTGTCCCCAACTTAGGACTCTTCTGCTTCAGCCTTCCAAAACCCTGGACTATGAGTCTGTACCACCTACCTAGTTGTGTAAGAACATTTTTAAAAATTTGTTTTATGTGTATGTGTGTTTTTATACTACATGGTTGCCCACAGAAGCCAGAAGTCGGCATCAGATCTCCTGGAATGGAGCATCTGTGTGGGTGATGGGAAGTAAACCCTGCTCCTCTGAAAGAACAGCCAGTGCTTTTAACCACCAATAAATAAACAAACAAAAAAAGGCAGACAAGGTGATGGCTCAGTGTGTAAAAAATACCACCAGACAAGCATGAACACCCAGCTTTGGTCCCTAGGACCCAGATGCAGGGGCCAGGAGACAGCTCCAGTGGTTAAGAGCACTGGCTGCTCTTACAGAGGACCCAGATTTAATTTCCAACATCCATATGGCAACTCACAACCACTCCAACTTCCTCTTCTGGACTCTGAGGGCACCTGGATGGCAGTGCATATATGCTCATAGATACATAATTAAAAACCTCGAAAGGCCGTAAGCATTGGTGTGCATCTATAATGCCAGAACTCCTACAGCAAGATGGAAGGAAGTGGAGACTGCTGGGATGCTGGCTGCCCAGTCTCAGCACTCATCAAAATCAAGCAGAAGGAGTGAGGAGGGAGGGAGGGAGGGAGGGAGGGAGGGAGGGAGGGAGGGAGGGAGTGGGGGAGGGAGGGAGGGGGGGGAGAGAGGGAGGGAGAGAGGGAGGAGGAGACGGAAACATCTTCCCAACAAAGCCACATTAGGCACAGAATGGGATAATCTGAACAGTTTTGCATTTGTCTCAAGATTTATATTTATTTTCCCAGGAAAGATAACATTTGTGGAGCTGGAGAGGTGGTCCAGTGGTTAAGAGCACTGGCTGCTCTTCCAAAGGACCTGGGTTTGATTCTCAACACCCACTGACTATTCACAACTGTCTTTGACTCCAGTTCCGGGCATCCGACTCCCTCTCTGTCCTCTGAAGGCAGCAGGCACAGAAGTAAAGCACAGACACATAAAAATAAATACATCTTAAAAATAAAATCAAGACACATTTGTGCCAGTGTATAAGCACAAGAAGAGAAAGGAAAGAGAAAGGAGATTGGGAACAGGCCACGACAGAGACGAGACTGACAGCTTTCTTTCAGATGCCCTCGCTTGTGCTGTGATTGACATGCGCAGATGTGTGCACATGCCCAGAAGTGCATATTCATAAAGGAGAGAAGCGGCTGATTGGTCGTGGCTGTGTGGGAGAGGGAAGGGGGTGCAGGAAAAATTTCAGGCTCCGCACAATAATTAGAACAGCAGTGTGCTAATTAAGACTCATAAATTGAATGAAACTATTAGCATTTTCTCTCAGAAGAAAAGGTGGGGTTTTTTTTCCCCAGGAAATGACACCTGTGAACAATTATCTCTCTTATTATTGCTACTAAGATTATTTACATAAGCTGTGCTCATTTAGAGCTCAATGATGTGCGGATTTTCCAACACCTGATCTCACACTGGGCCTCCCTCCGTGGCCGGGTACTATGGGAACTGGGGGTAATGGTCAGTGCAGCCATTTTGGGGAAGCCCTGTGTATGGTAGTCTGCTATCTTTGTGAGCAGTCCCCCAGTGAGGGGCTGGGGCGTGGGTCAGCGGTAGGCCCTGCCTAGAATCCGTGAGGCTGGGCTGGCTCAGTGGTAGAGCCCCTAGATCCCCCAGTGAGGGTGGGTGTGCTCAGTGTAGAGCTTGCTTGAATCCCAGTAGGCTGGGCGGCTCAGTGTAGAGCCTGCTAGAATCCCCCAATGAGGCTGGGCGGCTGAAGCCTGCAAATCCCATAGGCTGGGCTGTCGGTAAGCTCTGCTAATCCCCTGAGGGTGGGCTGTCTGCAAGTCGCCAGTTGTCACCTGATCCATCCTGAACTTAAAATTTAAATCATTACCATGACCTTTAAGGAGAAGTACCAGCTTGGGGGCTCATACTCTGTTACAGAAAACCTAGCTCAGGTTAGCTTACACCATCCACGCAGGTTTTGAGCACATTTAAACTATCAGACCTTCAGATAACATTTAATCTGACGTTACAGTTGATTGAATTCATACATTGGTCTCTCTTTTCTTCCTTTTTTTCCAGAGCATTTTATTTTGCCGTGGTTTGCTGTTTGTTTGTTTGTTTGTTTGTTGTTTGACACAGGATCTCTCTGCATAATCTAGATTGTCTTGGAGTTCATGACCCTTCATCCTCACCCTCCTGAGTGCTAGGACCCCAAGTGTGTTATCACCATGCTCAACTGATATGTTTGTGCCCAGTAGGTTTAGGGTTCTCATCAGTGGACAGTGCAAATAATTTCCATATTCTCGCGAGTTTAATATCATACTCGGCGTAAGAATAGTACAAGGAAAGTCAGATGTTTCAAAGAGCGGAAGTGCTGAGGGAACAGCCGGTGTCTGAGATGGTGCTTCAGGTAACGTTTGAGGTGACAGTTGAAGCCTGCCAAGTGACAAGGCAAGGGAAGAAGTTTCCACCAGGTAGACGGACATTGTCAACCCCCAGAGCAAAAAAAAAAAAAAAAAAAAAATTGACACCAGTGTCTTGTGAATGAAACAGGTGGGAAAGAGAGAGGGTAGGAAGACCACGGACGCCACACTGAGGCAGGACAAAAACATGGAGGAAGGGCAGATTTCTCGAATCAGTTAGTCATGCCAACCTAACTCACTCTCCAAAACATACATCCTTGAATGCTGCTGTTAGGAGTTTTCTTAAGCTGCTGTATTAAAGTGTGAGACTAAGAGACCGCAAGATTCAAGACTGCTGGCTGTGGTGACACACACCTTTAATCCCACCAGTGGCTTAGAGGTGCACAGAGATTTTTTTTTTTTTTTTTTTGCAGAGGACCCTAGTTAAGTTCCCAGCACCAACATTGGGAGCACACAGCTTGTCTGTCCAGCTCTAGGAATCTGGCGCCCTCTTCTGGCCTCAGCTGGCACCTGCACACACATAGCAGACACACATAAACAGAAATCTTTTTTTTTTTTTTTTCAAGTAGCAATGAAAAACGATCGTTTCCATGAGTCAAGAAGAAGACATCTGTGCCATGGGGCCAACTGTGAGTCTCAGACTCACAAGTTCATCTTGGATTCCACAAAGTTGATGTCATATTTCCAGAAGTTGACTTCTTTGACTTTTGATCTGATATGAGCAGACATCTAACCACATTCTCTCTGTGAAGACAAGGGAGGAGCAAAGCCCAGGTCTCCATGAGTATGGATTTCTTGCTTCTTTCTTTTTTAAACTTATTTTATTTCTACTTGTGTGTGTGTGCACACATATATATCTACAAATACATGTACTACAAATAATAATGATAATAATAATAATAATAATAATAATAGAAGCCGTGGATTTGAAAGGGAATTGGGAATTGGGGAGAGAGAGAACGGGGGAGATGTGATGTAAACATAGTACTCATGTATGAAGTTCTCAAAAAAATTTTAAATTAAAAAACGAGAAACGGTGAAAGTTTGAAATAGCTGTGAAAACTAAGGAAGATTGCTCAAATGTGGCTGCAAAAATGTGGTACTAGTATTTTTCATGATCTGACAAAGATTGGGGGAGGGGTCATTGGGCTCCTCCCAAAGAGAGGAGCAGAGCGAGAACAGGGACCGTGTTGCCTGACAAACAAGCTCACCCTTCCCACTGCCTGTCAAAGAGGCTGAGCTGCACTTTCCGAAGGACTGCATGCATATGAAAATTCCACTAAAAATATACAGTCGCTCAAGCCGACAGCCTCTAAATATGCAACAGTGGCAGGAGTAATGACAGAATGTATTTATTTTTAAAAATTATAAGATGCGAGAAGGCCCAGGAATGTGCATCCATCCCGTAGGCTGAGAAAATGCAGGCAGTGGAGATGTCCTGTAAGATTGCCAAGTGTCAAATTCAGCAAAGATGTCAAGACGGCCATTTAAAACTTGTTTAAAGAAGGAAAGGAAACCGTTTTCCCCATCCATCCCTGGGGCAGAGTAGTTGTGCCAGTTGGGTTTTGTCAAATTGATGCAAACCTAGATATAAGAGAAGAGGGAATCAAAATTGAGAAAATGCCTCTGTCAGATTGACCTGGAAGCAGACATGTAGGGCATTTTCATGATTGATGACTGGTCAGGTGGGTGGGAGGATCCAGCCCACTATGGATGTTTTAAATTTTTAAGTGTGTGTGTGTGTGTGTGTGTGTGTGTGTGTGGTGTGTTATCTAATCTATGTCTCTGTTTGTCTGTGAGTGCATGTCCCTGTGGAGGCCAGAAGAGGGTGCCAGATACTCACCCAGAGCTGGAATTACAGGTTATTGGAAGCCACCAGATTTGAGTGTTGGAAACCCACCTTCAGTCCTCTGCAAGAAAAGTAGCCACTTTTAACCACTAATCTCTTCAGCCCCTGTTGGCCAATTGTATCCTTTTTCTTTACAAACATTTCTATTCCTTAAGCAGGTGTGGATTTAGCTAAGTAAAGTAAGTCTGAGAGCCTCTCTCTCCTCTCCTCCTCCTCCTCCTCCTCTTCCTCTTCCTCCTTCCTTTCCCTCTCCTTCTCCCTCTCTCTCTCACACACACACCCGCAGGCGTCACAGCAGGAGATTGTGGTTTTACTATTTTATAATACTAATATCTTGCCTTTGGTCCATTTAATCAGGGCATTTGTTTGGGGAGAATCTATGTATTGTTGACAGTGCATCCATTATGAAGAGAGCTCCCAGAATCTCGCTTTCACAGTCAATGTGTAAATCTGTGGGCCTGCGAAGTGAAGCAAGCCTTACTGGGAAATATTTCTAAAACGTAATGCTTATAGCAAATAACGAACCATAATTGAAGAAAGTAAGTGAAAATTTGGTTTTAAAACAGGAAGAGTCTGTGGCATCAGAAGCAAAACCTTGTCTTCCCACCTTAACTCCCAGCTCAGTCCAGGCATGGGCAGCTGAGAACAGCTGTGTCCAGCCCAGCTCCACCAATCACATCATGGGGCAAGGCACATGTCTGCCCCAGCTCAACCAATCACAATCACATCATGGGGCAAGGCCTGTGTCTGCCCAGTTCAGCCAATCACGTCACAGGGGCAGGGAGGGTGTGTGTGTCAGTGTTCCTGGCCATATCCCCATGTGGTTCTCAGTTGTAGAAGCTAAGCTTTATTTAAGTTCAGCCAAGGCATCTTGTTACCAAGGAATGTTTTTCTCAGTTTGTGTCTTCTGGAAGAGAAGACTTCAGCCAGGAGACAGGAAACCTTTCGAGGCTGTGGATTTGGCAACGAAAGGTAACTGTAACTCTCCGAGCCTTGATCCTGGCTGACCCAGGGCAGGGGTTGCAGTGGCAGATTGTGAGTGCTGTTTTGTCAACAACCCAGTCTGCCATCTCTGGCGGGGTGAGGGAGCTTAGAAAGACGTGAGAAGATTGCTGATGGACCTTAGCCAGATGAGATTTCCTTATGGTAAGAACTTGAACTCAAGTCTGTGATTAAGGTAATTAAGTCCCACCAGGAATTTACAAATTAAACAGCAAGCAGCTATCACTACACAGCCATTAGAATGGCTCAGTGGGTAAAGGCTTGTGTTGGCAGTACGGACTGTTCAATCCTGGGACCCACCATGGAAGAGAACACATGCTACAAGTCCTCTGACTTCACAAGTGTGCCTATTTTGTAACAGTTTCCTCGGATTGAAATAATCAATCCTGCAGGAAAGCTCCTAAAGCCAGAAAGTAACCAACTCACAATAGCTAGGAAGTTCCTGAAACTGATCAGTGCTAGGCTTATTCCTGCCAGGGTTAGTAATAAAAGTTGAGAGTCCTTTTTAGACTATACCAAGCTGAGCTGCAATGAAGACTCTGAGACTAGAGCTACCTTGAGATGGAACTCAGATCGTCAGCCTGGGCAGTGACTGGGCCCCTTTATGTAGTGAGCCATCTCATAGACCCAACAAGGAGGACTTTTGAAGTGGGGAACATTCTGTCTCCAATCATGATGATGCATAGACAGTCATATCATGAGGGAACCTGACTGAAAGAGCACATGGAAGCTTATGATGTCCATGTCACCTCCTCCATGGCGATGTGCTTCTGTGGTGGAGGATGTTGTTATGGGGTAAACTGTGCATCGCGGGTAGCTGGGAAATGTCTGTAACATCAAGGAGTGGTGGGAACCAAATCTAAATCCCAGCACCACCAAGGATGAGGCAGGAAGACATTCAGTTATTGTATTATTTGTTTTCTACTATTCTTTTTGTACCTATTTTTGTTTTTAGTTTTATGTGTATTTGTATATGAGTGCAGTGTCCTTGGAGGCCAGCTGGGGGCATAGGATTTCCCCCTTGAAGTTAGAGGAGGTTATGCCATTGTTAAACATGTGGGCAGAGAATTGAGCTCAAATCCCCTGCAAGGTTAATATGTGTCTTAACACTGGGCCATCTCTCCAAACCCATTATCCATTATGTTTTAATGTCCTTCTGAGAGACTTGGTAGAAAAGCCCACAATCGAACCATTCTGCCTGGTGTCAATGCTTGCCCAAAGCATAACCTTGGGTGAGTGTCTATGTGTCGTCTGTAAATAGATTGACTCAGCAGTCTTCTCCCGTGGAGTTTTTGAAAGAATTAAATTAGTTAATAATTTAAAGCTTTTTAGAACAGCACTGAGCAGACTAAACACCTAATAAATATTTATTGCTATTATTAACACAGTTCTGACACTTCCTAACACGGAGGTTGGCTTGTGGGGTTCCCCCTTTACCCTTTGCTATAAAGTGTCTACCCCAGGCATGGCTGAAACATGTATCAATGTTTGTTTTCTTCTGTGTGCCTGTTTTGAAACACTTTCTCACTTCAGCAAAGAAGCAAATCCATCTTCAGTGATTGCAGGTGCCACTCAACACAGAAGTGGGAGGGCTCATCCCGTCCTTCCTCTCATGATTCCGCCCCCTCCATTCAGCAATTCGTTGCCCCGACAGCAGCTCAGCACCTGGTAGCTTTGCTTCTTCTGTTTTTATTTTCCTGTACACCCTACGGTAGGAGGGTTGCAGCAGACGCCACTGTCTGATGAATGCTTGTCACAGTCTGGGCTTTTGGGTGGGTGGAAGCTAGTGATCTTGTTGGTACATTCTAAAAGATTTTACCCAAGAGTTAAAAAGATATTAGGTCAGACACAGAGGCAGGAGAGAAACAGCTATGAAGGGTATTTAAAGACAGCCCACGGTCATTTGGTTCTGGATCTGCAATATTCCAACTCTCCACAATTCTAATAGTCAGTGAGCCTTGTAGAATCTTTGACATAGGTGTGTTTTTTTTTTTTTTTTCTATTTCTGGAAACTTCACACTTTCTTGTCTCCTGTGGTTCTTGGCTTATGGCTTCATAGCTTCAATTCTTTTCTCCATCTTTATGTGTACTTTACATATGTCTTAGATTTTTCTATACTTTCCTCCAGAAGGTCCTAGAATCATCTAGAAATGTCTCAAGATTTTTCTTTAAAATTATTTTGTTTTTAATTTTATGTGTGTGTGTGTGCAAGCGCACGCGTGTGCATGTGCTTGTGCATGCCTGTGCCTGTGTGCATGCATGTGTGTCCCCAATCATCCAGAAGAAGGCATCAAATTCCCCTTAGGCTGGAGTTGCAGGTTGGTTTGGACTACCCAATGTTGTTACCAGGAACCAAACTTAGTTCTCTGGGAAAGCAGCAGGTGCTCTTTACCCTGACCATCCCTCCAGGCCCCAGGTTCTTAATTATATCCACAAAGCCCTTCTCATTTCTGAAGTGAGGGTGCTTTCACACACTCCAAGTTGACATACATTCTGAACCGTTCTAGCAAGGACTCGTATCTGTGTGAACAGCACCCTTATCCCCCTGTGGCCAGAACCCTCCATTCTGTATCCTATGTCTTTTCATGTGTCCAGAGAATCCAAGGAGTCCACAGGCTGCCTTCTCTGCAGCTCTGGTGTCTGACGTCTGTCGGCAGCAGCAGGAGGCACCCTCACTGCCAGCTGAAGCTGGAGGAACTCATCCACCTTAGTGGCCTCCACCCAGGTACCTACTGGGATCCCAACTTGAACCACAGAAAAGAATTTCAGCATGAGTCTGTATGAGGCAGAGGTAGGATCATTAAGAAAAGAGACAGCACCCTCTTAGATTTGAACGCAGGATGCTAAAGGAGGCTCAGCACTTAAGAGTACCGGCTACTCTTCCAGGGCATGCGTGCTTGATCCCCAGCCCTCCGAAGACAGCTCACGACTGCCTTTACTCCAGTTCTAGGGGACCTGACACCCTCTTCTGACATCCAAGGGCATTAGGTACACGTGTGATCATATATGTGCATGCAGGCAAAACACATAACTATAAAATCTTTTTTTTTTTTTTACAAACCACTGTGTTAAACTGTGAAGCCTTCAGAATAGTGGTGCAGAGAGTAAGAAAACATTTGATAAAACAACCAAAAATAATAATAATAATCGAGACTGGAGAGGTGGGTCAGCAGTTAAGAGCATACACTGCTCTTGCAGAGCACTTGGGTACAGTAATTAGCGCCCACATCATAGAGCTCATCCTATGGCTCCAGTTCCTGGGGAATCTGGCGCCCTCTTCTGGCCTCTTATTGGTACTGTACTCACTTTGCACATACCCCCTTCCAATAATTAAAAATAAAAATAAACCTTTCAAAACAAATCACTACAAAATTGATGTCTTTAGCCAGGCTTCACCTTTATAATTCTAGCACTTGGGAGGCTGAGGCACGAGGATTCCGGTGATTTCCAGGCCAGCCTGGGGCTAGAGGGTGAAATCATATCTCAAAACAATAAATGACAAAGCCAGGTGTGGTGGCCCATGCTGTGTAGCTGGAGCCATCTGAGAAGGGGAACTCCAATGAAGACAATGCTCCAAAAAATCAATCCATAGGCGAGCCTTAGTTTTCTTAATTAATGATTTATGGGGAAGGCGCAGCCCATTGTAGAACCATCCCTGGGCTGGTGGTCCTGGGTTCTATAAGAAAGCAAGCTGAGCAAGCCATGAGGAGCAAGCCAGTAAGTAACATCCCTCCATGGCCTCTGCTCCTGCCTCCAGGTTCCTGCCCTGTTTGAGTTCCTGTCCTGACTTCCTTCAGTGATGGACTATGGTATGGAAGTGTGAGCCAAATAAACCGTTTCCTGCCCAACTTTTGTCCTGTGTTTCTTGCAGCAATAGAAACCCTACTAAGACACAACAAGCACTTGGAAGCTGGAGCAGGTAGATCGCTATGAGTTCAAGGCCAGCCTGGTTAATAGCAAACCCCAGGCAAGTGTGGGATGGATAGTGAAGCCCTCTTGAAACAAAACGCCGCTTTGAACCTGGCTTCTCGTACTCTCTATACAAGATAGTTAACTGGCTCTAGAGTCTTAGCTGAATGGCTGACACTGGATCAAATCTTGTATTTTTAAAAAGCTTTAAAACAAGAAGTCAGCCCAGCCCATGACTATTCCACCCAACCCCTGTCTTTATTACAAAGAACAATCCAGAAAAAGCTGGAGTGCTCTCTACCACAGGCTCCGCTGCCACAAGTCTAATGGCTATTAGCACGAGAAGAAGATGGAAAATGCCTGATAAAAAATGGCAATTTGCATAGATTTGCCCCATAATTATAAAACTTATTAAGCTCCATTTTCCTGATACTGTAATGGGGTTCACCTTTCATTTAATGCGATTTGCGATCTCTGACTACCGCGGGCAGAAACAGTCGGCAAAATCAAATCCATAATTACATTCTGGGTTCATACGTGAAAGACTGAAATATTCATTAGCTGATATATATTCTATTTGTTAAAATTAAGCAGAATGGGAAACCTTGAGGAGAGCTTCTCCCCGCTCTCTAAGTATCCTTTTGCCAGTGCTTTCAGTCCATTGACTGCAAGGTGAAGCTGCGGAGGTGGCAGACGGCGAGAGCTGAGTCTGTGTCCTTCAAGTGCACACAGTGTCCCGAAGGTCAGCTCAGCTGCCAGGGCCTGCAGGAGCTATGCAGGAGGGAAATGCCTGACAGCTGCTGTTTGCTCGTATGAGAGACTTCCTGGGTAGACACAACACACACACACACCACATATGCACATATACACCACATATCACTAACACATACGTACATGCACACTATGCATACACATAAATCATACACATACCCTACACACACCACACACATACACATACACTCACCACACACGTAGGTTTGTGCACGCTATACATATACATGCACCAATACACAAAACATACACGCACCACACACATAGATATGTGCGCACTATACACATACACACACATGCACCAAACACATGCCATACACACACCACACACACCACAAACATATACACCATACACATGCCACATACACGTACCACACAAACACACGTAATCAAGGACAAATCACACACATATAAGCACGTCTGTAAATATACACATGCACAAACATACATCCACACATAAACATATATAGCACACACACTTATACACACCAATACACATACACAGAAACACATATACATGGGAGGCATTGGATTACAGTGTGAGCCACCATACCTAGTTCTAAGTTTTTCCAGAGAACTATTTCTAGTGGGCTTTATAGGCTACATCATTTGGACTCAATGGGGATTAAATTAAATTAAACTAAAATTTTAAAAAAGAGCACATGGAGTTGGGAGGAGAACCTGCTGAGGGGAAGAGGGGAGAATTTGATCAAAACACAGCATACACTGGCTGGCTCCAGTTCAGAGGCCCTGGGGTCTGTTCCCAGCCCTCACCTGGTGGCTCACACTGTACCCACAAGTCAGCAAGCAGAAAGATTCCCTCCCTATACTTTATCCAGTCCACAGTCCTTGTGGAACGGTCCTTCTCTCCGCTACGATGGGTTTGACACAATCAAGATAACAACACCCCACCCCTGACATACCTGTTTCCCAGGTGATTCCATTTCCTGGATATTTTACGATAACCATCGTAGTGCCAGGGAAGAATTGAATCCCTCCCCCCTCCCCCCCCCAAAAAAAAAAAAACCCAGACAGGAGTCAATCTGATGCAATTCACAGCAGGGTCTTTATTTTATTCGAGCTAGCTCGGGCCCCTCCAATACACTGCCGTCACGCCCGACAGTTGGTGGGGGCAGGAGCCCCAAATATCTATGGGGCAAGGCTTTATAGTAAGCAGCAATGGGGGAGTGTTGGGGGGGGTAAGTGTGCAAGCATCAAATTGGAAGGCTACCGTTGGCCTTTAACGTAATTGGCTGGTGCTGGGAGTCATATCACAAACTTAATTTCTGCTCCCCTCTGCATTGGTGGTCATTAGGCAGGGGGTGGTGGGCTTGGAACCTGGGAGTGCAGGTTTGTTGGGGGAATAACCTGGAGACGCTGGTCTTGTTGAGGGATTAGCCTAGAGACTGGAGTTAGGCTTGGGTTTTGTTGGGGGGCAACTTGGAGACTAATGCTAGGTACCAGCCTGTTCGTTTACCTGAGTTCAAACTTAAGTCAGGTTCTTTAAAATGGAGTCTGAAGTTAAAAGATCTGGCCACAAACTCTCACCGTCACAGACTATAAAATCAGTCAATCTTTGGAGAAGGCCAAAGTGGCAGTTTTGTCTGTGCCTTTCCTGATACTTCATCTTATAGGCTAAAGGGCAGTGTGTCCGAGAGTGAGCGTGAGTGAACGGATGGGTGTGTATGTGGGTGACACTGTGGCTGAGTGTGCGTGAAAATGTGAGTCTCAGGTTAGGTTGGGTTAGATCACATCTCTTCCCAGAAGCTTTGTGGACACAGAGACGGTAGAGGTTCTGGTCAGCATTTTATCCCAAAACCAAGTATGGTGACTGGAGCATGGCAGACACATGAATGAGTGAAGTGAATGAATGAATGAATGAATGAATGAATGAAAGAACGGCAGCTGCCAGCAAGGAAAACCCCACAGCTATGTGTGATGTGGTTTTAGGCCAAATTATCAGCAACCAGAAGCAACACTTCCCAGAGAAGACGGTTGAGTCCATCCCACATATGTGCCAATTATCAAGCAAAATAGAAGAAACAAAGGAATAAATGTCTGAAGGGAAAAAAAAAAAATCACAGTGACATACTTCAGCACAAAGGTCTCCATTTATGACAGGTTCACGTGGGAAAACAAACGAGTTATTGTAAAGCGACTGAGTGCCAGGCCCACGCAACCTTCCCGCTTGTGCATAATCAACTCTATCACGGAAATAATGGACTCGCCACAGGTGGAGAATGTCTAATTCCACCACAACACGTGCCAACGTAGTATAGCTAAAAATTGCCTGCGAGAGGTTAATTTTTAAAAATTCCAAATATGGAACTTAAAGACGCCTTTTAAAAAAATAACCGAAATCGTCATCCCAGGATCCTTAGGTGCTAGATAGTTGGGGGATGACAGAGACCAGCCAACAGCTAGGAGAGCCACATCTTCTTTCAGAGATACCTTCATTGTCGTGCAAGAAAAATAAGTGAAGTTTTCATTCAACAAAAAGTCACAAAGACCATAAAATAAGCCAAATGAAAATAAATGCAATGAATGAAGATAAAACTAAAGGAGAAAACAGCCAGAGTAGATTTTAAGATATTGGGGGTGGAGGGGGCTTGTATATGTTTATTTATGTATACAAGTGCTTGCTTGTATGTTTGTGTGCAATGTACAGTCCCACAGATGCCAGAGGAGGGTGTTGGATATCCAGCCCATAAAATAAAATAGTAAAAAAATAAGCTAGACAGTGGTGGCACATACCTATAGTGCTAGCACTTGGGAGACAGACCAAGTGAATCTCTGGAAGTTCAAGGCCAGCTGGTCTACAGAGCAAGTTTTAGGACAGCCAGGGTCATATAGAGAAACTTTGTCTCAAAACCAAAACAAAACAAAAAGCAAAAGAGACAGCTCAGCAGTTAAAAGTGTTCTTGCAAAGGACTGAGTTTGGTTCCCAGTAGATCTGCTGGGGATATGATGCCTCTTCTGGTCTTTGTGGGTACTGCACACACACACACACACAGACACACACACACACACAACACACACACACACACACACCACACGAGACACAATATAGTTTCTTCTGCTACCTGAGTCGCTTTTCAGATTTTTTTCAACATAATATTTTTATTGATTATTTGAGAATCCCACATCATGGACCCCAATCGGGCTTACTTCCCAGTCTTTTCCCTCCCTTTTGCCCTCCCTGACCACCATCAAAAGAAAAAGAGAGGGGGGTGTCAAAACAAAACAAAAAGCAACTCAATTTTCAGTGGTCCATATACTTGCTGGAGCATGATCAGTGGTCAGTCCCCTAAGGAAAGCTGGGTCCTTCTCCACCTGTACCCCCACCGGAAGCCATCAGCTGTGGAGAGTTACACTCAGCATCTTTATCACAATTTTCAAAGTTCTCTTTGATGGCATTCTGTCTAGGCTGTTACTTGGGGGCAGGGGGTGTCCCAGAAGCCTCTATGTCCCCTTTCTCATCTGTGCACCTGCAGACATCGTCGATATCTCCAAGAGCAGCGTCTCTGTCCTTTACAGTCACTGGAGCACAGACCCTGGACTTCTACCTGGTTTCAGGACCTCTGCTTGGTCTCTGGTAGACATTAACAGGACTCTCTGCTGAAGCACTGGCCACAGACCAGCATTGCCTCTGGGAGAAGCATGGACCATGGAGATCGTCCTAGGAAGTCCAACCCAGTACAATCCATGGACATTCTTCATTTCTAACATCCTGTTGCTATTATACAGAGCCTGAGAGATCAGGTAGCTAGACTTGTTTCCGGGCAGGGGTGGGGGTAGGGCTGAGTCCGCACATGCTCCAAGCACACCATCCTGCCAACCCTACTGGGTAACGACCTGCTCCTCTCGCACCTGAGGGGGTTAGGTGTTGTGTCTCCTCCAGTTCCGCCTTGTATGCTAAGTTCCATTCCTCTATGTTTCCCGCCTCTCCATCACATATTCGTAACTCAATAGTGGCCTTGGAAGCTTCAGGGTACCTCAGAGTATACCCTTTTGCCCAAATATGTGAACATGCATACGTTCATTAGAGTGAGTCTTTGGTCTGGCTCTGGTTTCTGCTACACTATCAATACTGAACCCTCTCAGAGACTCCTCACAAATCCTATAGTTACCCTGAGTCATGGAGATCCTGCAACTCTGATCTGCAGGACTGGCCCCTTGCGCACTCCAGTTGATATTGACGTGGGCCAACTCAAAGTCTGGGCCTGGGTGGTGGCTGAGTTGCTTAGCACACGGGCCTTCCGCTTGGACCAGTGATGGGAGGAGCCAGACCTCTCACGCACAGCGCCGCTGCCAGCCAGGTCATCGCCGCCACTTTCAGATTTTTAATCCACACATAATCTCCTGATTGTTTTGCAAGTGCAGATGTCATTTACCCCTTAAGAGGATAACTCGTTGTCCTGGCAATGTTAGTAGACCAGTCAAGGAACAAGCAACAATCTAAGGGCAGGCAGAGAAGGACGCTGGGCAGAGATGTGATCAAGAGTGCGTTGGTGTGTGCAAACTTTTTCTTCCCCGACTTGGAGCATGTATCTAAGAAGCAGTAAGCACATGTCAAAAGGCTGAGTCCAGTCACAGAGAGCCTGCTTTATTTAGGGATGGATATGACCGAGCTTCTGAGTCCAAGATGCCAGAAGGAGGTGGGGGATGGCCATCTGATTGAAAGAGTCTCCAAATCTCAGAAGAAAAACAAGTCCCCACCACCCCACCACCCCCAGGGAGTGAAGGGGCCCGGTGAAGTCTGCATGCTGTGCACACTTCCATGGTGACCAACTTAATACAAAGCCAAGTCCTTTGTTTTCATAAAACTCGAATGCTTCCCTAAAGACAGAGGTTGTCATGGTAACTCTTTCAAAGCCAATGCCTTTACCAGAGACCAGTGGTTTCATTCTGGAGAACAATCTTTTCCAATTAAAACCCATCAGGAAGGCTGATCCTGGACTTAGAAGTCAATCCCATTTCATAGCCTCTCACTTTCATACCTGAGGGCCTGTGAGACCCAGGGAGATTTTGTAGAACAATTCTGCATGGCAATCAAAACCCAATAGAAAGAGTCAACGGGCAGCACCAGTCTGAACTGCTAACTGTCAAAATACTTTAAAACACAATCTATCACAAGCACTTAAAGATACATGATTCGAATTTTTTTATATTTATTTAATTATTTATATGTATGAATGCTTTGCCTGTATGCATGTATGTATGTGCACCACGTATATGCCTGGTACCTGTGGGATCAGAAAAGGACATCAGATTCCCCTGTAACTGAGGTTACAGATGGTTGTGAACCATCATGTGGGTGCTGGGGATTGAACCTAAGTCCTCTGCAAGAGCACCCAGTGTTCTTAACCACAGAGAAAAATCTCCAGCCAATGTGACATGTTTTTAAAGATTTGTTTTTATTTATTGCCCGTCCAGCAGGGCAATAAACAGGAGTCCGGGGAGATCACCTGAAAGAGAGGATGGGGGACACAGGTAAATGCAAAGAATCACGGCTTGTCTATAGGCTGATCAAACCGTCTTTTTACTTTTTCACACAGGGGTTATATACACAAAAAGGCAGGATATGGGTAAGGGGATGACACAGGAGTGTAGGTGTTCAAGGAGAGTACAGATATCTTCCAGAATAGAGTGTCAGCTGGGTGAAGATTCAGGGGACAGGTCACTATGACTCCGCCTATGATTCACTTGTCCTTATCTGAGTTGGTACTATCCACCAAGGCTACCCAAGGTCTATGACTATCCACAAAACCTATGACTACTTGTTCTCCTCCAGGCTGGTAAATTACCACCAAAGCTGCCTGTTGATAATATCTTATAGCTATCTGTTTCAGTGTTTTTCCACAGAGACCCAAGACTCTGTGTTAGCAGGCATGTATGTCAGGCCTATTGCTGATTTTAGGCCTATGGCTGATTTTAGGCCTATGGCTGATTTTAGGCCTTCAGTGTATAAGCAGGGCTGCCCCTGACAATTTACGTGTGTGCACGTGTCTCTGTGTGGCGTACAAGCAGATGAATGCTACGAGGTGCCCTCAGAGGCCAAGTCAGATCTCCTGGAACTAGAGTTATAGGCAGTTGTAAGCTGTCTGAAGTGGGTGCTGGGACCCAAACTCAGGTCCTCTGGAAGAGCAGTATGCACTCCAGGCCTTAATTTATCTTTAATTTCTATTTTATATGCATGAGTATTTGGCTGCGTTTATTTATGTGAACCAAGTGTGTGCCTGGTGCCCTTGGAGGTCAGAAAAAGACCTGAGATCTCTTGTACTGGAGTTAGGAATTGTCATGTGGGTCCTGGAAACTGAACCCAGGTCCTCTGCAAGAGCAGCAGGTGCTCCTAGCCGCTGAGCCAGCTCTCTAACCCCCACAGCATCTGTGTAAAAACCTAGCAGTTACCGTTTAGACTAATCATTTTACTACACAGTTATGAAATAGCAATAGAAAACCCACGACAGGATGAGCAGTGAGATCACTATCACAGGACGCTACCAAGCTTGTTTTTGTAAAACGTGGAGGCATTCAGCAGCAAATTTGAATGCATGGAGTTGGCATGGTGGTGCAGACACAGTTCCTGTTAAACACCTGTGTTAGAGACCGAGGCAGGAGGAGCCCAAGCTTAAGCCTCTGTCTCAAAATCAAAAACAAAATGATAAAATTCAAAAGCCTGGCCTTTCTCCATCTTTGTGTGTGGCTTATACACTCCTGACTTTGATATCTTCAACCCATGGGCCACAGTATTGACCTCAGCATGTGCAGACGATTTAAGGATCGGTGATGAGGACTGAGCTGTGCAGACTGATGCGATGGAGAAGCATTTTGGGTCCAAAGGTACTGAGGCTGTAGTGTTCCTGGACCTCAAGGGCTTGCGCAAGGAGTCTTCTTTCCAAACTCCCCTGGGAACTGTAATTGTTGACAGAATCCCCTGGGGGATGGTGGCCTTGGGATGCCAGGGCAGGAAGTGGGTCTGGAGTC
This sequence comes from Mastomys natalensis, assembly GCA_021653895.1. Taxonomy (NCBI): domain Eukaryota; kingdom Metazoa; phylum Chordata; class Mammalia; order Rodentia; family Muridae; genus Mastomys; species Mastomys natalensis. The sequence continues at coordinate 869,975 of JAJTUV010001022.1, forward strand.
CAATTCCTGCCTAGACAAACTGCACCCTTTACCTTCCACTGCCAAGGTCAGCAGGCTAAGGAGCTTCCTAGTCAGAAGCCCATGTGGTACCCAGTGCTCAGCCCTACATAGAACATCCATCTGAACCCCTGACTCCCAGGTTCAAGAGCAGCATAGGAGGAGGGGCAGAAGGATGTAAGGACTGGGGGATGGGGAGGAGGGCTGGGAAACGCCACCTTCAGGACAGGCCCTGGCACTGCACCCATGGACTCGGCAGCTCTGGTTCTCTGCACAAGATCACTCAACAGACGGAACAACCTGGAAAGAGAGATGGGGGAGGGGGAGGAGGAGGAAGAAGAGGAGGAGGAAGAAGAAGAGGAGGAGGAGGAAGAGGAGGAGGGAGAAGAGGAGGGAGAGGAGGAGGAAGAGGAAGAGGAGGGAGAGGAGGAGGAAAAAGAGGAGGAAGAAGAGGAGGAGAGACAGAGAGAGACAGAGAGAGACAGAGAGACAGAGACAGAGAGAGACAGAGAGAGTTGGGGGAGAAGGAGACATTGGGATGTAAGGGATGAGTTGGAGGCTCCTGAGGGGAGTTGGGAGTGTAAGGGAGAAATTTGGGATACACACAATCAAATACATTGTTTACATGAATGAAATTATCAGAGAATAATTAAAAGATACTCTGTTAAAACGCATGCACACACACAGAGAGTGAGTACATAAAACGTAATGACAGATGACGGTTAGGAGATTGCAGAAACTCGAAGGCGGAGATCCCTTGATTGGAGGATCTGAGTGTACCTGTGAAGTATACCTGGGCTCTGGTCCTTCTGCTTCCCAGCTGTCATTCTCCTCTGTCACATACTCCGGTCTCTGTGGTATCTTGTCTCAGGCCCAAAGCTGCGCTGCCCAGTCAACCACGAAACCCTGAAAACCGTGAGCTCAAATAGATCCCCCTCGGAGTTTGCTCGTGTTGGGTATTTTAACACAGCAAGGGAAAGCTGAGTAACACGGAGAAGGACCCAGATAAACTAACTCCGTGTTGTTTTGTCTTAACACTCTGATTTGGCTGCCGCTTCCCTTCTGAGACATCTCAACCAGAAGACTGCCCAGTGGGCCTCACGAGAGACTCCACCTCTTCAGTTGTGGGAGACACCAAAGAGAAGCCAACAACATGTACCATGCTCCCCAGAGTTCTGAGGACTTCTGCACAGAGCCAAATCTTGTTCATCCCATCCTGGCACCCCATGGTGGTTTGAGGTTTCAAGCCAAGACACCACTTAGAAGAAGAACAAAACCAGATCAGAAGGTGTGGGCCAACACCTAGGATCCAGAGCTATACCGGATCAGTGTATCCATTTACTTCATAAATGTTTAACTGAGTATTCAGGAGTCAACATAATGGCACTCTACAAGAAGTAGAGTGCCCCCTACTGGAGATAAGAGAAAAATATGTTGATAAAGACAATAAAAATATATCAATACATTTTTTTCCTATGGCCTGGAGATCTGTGTCGTGTGGTGGACTCCCCACCCCCAAAGCAAAGGCATTACAAGGTAGAAAAAAAACTAGAACGTCATCAACACATGACTTCTGGGGTTGGGATTAGGGCCTTATGGAAAGGGAAGCAGACTAAAGATGAAGCTTCATGACGGAGTGCTTACCTAATGTGCACAGGTGTGAGGTCCCGAGTTCAAATCCCCAGCATCCTTGTTAAACAAACACAAAACAAAGGGAAAAAACGAGTTGGGCTGGAGAGATGGCTCAGAGGTTAAGAGCACTGTCTGCTCTTCCAGAGGTTCTGAGTTCAATCCCCAGCAACTACATGGTGGCTCACAACCATCTGCAAGGGGTTATTGTGCCCTCTTCTGGCATGCAAGTGTACATGCAGATAAAGCACTCAGACATAAAATGAATAAATCTTAAAAAAAAAAAAAAAAAAAAAAAGGCATGCTTCGAATTCTGTAACCTCAATGCTGCAGGATGGAAACATAGATTCTGAGAGCTTAGCTGCCAGGGGCCGAGCTGAGGAGCTGAGCTGAGGAGCCGAGCTGAAACAGCCAACTTCAGGTTCAAGAGGAGAGCCTGCCTCAAGAGACAACCAGGGAGAGCTGGAGGAAGGCTGCTGATGTCCTTCTCGCCTCCACACACTCGTGCATGAGTGTGCAAGCACACATGCATAAATGCACATACATCATATGCATACTAAAACACTACACAGCACACACACACATACATCCCATGCAAACACAACAGACATTCACCACAGAAAGTACACGAACCACAAAGACATACTATACACAAATACACAAGAGAAAATAATGTAAACTGATCCATAAGCGGACCTGGCACTGTAGACGTGATGAGACTCCACATAAACTGCTTCAGCTGAAGTGAGACACTCAATTAGGCAGCTAATTATCCTGAAGCCCTGTTTGAAGTGACCCACCCTCACACTCCAAACAGACGCTTGGGTCACCTCCCTGGGGGAGTCGAGCAAGCGTGCAGAGAGGGGGAGGTGGCCCGTTAATCAAGACTCTGGGCTTCCTCCCTTCCCACAGTCCTTGTCACTCACTGCCCAAGCCGCTCCCCTTTGAGAACCCCTGAAAACTGAGTGTTAAATGTGGGATTCAGTCAGGGCTCCGAGCAGAAGTTGCTCTGCAGGCCCTACCTCGAGGCTGTCAACCCTTCGGTGACAGCTGGTCCTCTCATCACCAAGGGTCATCCTGGGAACTGTTCTTGTTAGGCCTTAGGAATCAGGGCCTGGCTGACTGAGTCTGTTAATGACCCCCGCTATAACTCACCTGCGCGGGCAGCGGCTCGGCTCCCTGCTCCCGGTATCGAATTATCAGATCATTAGACTCAGATTAGTTCTTCATACCCCTTGGACAGAGACGTGCTAATTTGGATTCTCAGACATTAAAATCTTACAAAGTTCTCAAGCAAGTGACATTAGGCTCGGTTTCTTAATTTAGTGTTCTATCGGCAAGATAAGTATGTCGGCGTCTGCTTCCTATGGAGAGCAGATTCCTCGGTCGGTGGGCAAGTGACTCTAATCAAACGGTTCTCTCTAGGCAGGGAGTTTTGTGTATGTGTGTGCAGTAGGTGCTGGGGATTGAACCTAGGGCCTTGTATATGCTGAGCTGCTAGGAAACCAGTCAGCCACCACCGAGCTATAACACCAGCCTCTTTATTCACTTAAAAATTTTACAATTTTCTTATGTGTATAGATGTTCGGCCTGCATGTATGTCTATGCATCATGTGTGTGCTGGTGCCCATAGAGACCAAAATAGGATGTTGGACCCTCCTGGGACTAGAGTTACAAATGTGAGCTGCCATGTGGGTGCTGGGAATTGAACCAGCATTGTCTGTAAAAGCGGCCAGTGCTCTTAACTGCTAAGCCATCTCTCAGCCCCTTAAAACTTACTTTTAGATTTATTTATTTATTTATTTATTTATTTTATTTATTTATTTTTATGTATATGAAAGTCTCAGCTGCATGTATGTATTTGTACCACGTGTATGCCTGGCACCTGTAGAAGTCAGAAAAGGGCTCTGTGTTCCCTGGAGCTAGAGTCACAGGTGTTAATTCTGGGACTTCTTGAACTCGGGTCCTCTGCGAGAGTAAAATGTGCTCTTAACTGCTGAACCATCTCTCCAGCCCCAGGGGATATTTTTTTGTAGACCTTTTCATTTTTAGCCATGTGAACATATTTTTTACTCAAAAGTTAAATATGCATGAAAGTCAATTAGCTGTTTAATTGAAGAAAAGCAAGGCGTGTTACGATGATTTCACATTCGTTTAATAATTCATTATTAAAAATAAATCCGTTGTTTTGTTAAGGCCTAGCTAATGTATTTAGATAAATAAAGTAATAGGGAACTAACTAGATTGTTCCTTTCAACCTTTCATTTGAAATTTATTTATCTATCTACTCATTCGTCGTTGTCGTTGTTGAAATCAGTGGGTTTCCTGAGCTTCTTATATAGCACAGGTGAGGGGTCACTTAAGAAGAGTAAAATCCCACCACATCACAGGTGTTAACCTCATGGAAAACTCATGGGGTTCTGCTTTGCCTAGTTTGTCACTTTCCATGTGGCCTATAGAATCCCAAGCTCACTTCTGTCATTTGAACTTCTCCCCCCCCCCCCTTTGAGCAAGCACAGGCAGGATTCGAACTCAGTCAGGAGAGACAGACAGCCGCCTCTGACTCCAGAGCGCAGCGACTGCAACGGTGCGCCACCGCTGGCTGGTTCATTTGAACTATTTTTTTTTTTTTTTTTGGTTTTTCGAGACAGGGTTTCTCTGTGTAGCTTTGGCTGTCCTGGAACTCACTCTGTAGACCAAGCTGGCCTCGAACTCAGAAATCCGCCTGCTTCTGCCTCCCAAGTGCTGGGATTAAAGGCGTGCGCCACCACCGCCCGGCTCATTTGAACTATTTTTAACCCTTCAGAAACATTGAAATAAAGATGGTAAGCCTCCACATGTATCCTTTGTCTCAGTTAAGAGTTTTCATTGCTGCAACAAAACACCAAGACCAAAAGGCAAGTTGGGGAGCAAGCAGGTTTATTCGCTTACACTTCCAGATCACTGTCATCACTAAAGGAAGTCTGGACGAAGCTGACACAGAGCACGGACAGCGCGCTTACTGGCTTGTTTCCCAGGCTTTCCTAGCCTCCTTTCTTCTAGAACCCAGGACCACCACCTCAGGGATGGCCCCGCCCACAACGGTCTGGGCTACTACCCCATTGATCACCAATTGAGAAATGTCTTACAGCTGGATGTCGTGGAGGCATTTCCTCCACTGAAACTCCTTCCTCTCAGATGACTCTAGCTTACGCTGACACAAAACCAGCCGGTACACTCTTCATTTTTTTTTAAGATTTATTTTTAATTAGTGTGTATGGTGGGAGAAGTTGGGAGAGGGGTGGCCGTGTTCATCAGTGAAGTGCCACAGAGACCAGAAGAGGGCGCCAGACTCCCAGGAACTGGGATTACAAGCAGGAGACTATGGGACCTGAACTCCGGTCTTTGGCAAGAGCAGTGTACACTCCTAACCGCTGAACCATCCTTCCAACCCTGTCTTTTGTTTTGAGACAGGATCTCTCTATGTAGTCCTGGCTGTCCTGGAGGTCATTATGTAGAACAGGCTGCCCTCAGACTCACAGAGGTCCTCCTACCCCTGCCTCCTGAGTGCTGGGATCAAAGGAGCTGCCACGTGGGTGCTGAGAACCAAGCCTGAGTTTTCCACAAGAGCTGCGTGTTCTCACCTGCTGAGCACATCTGTGGTCCTCCTTCCCTCTGTGTAATGAAAAAGTCTTTTGAGGTGATACTCAGAGATATGGGTATCCCGTCCGACAACACACTAACCAATGGCTGACATAGTTAGGCTCTTCAATGTTCAGTACAGAGCCCATGGAGGCCAGAAGAGGATACGGCATCCCCTGGAGCTGAAGCTGCAGGCTGCTGTGAGCCTTCTACTGTGAGTGCTGGAAACTCAACTTTAGTCCCCTGTGCCTCTAACTGCGGAGCTAGCTCTCCAGCCTCTGGACTCAGAGCTTAACAAACTGTTGAAAGGTGTTAGGAACACGGGTGTTGGAGCCTAGTTCGAGGGAATGTGGGTCCTTATATAAGGTCCTTACCTTAGGAAATAGATCTTACTCCTGTTCTCCCTTCCTTGACTTTTATCTCTCTCCCCTTCCTGGCTGTCATCTCACCACAGATCCAAAAGCAAGATAGCCAAGTGACCATGAACTGAAACCACAAGTCAAAAGCAGCTCTGGTTTTTTTGTTTGTTTTGTTTTTTTGTTGTTTTTTTCCCCTCCAGGATTCTATCAGTGCTGAGAAGCTGACTAACACAGCAAATGACTTAGCATTTGTCACACTCAAACATGAAATCTCTCCTACAGGATCTTGTGTTGAAATAGTTGGTCCCCTAGCTGGTGGTGCTATTTTGGGGGAATTTGAAAGCCTTAGGAAGTACGGCCTACTTGAGGGAAATGGGTCCCCTGTTCTCACTTCCAGACCAAGTGCTCTTTGTGTCCTGTTTTTCTGGGCAACGTGGCAAGCTGCTACAAGCTCATGTCCTCCGTAGATCAAACTGCTCCAGCCGCCTGCTTTCCCCATCCTGAAACCATGAGCCAAGCCACCCCCCACCCCCAATGCTTCCATCAGGAATTCTGTCATCCCAAAGATCCGAGGAGAAAGGTAACTAACACAGCGTCTGCTGGAAAAGTTTGCTTAAGTCAATTACAAGCTGGCCAGCGGTGGTGCACCGCTGCAGTCGACACCCTCTGGAGTCCGAGGTGGCCATCTCTCCCGAGTTCGAATCCCAGCCTGTGCTTGCTCATGGGGTGGAGGGGGAAGTCAATTACAAGAAAACTTGCTTCTAAAATCTATTTCTTGAGCTGGAGAGAGATGGCTCAGCGGCTAAGAGCAGCAATGCAGGTGACGTAAGTTCTGTTTTCCAGCACATTTGTGTGGGGTGGCTCACAAAGACTTTAGCTCCAGCTCCAGGGGATCTCACGCCCTCTTCTGGCCCTGATAGGTACTGCATGCAAAAGCACACACCACAGAAACACAACTTTTCAAAACTAGAAAAATACTTTTTCTTACTTTTTTTTTTTTTACTGTATTAGTCAGCATTGTTTGTGAGGCGCTGCGGGGGCTGTGTTTCATGACCGATGTCATTCTTGTTGCTCAGATTGCCTCAGATTTACCCCATAGAAAATTTAAAAAGCTAGCCCTCAGGAGGCAGAGACAGGCAGATCTGAGTTTGAGGCTAACCTGCTCTACGTAGTGAGTTCTGAGACAGCCATGGCTATACAGAGAAACCCTGTCTCGAAAACCCCCAAATAATTAATAAATAATAATAAAATATTTTTTCAAAAAGGAAGCGTTAAGCTCATCCTTGGAACAAGTTTCCATCAATCCTGAGCATGTCCAAGTTCGATTTGTACACATATATGTAGTTTTTGGTTTTCTCTACATCTGGAGTCCATCATTCCAGCGAAGCTTTGGTTCCTTTTAGGAAGGAATGATGCTTAGGGACCACGATCGGGGTGTTGGGTTTTCATGGATTCTAGTGTGCATTTCGGGGTGCTAAATGGCTCTGAATCCTCTGTTCCCTGCCTCTCGGGGTGTCCAGATGCCGCCGAACACCAGGCTGGAAGGATGAAGGGGAGTCTGGAATGGGTGGGGTTCTGCAGGATCCCAGTCTGGCTGGCAGTGACATCGAGGGGTAGGGGAAAGCCTTCCCCAAGGATCTTAGTGTTACAGCTCTTTTAGGCGAAGGCCTTCTCTGATGATCTTCAATGGAGGATCTTGGCTTGTTGTGTGCACATCTTTATACGGGGTGGGCTTGTACACAGATACTTTTCGGTAACCAGGTTATATAGGACCTGGAGAGGTAGGAAACAGTTTTCAGGCAATGAAAAACACTGCCGGGCGTGTGCGCACGCCTTTAATCCCAGCACTTGGGAGGCAGAGACAGGCGGATTTCTGAGTTCGAGGCCAACCTGGTCTACAGAGTAAGTTCCGGAACAGCTAAAGCTACACAGAGAAACCCTGTCTCGAAAAACCAAAAAAAAAAAAAAAAGAAAAGAAAAACACTGGCTGGAGTTGTAAGGTTCTATGAATACCTCATTTGCATGGAGAGACATTCCAGGAATCCCAGGTGCTTATCGGACACGTTCTTATTGAGAGAAAGAATGCTGAACCTGCGATCTCACCAAGGCTAGGTGTAGTATTCTGAAAGTAGAGGGTATAGGTTTTGGGCTCCTCAGACAAGGTCAGAGAAGGAAAAGCTCTGCTGGTGAGGGGAATCCCCACTTTGCACAGAGTCAATGGGCTATCTGGACAACAGTAGATTTCTACCTTAACTAGCAGGGCCTAACAATGGATTCCAAGTCTTCTATTACTTCTTCTGAAGACACACACACCACCACCACCATCACCACCACGAAAACATCTACCATTATCCACCCTTGTCTTCTTCCCAGCTTTCTTTGGTCGTCAAATCTTTGACAAAACGCTGTAATCTTTGAAAGCTACGAAGCCCTGACCCTGGCTACACAGTGTTTAGAGGGAGTCAATATCATTCCTCTCCCGCTGCAGCCTCTGAGCTGAAATGGGTCACAAGCAGCTATTTTAGGGACGTATAAAGAAAGGAACCACAGGGAATCATTTCCTAGTCAGATGTTTTCCTGGGGCTGGAGGAAGAGGAGAAATTTCATCTAATACAAATATCATTTGAATTTTAAAATGCGACGTCTAACTGCTACTTATGACTATAGTAAAAATTGATTTTATACGCTGTAATTGTATGGTGTGAATATGTAATCAGAAATGCAAAGTTTGATGCCTTTGGTTTTAATTTACATAACTAACATCTCTCAGCTTATTTTTTCCAGCGGTTTCTGGGTAGTGAAGTGTTTTTCTAATTAGTGATCAGATGCACACAGTAGGCCCAAGATTTTCTAGGGGTCTGGATTCCCCAAATGATGTAACTCATTTCTCGTCATTATTGTGTCTGGACCTTATACCTTAGACATAGAAAGACATCCCAACAGAGAATTGGTTCTTGAATTCCTAAGCCTGCTGAGATTTAAATAATCTTGGCAGGTGGAAGGGTCAAGCTTTCCTACTGCCTAACACACTTAAAAAACAGATTGAAAAATATAGGTTGAGGGCCAGAAAGGTAACTTAGTGGTTAAATACATCTGCTGCTGTTTCTGAGGACCAGGTTTCAGGTCCCAGCACCTACACGGCTGCTCACAGCTGCTGCCTGTAACTCCGATCTCAGGGACTATGATGCCCTCGTCTGGCCTCTGCAGGTAACTGCATGCATGCGATGCGCATGCGCATAGGGGTATACGTGCACCAGTAAATCTTGTAAAAGTGTAGCTTGTAACAGTTGTTTTAATGAAGCGTTCTTCATTCATAAGCAAGAGGTTTGGGACATCTCACGATTCCCACAAGAAGTAGGCCCAAGACACGGGATGCCTGTCTCTCTGGCCTCTCTGCCATGGTAAGTTTTGACAGCATGTTTGCCTGGGTTAAGAAGTCCCCTAGAAGGGCTGGAGAGTTGGCATTGGTAAGGATGCTGGCTGCTCTTGTGGAGGACTGGAGTTTGATTCCCAGCACTTTTATGGTAGCTCTCGGACATCTGTAACTCCAGTTCCAAGGAATCCAGCACCCTCCTTTGCCCTCTGAGGACATTTATTGCATGTACCTGGCATTTACATACACTCACATACTTACATGTAAAATAAATAATTAAAAACCAAAACAATGATCGGTCCTAAAGGCTTTGAATCAAATCGATAATTTAGTCTACTTAAGAACAGACTGTTAGGAGACTGAACCACAGGCTTTCCCACTCATACCCAAGTTCACAAAATAACGACTCTGAGACTGAATTACGATGAGTAAATACTCAGCCCATATGCTTGGGCTCTTCCCCAACTGGCTCACAACTCGACTATCCGTATAGTCTACTCTAAGTCCTGCCATGTGCATAGTCACCTCTCCTTCAGTTTCATGTGACCGTATCCATCCGCATTTGGGGCAAATCCTTCCTCGCCTGACTCTATCCCAGAATCCTCTCTCCCTGCCAGAACTCCCGCCTCCTATTTCCTGCCTCAGCTCATTGGCCATAGGCTTTTTTATTGACAGCTGATGCTTCCCATACATTGCATAAGAGATTCTTTCTCCAGGAGACGTGGGATAGGAGTAGCCAGGGCTGCTGAAGGAAGCACGTTACTGGGGTCATGCCCTTGGCTACTCTGTCTTGCCTTGGTCCTTGACCAGTTCCACTGTGTTCTACGTCCTGTCTGCCATGAGTACAACCTCTCCCCATGCTCTCCCTGCAGCGAATGACTGAAATTGAGGCGCTCTTGTCACTGGAATTGTTTGCGTCCAGTGTCCTGTCACAGTAGAGTCCCGGTTGCCACAGTCCCTGGAGAAGCCACGAGAAGAGGCAGAGCTTTGTGGACGGGCTTGGATCCTGAGGGCTCTGACTTCGTCAGCGGATCTGTCCACTGACAGCACCGTAATTTCATGGACTAATGGGGGATGATGGAAACTCGGGAGGTGGGAGGGAGTGGGTCCTTGGAGCCATGGATCAGGAGCTGTATCTCATCCCCAGACCCTTCCTCTTACGTTCCCCCTCTCCCTCTGGTCACGATGAGGTACCCAGCAGCACACACCTGCCACCAAGATACTCAGCTTCAGCATGGACACCCTGAGTGGCAGTTAAGTGATAACCATGATATGAGGCCGTGGACCAAAATTAGCTTTCTCCTCCTACAAGTTACTTCTCTCAAGTATTTTACCACAGTGCAGAAAGCTAACCACGCAGCCCACTGAAGGATCCACTTTTTATCCAAATCTCTCATAATCACATAATCTAGTGATAGATTACATCTTATAAAAATGTCATTGTGAAAAATAAAAAGCTCCGTGTATTTATACACTGGATAGACGATTTTATATCGAACCAAGCCTGTGTTCAATATTAATAAGGATTTCATAATCATTAATATGTATAACATTATATGTAAAACACAACGTTTTTTTATTTCTAGCACAAATGACATTTTTTGTTTTTATGTTTTCATCCAAACACTCTCTTGGGAAAAAAAGATAAAATGATGGTACTCTTATAAAGAAAAACTAAAAATTGTAAACTAACCATAACAATACAAACAAAAGTCTAAAGGATATATGAAAAGATTTAGATGCAGACAAAAGCTTTTAATTTTAGAAAACAATTAATTCAAGTCAAAATTAACTAAAGAGAAGCTTTTAATTCTCCAAAACATTTGATACTTTTTTTTTTTTTCAAACTAACCATACATGATTGGCCTCCTATGAAAAGAGTGTGTGTTGAGGGACCAGAGTCGACTCGGGCTTGAAGCACTTGCAACCCAAGTGTGAGGTCTGGAGTTGGCATCCCCAGAATCCACGAAATGCTGGGTGGGTATGGTACCATACCCTAATTCCAGCCTCAGTAAGTAGAGACAGGAGATCCCTCAGAGCAAGTGACTATGGAGAGGAAACCACATCAGTGAGCTCTGGGTTTGATTGAGAGACCTGCCTCAGTGACTGAGGTGGAAGGGTGATGGAGAACGAATATCTAACTCAGCTTTCATATGCAAGCATGCATACATGTGTACACCACACACACAGGAAATGAAAAAACGAGAGGGTGGTTAAAGAATATAAATCAAGTTTCCAAAGAAGCAGGACGTGTAAGTGACGTCACGCAGGTCACTTAGCCTTGTTAAACTCCAACCCTCGTGTTGACAATACTCTGGTCTCTTAATGCATAACTGTACTGACGGTCTACAATTGTCATCTATTTAACTGTTGTATTGAGACAATGGCTGTTGGGACAACAGTGTGCCTGGGCTTTGGTCGTAAACTCTCACACAGGAATTCTGGGTATATACAGAGGAGGTGCCATCTACAAGCTAAGGGGGGAGGACTCGGAAGAAAGCAAGCAGAGCCGTGACAGAATCGATTTCCTTTGTTAATCACGGGATAGCCAGTGGCTCTTTAGCAGCTGAGGGGACCCTAGATGTCTCATCCAACCTGGGGATCCTGATGCTGTGGGTGGGCGAGTGGGCTGGGGGCTGCAGAGAGGAAGGGAAAGAGGAAGAGAAAGCCAGCCAGTCCCTTGCTCATCTGGGAGGTTTCCTAGGAAGGAGACCCCTGTCATCCACCTGCCACATCCACCATCTTGTTTCTCCCAGTCTGCCTCCTCCAGGGGTAGATGGGTTTGTGGGTGGAGCCTGGGAGATTTCACTAGGGAACAGGAATTGGAAGCATTTCTAGAACTATCTGTTCGCAGGGCAGTGGTGGCACACGCCTTTAGTCCCAGCACTTGGGAGGCAGAGGCAGGTGGATTTCTGAGTTGAGGCCACCTGGTCTACATAGTGAGTTCCAGGAACAGCCAAGACTACACAGAGAAACTGTCTCGAAAAAAACAAAAAACCAAAACAAAACAAAAAACCCTGCTTGTTGAGCACCCATTTTTTCAAAAAACATAACAAACACACATCCCCACTGCTCTAAATATGCTTGCTGATTGAGATATTGATGTTAATAACTTTTGATTTGGGGTGCTAACTGCAAGATTAGAGGGAGGACTTTAATTTACAAAAAATAACAGGTAAAAGCGTCTGGCCTTTTCCACAAGCGTTTATCTCGATATGAGAGCTGTGCACACATATACATATATTCATATGGTACATTCCTGTGTGACACAGTTGCCTTAATTATGAATGAACACATAGATGTAAGAAGTCTTCTCACACTGAATAGTAATTTTCTCTGATTTACAAAGCGAAATTTAGATCAATAGCTTGTATTTGTTCAATTTTTGCTTTTGCTTTTTCAACATTGGGAAACCAAACCCAGACGCTGGCCGGTTAGGCAAGTGCTTTCTCATCAAGCTACCTGCCCACCCTTGGGCTTTTGAGGACAGGGTCTCACTATGTGGCTGAAGCTGGCCTTGGGTTACTTTGTAACCTAGGCTAGCCTTGGATTTTGTGGTATTCCTGCTTCCATTTCCCTCATTCTGGTTTACAAGTAAGGGCATTAGGCTGTTTAAACGCATTTCTAAAAATCTCCTTAAATGTAAGATTTCTTTCTGGACAGATCAAAGTTATGAGATTTAAATATCACAAGAGGCAATGGAACAAGATCAGGGCTGTGGCAGAGGAGCTGAGGGAGCCCTCCCTGGTGCTTACAGCTGATTTGAGTGAGTGCTTGTCACCTGTGCTCCAGAGGACTGAGTATGCCATCGCACACTGAGTGGATATAGAATAGCTCATCCATCTATCTGTCCACCCATCCATCCGTCCGTCACATCCATCCGTCCATCCGTTCATGCATGAATGTAGTGGGTTGGTCTGATGCTGTTTGTATTCTAATGCTAAATACTAGCTTCTTAAGATGTGGTTGCCCCCAACAAGCAGATCCTCAGTACACCAAGTGATGCAATGTGAACCTTGAGGATCGAGTAGGGTGAGGGGGTGGGGAGAGGGCGTTTATGGGTAGAGGGGAAGAAGAAGAAGAAGAAGAAGAAGAAGAAGAAGAAGAAGAAGAAGAAGAAGAAAGAAACAAGGGCCCAGAGAGGAGATGGACCATGGGCCAGGAGAAACAGCAAGTAACAAGGGACTTTATGGCTGGAGAATATGTTAGTACAGCTCCAAACCTGTCCAAGTGAGACTTATGGCTTGGAAGTAAAATATCTGGAGTGTGTGTCTTTTATACGGGCTAGCTAGGATTCTAAATTCATTCTCCACATCCATTCGTTATTTTAGATGTTAGATTGAGACAGGATCTTGCTATGCAGTCCAGACCTCAAACTCCTGATCCTTTTGCCTTGACCATGTAAGTGCTAGGATTACAGGCAAGCATTACCATATCTGTCCATTTATTTGTTTACATAACTAAATCTTTCTGTGTCGCCCAGCTGGTCCTAAACACTAGGTCCACAAGATCTTCCTTCCATAGCCCCCTCCGAGTAGCTAAGACTACAGGCATGTGCCACTGTCACTGTCCAGCTTAAAATACTTCCTGGTTAAGTGGCTGACTGCATTTTGAGACCAGGATGACTTCTCCCCTGAGTTGTTCCATATTACAAAAACAAGGGTTTTGGGTTGTGCTTTCCGAGAGACTCCATTTTATTTTACAAGGTGCTTTTGCGTTCATTTTGAGTGTGGCTACTTGGACAAAACACCACCAAGCACACGGCAAGACTGATAAATAATGTGTTCCTAAAACCAGAAAGAGGTTAGAGAGGTGGCTCAGTGGTTAAGAACACTGGCTTGCTCTTCCAGAGGACCCAGGTTCAAATCCAGCAACCATACAGCAGCTCACACTGTCGTAACTCCAGTTCCGAGGGGGATCTGACACATTCTTCTGGCCTCTTCGGGCACTACACACACGCGGCACACAGACATACATGCAGGCAAAATGCACGCACAGGCGTTGCTAGCAGCACACACTGTTATTGATAAAGGCATTCTTTGTAGATGCAATGCTGTGCACTTAAAACCACATTATAGGTTAAACACTAGTTTTCTGTTGCTGTGATAAATACCATGGCCAAAAGTAATTTCAAAGGAAAGGGCTTATTTAGCTTCTAATGTGCAGTTAATCACTGAGAGAAGTCAGGGCAGAAACTCAAGGCAGGAACCTGGAGACAGAAATGAAGGGCAGACGACAAAGGAACACTATTGACTGGCTCGTTCCCCGTGGCTTGCTCAGCCTGCTTCCTTATACAGCTGGGACCCCCTGCCCAGGGGCAGCACCGCCCACAGTGAGCTGGTCGGTCCCTCATCAGTCATCAATCAAGAAAATGCCTCATAAACAAGCTTACATGACAATCTGATGAAAGCATTTTCTCAGTTGAGAGACCTGCTTTCCAGAGGACAATGGCTTGTAGCAAGCTGGTAAAACAAAACAAAACAAAACAAACAACAACAAACAAACGAAAAACCTAACCCGAGCAGTACACATTAATTTAAAATATTATTTTTACATTATTTTACATGTGTGTACTTGAGTGTGTACATTTGCATGTGGGTGCCCCCTAGAGGCCAAAAGAAGGTATTGTCTGCCCTGGAACTGGAGTTTTAGAAGGTTCTGAGACTCCATGGGGGGATACTGGGAACCAAACCTTGGTCCTCTACAAGAGCGGGGAGTGTTGTTAACCATTAAGCTCTCTCTCTAGTCCTGTAAGCATAGCTTTTATACATATTGGGTGAAGAGCATGTGGTTGGCTTTACTGCAGTGGCCTGCAAGCAAACTTGCCATGTCCCAGTCAGTGGCCAGGTAGTTGAAGAAACGTTTGTCCGTCGGTATCTCGGCCTCCATCATCCCTAATCATCTACTTGCACATACTGAGTTTGATGTGGGACAGGGGTCCATTGCTCTGTTTGAAAGTTTATACAGCAAAGCACGAAGTAAAGAGGTCGGGGAGGGCTTAACACAACGCCTGCCAGGGAGCTTCGAGCTCCGAGAAAGAAGTCCCAACCAGGCACTCTTGCATCTGTCTAAAACTGCTGGAGTGGGAGACTGCCCAGCTGACCCGCCTCTTGCATTTTGCCTTTGTCGGAGACTTTCCTGCTGCCTGCCACGACATAACTGACCAGCTGAAGCACCATAGCTAAGAGACTGCTAGCAAGCAACCATGAAGGCATAAACCCCAAGTGTGGGAAACGCGAATAGACAATACAGCACACAGCAAGGATAGAGCTGAAGCCCCAACTCACTCACCATGCTGGCTGAGGCTTTTCAGAGTGAATCTGTGCATATGGACCCAGAATGGAGCACAGGTTTACAGCTACAGAGATGGATGAGGGAGATTTAAAGCTTTGTCTGTGAGGACATACTGTGTGGCACAAAGCAACAATTACAGTCTTCTCAGCGGTGTAGTATAATAAGGAACTCAGTCTCTTTTGTAGAGTATGGCTCCCTCTGCTGCTGACAGGAGACAGCCTCTGCTGCCCGGGGGATTGAGGACATTTAAGCAGAGAAGGTGGTTTGCCCAGGGAAAAGAAGGCTGGGACCATAAGCATGGCAGAGGGACCAATGGGTGCTGTAAGCCTTGCCCCTGTGGGTTCTAGGTTGCTGGCTAGCTGCTGTCACATAAGCAACAAGAAGTGACAGCAGTGGCCAACACAAGAAGGGTGTCAAATAGCTGCATGTCACCTATGTTTATACCAAACGCATCCTTCCATCTTTTTCTTCCTTCCCTCCCTTCCTCTCCTCCTCTTTCCTGTTTGTGTAGGTACATGTCTAGGTGCTCGGTATGTCAGCGTCCTCTGAATTGAAACACTTCTAGAGGGAAAGGCTCATGAGAGTCAGGGGGTATCTTTGTTACTTTTAGTTACTATGATAAAAACACCATGCCCCAAAGCAACTTATAAAAGGAAGAGTTTATTGGGGCTTATGGTTCCAGGGAAAGAGTCCAAAATGGCATGGCAGTCGGTGGCTGGAGCAAGAAGCTCAAAGAGCACATCTTCAGCCAGGAACATGGAACAGAGTCCAGACAGGAAGCAGGTAAAGCCATACATTTTAAAAGCCCACCCCCGCTGATGCACTTCCTCCGGTAAAGCTGCACCTCCTAAAGGTTCCATAACCTCCCCAAACTGCACCACAACTTGGGGGCCAAGTGTTCAAACAATGCATCAATGGCGGACATTTCTCATTCCAATCCCTACAGAAGTAAACAGATGTCTCACATCTGAGACAATGAAATTTTGGGGGATTCTGGAGGGCCGTTCTCCAATAAACAACTGGCAGGAGGGAGCCCCAGGGTTGCAGCTTTCACGAGTCACCACGGTCCACGGTGGGGTGGGCTTTTCAAAGACAGGTCTGCTTTTTGAGTCATTCTCACTTCTGGGAGTAACCCTCATACCTACTCCTGTCGAGAACCCCAGTAAAAACCCAATGATTCACAAAGTTAGATTGTTTGTGGGGTTCTTACATTGGTCTGTCTTCATGGTTCCCTTTCTGGACTGATAGACGTGGTGTGTATTGTGTCTTCTTAGGGAAAGTCTACCACACAAGAGTGTACTTGTGTGTTCAGAAGTGTGTTCGTATGGAGACCAGAGGTTGACATTGGATGTCTTCCTCACTGTAGTTTTTGAGACAGGGTCTTGCGATGAACCTGGGGAGCAACACTTTGGACAGACTGCTTGTCCAGTATGCCCCAGGGGTCTGCATCTGCCTCCCCAGGGTTGGGATTCTAGGCTGTATTCAGCTTTGCATTTGGGTGGAGGAGATGTGAATGCAGGTCACCACACTTAGGTGACAGGCACTTTTACTGCCTAAACCCATTTTCTCAGCTCCAGATGTTTGTGTTCTAATATCTAGTTTAATAAGTGGTGTCATTTACCAAGGTAATGAGCGATGGAAGGGACAGCTGGTGAGGAAGTCAGGGTTAACTAGAGGTATGTTGAGTTTCAGATGCTATTAGAACTACGGAGAGGTTGACACGGGTATTTGAGAAGGATTGGGAGATGTGGCTTTGTTAGAGGAGGTGTGGCCTTGTTGGAGGGGGTGTGGCTTTGTTAGAGGAGGTGTGGCCTTGTTGGAGGGGATGTGGCTTTGTTGGAGGGGGTGTGGCCTTGCTGGAGGAGGTGTGGACTTGTCGGAGGGGTGTGGCCTTGTTGGAGGAGGTGTGGCCTTGCTGGAGGGGTGTGGCTTTGTTGGAGGAGGTGTGGTCTTGGAGGAGGTGTGTCACTGGAGTTCTGAAGTTTCAAAATCCTAAACCATTCCAAGTTAGCGCTCTCTGTCTCACAGTAGTTATATCAAGAAGTGAGAGCTCCGCTGCTGTTGTGCCTGCCTGCCTACCTGCTCATTACCATACTCCCTACCATGACGGTCATGGACTCTAATTCTCTAGAACTGTGAGCTCCAAATTAAAAGCTTTCTTTTATTAATGGTATTATATTATTATTATTATAATGGTATTGTATCACAGCAGTAGAAAAGTAACTATCTGGGTTAGGGTTTCTATCTCTTATAAAGGAAGGCATTTGATTGGGGCTGGCTTATAGGTTCTGAAGTTTAGTCCATTACCATCCTGGCAGGAGACATGATGTAGTACAGGAAAGGTAGCTGAGAGTTCTACATCCAGAGAGTCAGGCAGCAGGGAAAGTAACACTGTGCCTGACTTGAGCACACTTGAAACTTCAACGTCCCAAAGACACACTTCCTCCAACTGTGACACACCTACAACAAGTCACACCTCCTAATGGAGCCACTCTCTATGAGCCTCTGGGGGCCATTTTCTTTCAAACCACCACAGTCCCTGATACAGCAGAGGACCAGCAACTCCATCCAATGATATATATTTAAAATAATTGAAGGCAGGATGGCAGGCAGGCACGTGTACACCTACATTGATAGCGGCTTTACTCACACTAGGCAAAAAGTGAACTTACGGTTAAACTGATGAATACATCTAATGTGCTTTATACAGTACGTATGCTCAGCCAGGAAATAATGAAATGGGGGAGGGGAGAGCTTGTTTGGTGGGAGCCAAGGTCTCACTATGTAATGGCAAGCTAGTCTTCAATTCCAGATCCTCCTGCCTCAGACGCCCCTGGATTGGCCGACTTTATAGCCACGCACCCACCAAGTCCAATGAGGAATGAAGTTCTGTCACATGGTACACATGGATAAAAACTTGAAGATGATATATGATTGGTCAAATATGCCAGTCACAAATAGAGAAATAGTGCTTGAATAGGCAGTTTTATACAGAGTATTGTTTTGTAATGGGAGTCAGGGATAATGAATAATTCTATTTAGTGAGTGGGTGCCAGTTCATAATGATAAGAAAGTTATATATAGATAGTGGTCATTGCTCGATGTAGGCATAAGGGCTGGAGAGATGGCTCAGTAGTTAAAAGTGTGTATTACTCTTCCAGAGGACCAGAATTCGATTCTCAAGCCCATATCATGTGACTCCCAATTGCCTGGAATTCCAGCTCCAGGGATCCGATGTTGCTTCCTCAGGCTGACTCACCCCCCTCCCCACCCCCATGTGTGTGTGTGTTATATATATATATATATGATTTTTAAAAATTAGCTTTTTTAAAATAATGAAGAGCCGGGCGGTGGTGGCGCACGCCTTTAATCCCAGCACTTGGGAGGCAGAGGCAGGCGGATTTCTGAGTTCGAGGCCAGCCTGGTCTACAGAGTGAGTTCCAGGACAGCCAGGGCTACACAGAGAAACCCTGTCTCGAAAAAACCAAAAAAAAAAAAAAAAAAAAAAAAAAAAAGAAGATGGTTAGATATATTTGGGAAAAGTAAAATACATACACCATAAGCAAGTCATAAGACTGGAGAATTGAGCTTTTTTTTTTTTTCACCCATTCCACCCCATACCGGGACCCCCACTCCAAAATCATACACACGCAGCATCTTCTCAGCAAAGGCCCTGGGGGTGGGGGTAAAGGCAGACAGGGCATCGATTAAGGAGTTTACACTTTGCTGAAACTGCGCCACCGCCAGTCTCCAGCGATCCTTAGGCTGGGCCGGTTTACCTTTTAATCATCGCAGGATCGGTCCTCTGCCAGGCACCCTGGCAGAGGCGGGGCAGCCCCCCAGCTCGGCACTCGACTCTTGAGGTCTGAAGCACCACTCGCGTCTGCGCAGTAGAAGGCGCCGCGCTCGAGTCTCGGGCTGAAGCGATTCCAACCGAGGGTACCGGAGGCGGGTGCGGCTGCGCGACCCCACCTCCACCCCCCCGACGGCCGCTGCGCCTGCGCGACGCGGGACAGCCGCGCCAGGCGGACGAAGAACTCGAGGCTGAGGAAGCAGAGGCTGGCCGAGCTGCAGGCCAAGCATGGAGTGAGTGAGCGGGCGGGCGGGGTGGCGCCCTCGCCCCAGGCAAGGCTCTCCGCGTTTGCTCGTGGGCCATCCGCTCCCGTGAACCCCAGTGGCTCCGTGTGTGCGCGCGCGGGGGTGGGGGACTCCCGGAGCCGCCACAGCCTCCTCGGCTCCGTAGGGTCTCCGCGTGAGGCTTGTGCGGGTTGGGGGGGTGGTGGGGGTGTGTGCGCGCCCTCGAGTCACCCCCTCAAGTCTCGGTATTCGCTGCCGTCGAGCCTCAAGCTAGCCCCGCCGGGATTGGGGTCTCCTCGGATGGGTCTTACTGCCCGGAAGTCACCGCTGTGTAGAGGGAGAGCCTCCGAGCTCTGGTTTCGGAGGACACCGTTCCGACGGCGCGTCCCGACTCCAGAAGATGGTGCTCAACCCCTGCGGTGCCGTCTAGGAGGGAGTAGCGGGTTGTAAACTTGCCTTGGGACAAACGCTAGTGGTGGTGGGTGACCTCAGTGGCGGCACCCTTTGAACCAGCATCCTTCGTGCCAGTCCGGGGTCTCTTTTCCAGATAGTCTTCTCACTGGTAAAAAACAGGGCTCCCATGATACCCGGGCCTTTCTAGGAATGTGTGCATTCTCAGACATTCTATTAGATTGTGACTTTTAGAAGCTCCTCCTCACTTGGTAAATGTGGGGCTGGGGCTGGGGTGGGAGTTAACCTGGGCCACAGTGCTTACCGAGCATGTATGAAGCCCTCTCTTGCCCGAGTTCCACCCTCAGCCCTTGCTTATTTAATAAAATGAAAACATTGTAAATGGAAACTGACTCTTTGATTTTAGTGAGGCCCAGTTTCCACCTCAGGAACCTGTTATAGTAGAAAGAAAAATTGAATAAGTCCTCAGTTTTTGTTTTCACGTATTTGTTATTTTACTTTATTTTGAATAAGGACTCTGTTTATAGCCCAGGCTGGCAGGTAACTTGAGATCCTTGTGTCTCCCTCCGAAGTGCCAACTGTGGTTACAAATGTATCTCAGGCCACCTTTCCCCCCACCCCCACCCCCTGCCATGCCTTCTGTGTTTTTCTCCTCTTTTGAAGTGCCACTCAATTAAAACTTTTTTTTTTTTTTTTTTTTTTTCAGGATCCCGGTGATGCAGCCCAACAGGAAGCAAAACAAAGGTATGGGTTAGAATTGGAACTTTCTGGAAGAGTGATTTCGCAGGTGGAGTTTTTCTCTGTAATTTAGTAGTTTAGTAGTTGGTGCGTGACTCTTAATGAATCTCAGAACCTAGTAATTTTCTAATCAGTCCGGCTGAAGGTAATTCCCTTTTTTGTTTGATTCAATAAATACCCATGGAGTTCCAGTAACACCTTGTTTTGAAATTCTGCCTAAGCCTAACAATAGAATTACCTCTTAGGGGTTCTAGACCCAGGGCCTCATAGTAAGCATTCAGTGAACACTAGCTTACTCCGCTGTTTCACCCCTGCGAACACAAGCGTACATTTGATGCGACTACATCATACCCTACTTTTGCCTCTGCCGTTTTTTTTGGGATGTGTTTCAGATCTGAGCACTAAGTCAGGTGGTCCTTTGTTCCCCATTCCCTCTAGCAGCCTGCAAGGTTAACCCTGTAAGTCCATGTAACGTTCAGAGGAGGCTGTTTGGTTTTCCTTCTCCACTTAAGATTCCTCGTCTAGGGTCTCTTTTATTCTTTGAGTACATAAAGCCGGTGGTGGCTCATGCCTCTAGTCTCACTGCTTGGGAAGCCGAGACAGAGGGATCTCAAGTTCAAGACCTGCCTGGACAGCTTAGCAAGACCCTGTGTTGAAGTGATTTAAAAAAAAAAAAAAGAGGCTGGACATGTAGCACTGTGGTCGAGTGTTTTCCAGCATATGCAGAGCCCTGGGTTCAAGTACTAAATATGGCAAAAACAGACCGGTGCATCTTATGGGCCATAGCATCATAGACTCAGGAGCTCTTGAGAAGGAGACCTAAGGGAATAAAGTGTGGTTCTCTGAGCCCTTGATAGTAGGCATAACAAGCCCCAACCGTTCCTTAATTCTGCCAGACCATATCTGCTACTGTCTTTTGTGTAGTGGGTTCCCTGGAGGAATGTTTTAAATCTCCTACTTAGAGTGGTGGTACAGTCCAGTGATCCTTCCACTCAGGAGGCTGAGGAAGGAAGTTGAAGAATTTGAGACCAGCTGTGGCTACATAGTGAATTCTGAGCCTGCCTGAGCTCCATAGCTAAACCCCGTCTCCAAAAAGGCTTGAAAGCAGTGTGCTGCAGTTGCTACTTGAGTATTTGGGAAGAAGTAAGAACGATTACAGAGTTAGGATTTCACAGGATCTGGTTCTGCCTGGACCACAGTTTTTCAGAGTCTCCATAGGTCTCTGCATCCTCCCTAAAGAAAGTACACTTGGTCTGTCTAATTCCCGGGACTTCAGGCCTGTAGCATGTGTTACACTGGATACTTACTGTTGGTAATGGTTGCTGAGCTGGAATACCACTTCATGAAATAGTGTCCCGCCATTGTGGTAGGTTGACATCCACAGCTGGCTCCTGGAAGGAAGAAGCACTTGGCACCATGCAGTCTGGTAGCCTGCTGGATGGCTCAGCAGGTCAGAGCCTCTGCCACCAAGCCTGACGATCTGAGGTCAAGCTTCAGGTCAGGACCCACACAGTAAAAGGAAAGAACTGACTTCCAAAAAATGTCCTATGACCTCCATATGTGCGCTGTGGTGTGTCCACTCCAAACCCCCCAAAATTAAATAAATGTAAAGATTTTTTAAAGAGACATTGAATAAATGCTTTGTGTACTCAGATGCTGACAGCTTAGGTGTGACCTTGTGTGACCTGTGTTTTATTGTAGGGAAGCAGAAA
Source organism: Mastomys natalensis (assembly GCA_021653895.1). NCBI lineage: Eukaryota > Metazoa > Chordata > Mammalia > Rodentia > Muridae > Mastomys > Mastomys natalensis. Next base: position 892,186 of record JAJTUV010001022.1, read on the forward strand.
TGAGAAACAGTATCTTAGCCCAAGTTCTGGATCAGTCAGCCCGGGCCAGATGTAAGCATCTTCAGTTTCTTTTATTCCCTTAAAATTGGCTTGAGGTAATTGGATGTGTAGATACATACGTGAAGTTACTGCTCTGATCGGAGTGAAAGTTTGTACAAAGTATGACACTTACAGATCTGGAGAGAGCTTGTTTTTACAATTGAAACACTGTTCCTTAAGAAGGTGCCCTTGACATTTTTCAGAAAAGTTTATAAGGATTGACTCTTGAACAGTCAGTCACAGGAGTGTGGCTAGTTGTCACGGTGATGGGAGCTAGGGATTGATTGTGTTCTGGGTTATGTCTGAAGTTTTCATACGTAAAATCTCAAAACTGTAGAAAGGAAGGGATGAACCAGTCAGAATAAAGTAGCATGTTTACAAGAGGCAGCTATACATTATCAGAAGCAGGTAAGCGTGGAGATGAGAACCTGAGAACTGAAGTTTAGTCTTGGCCCTCCCACCACTGAGTGACATGGCTGAACTCTGGTGGTCTTAGAAGGCCTAGCCACACTGTCTGCCTTACCTACCTTTTGCCTGTTGGCAGATGCAAGCTTGTGAAAAAAATCCTGCAAGTGTCAGTGGGTGGTTTTAAGGTATAATTAGTGCATTTAATCTTCATGCTTTTTTGCATATGTATTTTTGTCTTTTTAGTAAGTAACTTAGCACTTGTAAAGCCTGAGAAAACTAAAGCAGTGGAGAACTACCTTATACAGATGGCACGATACGGACAACTCAGTGGGAAGGTAAGCCCGGGCTGCCGGGGGGCATGTGGGAACCACAGAATGAAGAAGCCTTGGCTCAGGGCTGCTAGGTAGCTGGGCTGGGCTGGGCAGCTCAGCTCGGCTCGGCAGCTACAGCGCTTGCTGTCTGGCAGAGGCTGGAGCTTGGTTTCTCAGCACCCTATCAGGCAGCTCACAGTGCCTGTAACTCCAGCTCCCAGAGATCCGTACCTTCTTCTGATCTGCACACATGCACGTGGTGTGTGTGTGTGTGTGTGTGTGTGTGTGCGCGCGCCTGCGCGGCGCCTGCCTGCCTGCCTGCCTGCCTATGTCACCAGGAGGATTATATTTGGGAAGTCTAGTCCTCAAGCTTGAATGGCCACACAGAGCCCTGCCTGCACTTGGATCTAGAAAGAACTGGGTCTTTTTTTAAGGATGCTGTCTCTGGGGTGGCGTGGGTAGAGGGTGGTGTGGGCAGAGGTGTGACCTTTCACACAGTAGTTGTCATTGCCTTGCTAACAGTGACAAAAGATGGACTTAAACTGGTCACTTCCTGAGCCCTCGCTCCTTCTTCCTACTCCTCGGAGAGCTCTTACGGTGATTGGTCGGCTTAGAAATGCTGCTTGCTCTCAGACACTGGTTTTGTTTCTGGTTACAGGTGTCAGAACAAGGGTTAATAGAAATACTTGAGAAGGTCAGCCAACAAACGGAAAAGAAGACAACAGTGAAAGTAAGTGCGGGGCGTGCAGGGGCGTGGCAGAAGGCCAGGTGGTGGTGGTTCCAGCTGCCTGAGCTGTCCAAGTGCCTTTGAGCTTTTAGACACTTTGATTCTGTGATGTGGTTGGGAGAGAGTGCCTCTGTGGAAAGAGAGTAATTGTTAACACTTCTTTCCTCTCACCTACCACTCCTCAAAGACATACACACAGAAGTTCACTTGAGTAGTAATGTTTTTCTCAGAGAATCTGAGGCTTTATAAAGTGTCTGACATTCCTTTCATTTCCCCTAGTTCAACAGAAGAAAAGTAATGGACTCCGACGAAGATGACGATTACTAAGAGCACGGTGTGCTTAGACAGACGTACGGAGCAGTGTCTAAGACAGTCACCACCTTGTAAATGTTTACTTTGTTCCCTGTCTATATATGCCTTTTCAGAAAATAAACTTGTACCTCAAACTCAAACAGTTTGGGTGTTTCAGAACCACAGGCACTTTAAAAGAACATCTGCATTTTGAATGATTTTTTTCCCTTCTTACCAAGAGCTTTTACATGGTGGCAGTGCGCGTTTATCCTTTGCAGCTTTACCTGACATTAACATGAGGAGGAGATAGAAGCTATCCCAGTGTGCTTTAGCGGCCAGAGACGTCAAGGGAATGAAACCCCTGGCAACTGAGTGAGCTGTAAGATCTGAACACATCCAGCATTCTTATGGTGGGGATGTCTCCTCTTCTGCTGGTAGCCTTTCAGAGTCCCAGCTTTTGATTTAATTTACTTTATAGAGCTGTTAAGTTTATCTTATCAAACAGATACCACTTGGATCCAAAACAACTAGAGTGATACTTCTACAAAATAACTAGGACATTCCTTGGTCACTGTTGAATAGTGAAAGAGGAGCAGGCAGGAATGACGGCTACGTGAGCACAGGACATCAGGCCTTTTCCCAGCACCCATGTTAGGTAGCTAGCTCACAACCACCTGTACCTCCAACTCCAGGGGATCAGACATCCTCTGGCCTCAGAAACCTACACGAACCCCCTTATAAGCACACACATATACATGATAAAAAAAATCCTAAAAGAATGCAGAGAACTAAATCATCAATTTGTGTTCAGGACTGTACTGTCCTCAAACCCGCTGAGGGATTCTGTTGTATGTTTTGGGTTCGTTGTTACTGTTTTTAGGATGGTTTCATTGTGAACAAAGCTGGTCTCAGCTTGCCATGTAGCCAAATATGACCTCAGACTCATGATCCCCCTGCCTCTGTATCTCTAGTGCTGAGATTATATACGTGCAGCACCACACTGTTCTGTTTGGTGCTGGAATTGAACATAGAACTTCATGAGCACTAAGTAGATAAATGCTAAATGAGGCACATTGTCCCACCTAAGAGTTCAGAAATGGCCAGCGATAAAGTTTGCGTTATCACTCATTTATATGGAATGCTAGGAAGACCCCTGACATGTCTCATAAGTTTTGTTACATGTCTCTGTACAGTTACCAATCCTAACGCCAAGACTGGCTGAGGTGTGGGGAAGGACACTTGGGAACAGAACATTGGCTGTTTGTACAAGGACAGGGTCCTGAAGACAGCTCATGTGCTGCATGCATGCACTTAAGTCTGTGGGTGTGAAGCTGGCACTGCCTGGGACTACAAACGACACACAAAGATTTGAATATTGCTCATCTCTAATGGCCATGTCAAGTTTACAAAAGACTGCAGCTAGATTTGTTGATGTTACTGTTCTGTTAGGGAAGGGGTGTGTGTGTGTGTGTGTTGGGAGGGGGGACAAACAGTTGTGCCCAGTTCTGCTGAAATTGCACACGGCCTCAGGGAGGGGCTAGAGAGAGGCAGGGCTCCATCTATACAAGCAGGAGACCTCATCCAGGCTGGACACTGACCTGCCAGTGTGACCTCCCGCTCACTGCTCTGTAAGGAAGCCTAACAGGAACTCAAGTGATTCCCCAGAGTAATCATATCTTGGTTGTTTGTCATTGGAATCCTAGAAGGAATAGGCAAATTCCATCTCCCCCAGGGAGAAATTTCAACCACAGGTTTATAGAAGGGTCGCTGAGAAACTGTACAGCAAAATTTAAAAATGGCATGACACAATCAAGAGTCAAACTTTACTGTTTTCCATCATTTGGCACATATCCAAGGCACATTAGAAAATTAGAAATCATAAATTACTTTGTAGAAAAATAGCCCCTCCTTTCCATACATTCACAAGTATTTCCACTAACGTCCACGGAACCACCTCCCCTTTACAAAGTCCCTTTGCAAATGGACTCAGGATGAACCTACGTCTGCAACTTGAGGATCAGGAACATAAAAAAATAACAGAATCTACAGAAAGTTATAAAAAGGAATCAATGGCGACAAATTCTAACTTAAACTCTGACCTGGTTTGTGCTCTAAGTTTTGAATTTGAATCAAAAGACTTAAGATGTGCCAAAGCTGCTCTCCAGTAACCATCCGTCGGGTGTGCTGTGTCGGGGAGGCTCTTAACGGAAAGGAGAGTGAGAAATCGATACAGGTAAACGTGCAGTGACCCAGGGGTCTATGCTGTTGGGAAAGTGACGGCCAACGTTTCCCATAGATATGGTGTAGAACAAGGCAGAGTGGTAGGTCCTTTTCACTGGGACGGACATCAAAACAGCATTTGGGCAGCTTCCAGTTCAAGCGTTTCCAGGCTCTGTTTCTTCATCCCGATGGGATGCTTTCTCTGCCTGGCATCCACAGTCCCGTAAGACCGACGTTGCTTCTCCTGGACATGGGGATCCTTCTAGCATAAGGTTTGCCTATGGATCCACCTCACAGACATTTAGCACCTTCCAGCCAAAGGAGGTCAGAACTGATGGTGACGCCTCTGTCTGTGACCAGGAAACCCAAATGCTGAGATGGAGGGGTTCATTCATTCCCTCCCATTCCTTTTCAAGTATGTTAGTTAGCTTTGAAGAGGAGAGGGTGGTAAATCTGAGGGGGTGTCTCTCAAGCTGGTAATTGGAAGTATGCTTAGTTCTATACTGTGTTCATGCTCACCATTTTACTGTAGACGTGTGTCTCCGTAGCAGATTTACCAGTCCCTTACTGCTAAGACTGAGACACACTAGCCTCGTGGGTGATCAGGTGGCCGGTCACCTCTGGAACCTGGAGTATGGCTGCATCATTGACTGTGTGTCGGCGGACCATCGGCCGGTGTCCTGGAGCAGCCAGTCTCGGCACAGGCCTCTCTGGGAGCCCTTTGTTTCCTCCCTCTGAGGTCTGATACCTGCTCCGGTCTGACAAGTCACTCTGCTTTCCTGTGACTCTCTGCTTCTCTGACTGAAGAAAAGATAAAACTTAGTTCATGGCTGTACTGCGCTTTAAACCACCAGGATGGCGGCGCCCGCTCCTCCCGCAAGGTGTCAGACAAAGCACTCAGAATCCCACAGGCACAGTGACCACTGGAATGTGGTGATGGTGCCTGTGGCACTCTGTGTGACACAAAGAACGTGCTCTGTGAGTTTCTAATCTCTGATCACATGCGCTGTTGCTGCTCTGGCAAGGAAAACCGCACAGTAAAGAAGGGCATCTGACTGTCACGCAGCAAGGGAAGGGGACACCTGACTGCGTCAAAGCTGATACATGTCCTGTCCAGGAGCAGGATAGAAGCAAGGCTATGGAAAATTAAATATGAAATCAGAGTTTATCATGCAAGCTGGACATGGCAGTTCACACCTATAACCTCAGCCCTTGGGAAACTGAGGCAGGAAGATGACCGTGAGTTTGAGGCTAGTCTGTCTTCAAAAGGGTGGGGTGCTAAATCTGTCACACTAATTATTGCATAAATTCTCTAAAATACGACCGTTTGTAAGTTTTATGCATTTGTCCCAGCAAACCTGTTGGCATGTTTGCTATCCACTCTTCCTCTTCAGCAACCGGGAAAGGTATGTGTTTCTGAGAAGCTTCACTTTGCAGTGGAATAGACTATATATTGGGCCTTTTCTAATTGATTCAGTAGGAGGCTGGGTACATAAAGAACTCTGGGTGTGTGGGGGTGGGGGTGGGTATATAACATTACATCATCTACACAATCCTTATTTCAAATATTAAAAAGCAGTAAATTCTGGCCTAGTCTGCTTTTTCTGTAAATACAGAATTGTAGCTTTCCGTGTACATGACTTCCCACATCTCCCTGACTTTCTCAGCTCAGACCTGTAATTTTATACTTTTTGAGACAGGGTCTTAGTATGTAGCCCTGGCTGGCCTTGAATTCACAGAGATCCATCCACTCCCGCCTCCCGAGCGCTAGGATTAAAGGCATGTGCCACCGTGCCTGTCCAGAGCTGTAATTGTGTAGTGACAATTACCACACTCTTGTCTGCTCCTCGGTAGAGCTTAAGTCTTAACTGTTGCTAATTCTTTCAACAAGGGAGATAATAAAAAGAAGGTGACTTGAGAAATGTCCTTTGTCGATTTTTTTTTTTCAAGCTAGGTCATAAGCCCCTACCTGTAATGACTCACCTGGAGGGAACTGGTAAGATCTGGTACACTTCTATCCCTTCCCATAGTCTCCCTTGACGTCTTCTCCCTGAGATGCAAGACGAACCAAGTATTAATCCAAAACAAAAAATATCTGAGTGATGATATAAAGCCCGTTGGCCACAAGATGGCAGCATTGCACGAGTTAAAGCCATACGTATCCCAGGATCCCCAGGAAGCCAACCCCAGGGTTAAAACCACCAAAAGTCAACTCCAACCAGATACTCACTGGAACCGGCCCCCTGGGTTAATGAGGCAAAACTGTCTCCTAAAAGGTTCCTCTGGCAGGTTGTACATTTTGGGGTTCCCTGTGAATAAAACAGCAAAACATCTGAAAACTTCATAAATAAAGGTAACTTTGCAGCGCACACACACACACACACACACACACACACTCACTCTCACACACAATGAAAGCACCACCTACCCATGAATTCCTAAACGAATGCAGGTTGAGAATTCACAAGCACTTACATTTTCTCCTGATCTCAACGGTCACGTAACCCTCGTGGTCTGTCTCCTCGACGCTCTTTTCAGATGCAACACAACTTGGCACTACCTGTAGCAGCTCCATTATTTTTGAATCCTATGACGTAAAAGGGAGAGCATCACTAAAGGTGTTTAAATGTCTTCTCTGCAGATTATCATTACTGCAGAATATCAATACTGCTGTGACTGAAACCCCTCCCTAAATATCTCTGTAACAAGACAACAATAAAAACACGTCAGGGCCCGTGACATGGCCACTGTCCCAGCACCTGAGGCTGGCAAATAGCTAGTTCAAGAGTTCAAGTCTGGGCAACAGGGAAACTGTTTCGAAAAAGAATTCGCTCTTCGTGTAGAAGTTCTGACCTACACATTCAATTACTACACACATTGGGGTAAGCACAGTAGGGCTGTTACTATAGGGCTACCGGGAAGCTGTTCAGGAGATAACCACCCCCACCCCAACCCTGATCGGCAGGAGAAACACACTCGGCATCCTCTATCTTTGAGAAAGTACCAAATGGAATGTTAAGCATTATCTGTTAAGTATCATCAACCCTCACAGACACCTCAACCCATCCAAGGGACACCTAAAATTCACCATCACCTTGTCACCCAACATACGTTCTTAAAAAGTATATTCAATCTCTAGATTGAGACAATGATTGAAAGTTTTTCTTTTTGAGGTACTAGGGATGGTACCCAGGGCCTTGCACATGATGGGCAATGGTTCTACAAGAAACCCCACTCAGCCCCTCACTGGGGGATTCTAGGCAGGGGCTCTACCACTGAGCCACGCCCCCAGGCCCTCACTGGGGGATTCTAGGCAGGGGCTCTACCACTGAGACACGCCCCCAGCCCCTCACTGGGGGATTCTAGGCAGGGGCTCTACCACTGAGCCTCGCCCCCAGCCCCTCACTAGGGATTCTAGGGAGGAGCTCTACCACTGAGCCCCCAGCCCCTCACTGGGGGATTCTAGGCAGGGGTTCTACCACTGAGCCACGCCCCCAGCCCTTCACTGGGGATTCTAGGTAGGTGCTCTACCACTGAGCCATGCCTTTGGCCTTAAAATTAAATAGGCATATAATTAGGTTGGATTTATAGTGACTGTAACACCTCTATTGCATTATTTGAAGTTTAAAGTCAAGATTCACCATGAAGACAGGGACAGAGGAAAGTAACTTTCTTTCTCCATGACTGACTTGCTGCACCAGACATAGTAGTAAGCTGGGGATCTAAATTCTCTCAGAATCTGTGGGATTGAAATCCACAACTAAAACTCTCCATTATGCTACAGGGCTGGCAAGCCCAGAATGTCTAACCTGACGCCTCTCAGATGTCACAGCATCTGTGAGCACCATGCCAAGGCATCTAATAGTAGCGGCTCATAGGTGTTCCACGTTTCCTTAGGCCTTCGACGCTACGCCAGGAAGAATGAGCACTGGCATACTGAGCATGCCCAGTCAGGTAACAACAGCAAGGATCTAGCCCTGCCTGTGGATGTCTGGCATGCTCACTTAGCTCTGCGTGGAGCACCGTGACCTGGCAGTTGTGATCTCCCATTTGGTTTGAACACAAGGCATCCACAGTGTGCTGCAGGGAGCACGGAGCTGCCTCAGTCCTCAAACACTCTCCCTCACCGGCTCGGCACAGTCCACCGCTGTGTACTGCCTCTTGTTCAGGATGTCAACAGACGCTCCGTAAAACAGGAGCAGCTCCACCACCAAGGCATGCCTTCCCATCACCGCCTCGTGCAGGGCCGTGTTGCCTTTGTTGTTGCAAGCATTGATAGAGGCCCCGTGCTAGGAGAGAACACAGAACAAACAAAGGAAAAAAACAAGTTGGGCTGGAGAGATGGCTCAGAGGTTAAGAGTACTGTCTGCTCTTCCAGAGGTCCTGAGTTCAATTCCCAGCAACCCCATGGTAGCTCATAACCATCTGTAATGAGATCTGGTGCCCTCTTCTGGCCTGCAGGCATACATGCTGTTTACATAATAAATGAGTAAATCTTTAAAAAAAAAAAAAAAAAAAGCAGCAGGAATTTTAGGATCTGAGCCCTCTAGCTATAGCTTGTCCTATGCTATGAGCACAGTAGAACCAATATTGGTTGTATCCCTTATCCACTTGTCCAGAGGCGCTGCCTAGCCTTTAATGGTCTAATAACTTTTTTACATTCTGTATTGGAATTTCCAACCACCAAGGACTCTATCAACACCAAAATTCCAAAACTCTGACTGCTGGGCTCTATAGTTAAGAGTGTGTACTTGATTAGACAGCCTGTTAACTTCAGTTCCAGGGAACTAGTGCCCTCTTCTGGCCTCTATAGGAACTGCATGTACATGGTATACATACATGCAGGCAAAACACACATACACAAAAATAAAAATAAATCTTTAAAAACTATAAAGACAAAAATTGTTTAAAAGAAAAAAAAAAAGACCTGGTGTGGCAGGGAGGGCTCTCACCTGTAGCAACAGTGCCGCGACTTCATGGTGGCCGGCAGAACAGGCATAAATGAGGGGCGTGTTCCCACTGAGGTCCCTTTTATTAGGTTTTGCATTGGAATCTAAGAGACACTTTGCCACCTAGTCAAGAGAAGAAAAACTTCAGTCTTAATTATAACTTAGAAGAAATCTTTCCTCTCAGGTGAAATGGACCCTCTGGAGCAAGGGGGTGAGTAACAGGGTGTTCTCCTCTGTGTCCACAATGCACTAAGCACTAGGGTTTCCATCTTTATAGCTACCTAAGGAGAGTTGTAGCCATTACTCCCAACGCATGGTGGGAAGCAGTCTGCTGGACATCTAAGAGAGATGCAGACTGGAGATGTGGTCCTGTCTTTAAAACCCCACAGTGGAACTTCTGAAGGCACACATACACACAGCCAACATCCCAAAGAAAACATACTTTAGGAAGCTAGTTGGTGCAAAGCCAGACATGAGGTCACACACTTCTAATCCCCTCACTCAAGAGGCTGAGGCAGGAGGATTGAAAGTTTGAGACTAGGCTGAGTTACATACTCAGACCTTGTCTCAAAACAGAAGTTAGTCATTACAAAACGCTGTCTTGAACTTGTTATATAAGGCCTTGATTCTACTTTATAAAATACTAAGCTATTTTGCATAGATCTAAAGGTAATATAGAGGCCAGCACTTTGACAGAGAGGAGACACATTGTTGCTGGGCTCAGAAGCACAGTGATATCTTTACACCACACAGCCGGAATGGCAGTGGGGAGCGCACTGGTACCAGCCCCGGGTCACAGGTTCCACTGTGGGACGGAAAGAAATGCTCTGTCCTCTGGGCCTCCCCCAGCACTGTCCCGGCGCACCGTCACTAAGTGAGGGTCTTGTCAAAATCAAGCAACTATTTTGTTGCCCAGGAGAGATAGGGCCCAATACCTGAAAGTGGCCCTGCTGGCAGGCCAGGTGGAGCGGGACGGCTTGGCTTGTGTTTCTGGCACCCGAGTAGGCACCGTGCTTCAGCAGGAGGGGGACGAGGTCCGTCCGGCCATGCAGGGCAGCCATATGCAGGGGTGAGAACCCATCCTGGTTGGTCACATTCACACCAAGCCCACTGGCAGGAATCCTTGCCAGCTTCTAGAAAAGGCAGAGGGGGTGAATAAACGGCATTAGTACTTAAGAGGCTAGGCCAGGGGTGGTGATGAGAAACATCTCCCCGCTCCCCCACAGCTCCTAGGCAAATTTTGGGATCACAGAGGGACCTGGACTCAACAAGGCCCATGAGTGGTTTCACACTTCTTCAGAAGGAGATGAGATACCAAAAAGACCGACTTCTATATTTCAATAGAGTAAGCCCTCCACAAGAATTCCTTATCATGTCAAAAAGGAGCTACAAAGACACAAAACCTAGAAGGGGTACTCCACAAACATAATGGAGAAAACCAAGCCTGTTTAATAAATAACCTTGGTATGAGGGTGCAGCACACGGGCACACTGGACACCAACCCTGACTCCAAACACACAAACCGGAAGGCATCACAGCTAAGCAAAGCAACGGTCATTCAGTGGGACAGAAAGCTGTTCACTGTAGTGCTTGATAACGTGGCCAGTTGCCAAGGAAACCCACATCAGCATCAGGAGTGACAGAGCCCAAAGCTCAGGAGACGATCATGGGTCTCCAGGGAAGAGGGGTAGGGTGGGCGTTCATGAGCAGCGGAGTACTGACGCATAGACACGCTTAGACACGGTCTCTCTTCATGACAGTGCTTAGTAGGAGACTATGCACAAAAACTGGCGGGGTGGGTAGCACATAGCTGTAATCTAGCACCTGAGTAAGTCAGGAGATTCAGGACTCCAAGCTTATCCTTAACGACAAAGGGGGTTTGAAGCCAGCCTGAGGTTAAACAACTCGGTCGCCTACGTGTTTGCCAGACCTCCCAAAACAGCCTGTACAACATTTACCTCCCACTTCACCTTCATTTTTAATCCTGCCTTCTTATCCCTGGCGGTTTTAAAGTCACGCTGAGAGGACAGCGATCAGCGAGAAGGCAAACAAAACTGTGTCACGGAGCATCTCGTTGTAGACAAACAGTAAACCATCTTGAGTTAAAGGTTGGATCTTACTGTATGTAAATCACACCTCAAGAATAAAAATAATAAAATGAATAAAAAGAGGGCTGGAGAGATGGCTCAGCAGTTAAGAGCACCAGCTGCTCTTCCAGAGGTCAGAGTTCAATTCCCAGCACCCACATGGCAGTTCACAACCATCCTTAAATCCAGTTGCAGGGCATCTGATGCCCTCTTCTGGGCTCCATGGGCACTGCACACATGAGGTCCAGAGGCAGGTATATCTTTGTGAGTTCGAGACCAGCCACCCTGATCTACACAATTGACTTCCAGTCAGGGCTATGTAGTGAGACTTTGTCTCATAAACGAATTGAGTGGATGAATAAATAAATAAATAACTGGTGGGTTGAAAATGACCAAAGAAGGGATGATGTTCTCAGCCCTCACCTGACTACTCGGTCCCTCCGGGATGCCTGTGTCAGTCATGAATTACTTAAAGCGAAGGACTTCGTAGGCAGAAGAAAAGAAGGTGCCTCCTACCCCATCCTACCCCACAGACACAGGAAGAGCCAAACCTTCTGAGCTGGAGCGCACTTGGGGCACTGGCATAAGGGGTGACAGAATTCAAGATCCACCGTGCTGACGGCGTCGTCCACGTCATCTAGGTCGTCCTCCGTCCACTCCAAAAGGTATCGCACCTGGTGGTGGGCAATGAGGAAAAACGGGAACTTGATTCTTCTGATACCCTTATGAGCAGCATGGTACTTGCACACACACACACGCGCACAACACACACACACACACACACCACACACAAGGCAAACACACTCGAGCATGCACGCACTTCCTAAGTCAGCTCCCTGGACCACTCCAGTCACTGGTGATGAACATTTGTTCCTCAATAATAAATCTACACTCACCTGTGCTCTAAATATTCTAACCCTGGGTAGCATAGAAGGGTTAACCTATCGCTTTCCAGCATATGAGTCTTTGCCCCATTTAAGAGGGGCAGACTGAAGCTGCCTGGAGGTCGGGCTTTTAGACCCTGGCCCTGAGTATGAATTCCTATACCACCTAACCAACAAGGTCAGCCCCAGATCCTTCCTTCCCACCCAACAGAAACCTTGTAGTGAGTCCCTCAGTGCTGTGTTCCAGAGCACACAAGAATCCCTAACCCCACACCACGGTCTTGCCGGTGCCACACACCAGCACTCAGGGCCAACGCAAAGAAACCTCCAGACAGGATATGCTTGGGTGCCAGCTCCAACTAGTTACTAGGACCTGAAACTTGAGAAGACAGCATGTGTGGTTGCCCAAACCTACAATTCCATCCCTCCAGAGGACTGCAAGTTCAAGGCCAGCTGAACTGCATAGTAAGATCCTACTCTCCCCCCAAAAAGAACACTATCAATTAGAGTTCATTAGAGAAAGAAAGCAGCTACAGATATGCATTTGCAGGCTTCAGGGCAAGTCTTTAGGGGTCAGGGGTCAGCATATGCCTGTAAGGAGGACACAGTTGGGGGATCCCATCAATGCCAAGCTTTCTGTCCCCATGGCACTTCCAGATCCTATATTGGGGTGGCAATTACAAAATAAGCCAGCTCAGATCTCAAGTCAGAGTAGGAACCAGATTGACAAGCGGCCTTGAAAGGGGCCTTGTGACAGCACAAGGTCAATGTGGTGGAGACTCGGAGCCCTGCATAAGTTGTCACTGTCCACCCCTTCCACACGTGGCCTGAACCCATCCCAGCGGGAGGCAGAGCAGATGGGTCATGACCTGGGCTAGTCATTGATTGCCACACAGACTATCGTATCAGGCTCCTATAGTGGCTTAAATACCTAAAGACCACTAGAATGCTGCTGGGTTTTCCAGAGATGGTCTCATGAGAGGACCAGCCCAACAGCAGCTAGGTGCAGCCTCCTGTGTCCCCCAGAGAGCCGTGTATCATTAAGTGATATCAGTCTCTGAGAAAGGCTTATATATGGCAACTGGTGTACATTTCTTTTGTCCCAGAGGCTATAAGATGACACCCTGATGTGCAAAGGTTTGAATACGAAATCTCCCACGCAGGCTCTGGGTTGGATGTCTACACCCCAGCTAATGGCCTGATTCAGGAAATGCCAGAAACCACTGGAGGTGGGGTCTAGCTGGAGGGAGCAAGTGACTTAGGGGTGGGCCCTGGTACAGGGGTTATATGATCTCCAATACTTTGCTCCTTCTTGCTCTGCCTTCTTAAAAACTCTTATTGTATGTATGCTTGCGTGTGCGTGCGTGCGTGCGTGCATGACTGAAGCCTGGAGGGGGGAGGGGTCATACACAGGCCACAGCACAGGTGTGGAGGTCGGAGCAGAAGGCAACTCTGTGATGGGTTCCAGGGACTGAAACAGACCATCGGCTTGTACAGCAAGCCCCTCTATCACTAAGCCGTCTCACAGGCCCTTTCTAGGCTTTTTGTTTGTGTTTGTTTTTTGTTTTTGTTTTTGGCTGTCAAAGGTGAAGAAATCCGTCTGCCACACAGGAACCTCAACCACAGTGGTAGTTGCCCAAATGCATGGACCCAACAACTCTGGTCAGTCCCCTGAAACCATAGGCTGGAACAATTCTGTTCTCTCCAGTTGCCCTGTCACTGTGAAACACAAGAAACAAACAGGGCCCACTGGGTCATCAGTGAAAAGCACTCTTTTTCTGGAAAGATTTATTCAGTATTTTTTTGTGTGTGTGTGGTGTGGCATCCCTCATGAATACATGAATCACAGGCAACCTGATGCCCACAGAGGTCAGACAGTGTTAGAGACCCCTAGAGCTGAGTAGGACATAGCTGTAAGTCCCCGCTGTGGGTGCTGGGAACAAAACCCAGGTCCTCCGCAAGAGCAGTGAATGCTCTTCACCACAGACCCATCCCTCCAGCCACAAAAAAAGCATACTTTCTAGTGTTTTCTTGTTTTTCGAGACAGTGTTAGCCCTGGCTATCTTGGAACTCACTCTGTAGACCAAGCTGGTTTCAAACTCAGAGATCCATCCTCCTGCCTCTGCCTCCCAAGTGCTGGGATTCAAAGGTGTGTGCCACTACCCCGTCAGCCTTCGAAAGGCACCGCCAGCCTTCAGAAAGCACTCTTGAAAGCTGTAATATGCCCCAGGAAGACTACTCTATTGGCTGCTGTTGGTGAGTCCCATTCCTGCTTATAACATCTAGAGCCTCAAGCCTGCTGGTCCAGGAAGGAGCCTGACGTCCAGATACTGCTGATGAGTTTCATGCAAATCCTGGCTATGTTTGGCTCCCCCGTTCCCCTTTCCTGAACTTGGTCTAGATTCTTGCCTTAACACTTTGACTCCCAGAATGCCAAGTCTACAAGGAAATCGGGAGGGGCGGGCCATGCCTGCTATGCACCTCCTCCCAGGGAAAGTCTAGCACCACCATGATAAAGTACATGCAGAAGCCACCACCTTCAAAGGGGAGTTTACAGAGAGTCCACATAGCTAGAGACTCAGAGGCAGGAGACATGAGTGCGGCCACTTCAAACTTTGAAAGCGCTTTGAAAATGCGCTTTCTTGGGATTTTAATCTCAAAATGTCCCACACAGGCTCCTGTTTTGATGTTCATTCACTGGGCTGCTATTCATATCATATCCTGAAGGCTGTGAAGCCTTTAGGAGTCTGGACCTGGCTATGGAAAGTCCATGCACTAGAGACAGGTCTTTGGAGTCACACCCACCCCTGGCTGCCTCTGGTTCCCTTTTGCTTCCTGGTTCACCTCATGTGAAGAGCAGTTGCCTCATGACCCCACCACCAAGCTGTCTCTGCAATGGTAGACTGAACTCGGAAACTGTGAACAAACCCCTCTTTCCCGCAGTTCCAAGCGTCAGGCATTTTGTCAGTGATGAGAAAAAGGTCTCCGAAAAACTCACCATTTCTAGGTCGCCGTCAGCAACTGCCCTTAGGAGCTTGTCTACCTTCATGGAAGGAAAGATCGAGTCAGGGAAACGGCTTTAACAATAAAAGAACAACAGAAATGACACGGTGGTGTTCTGGAGAACTGGCTCACTCAGTGCCTTTCAAACGTATCCCCAAAACTGTTCATCTAGGACATTCTGAAAGCTGCATGGAACCGTCTCCCACTTAACACGGGCTGGAGCCGCTGGGTACGAGGGAGGCGAAGTGACAGTGACCTTAACACAGTACGGCTTTCTTCCTTTTGCTCGGTGGCACTGGGAGTGGAACCTCCAACTTAAAGTATCTAGGCAAGTGTTCTCCCCGAGAGACCCCCCAGTGCTCTGCTTACTTTGTATTTCAAGACTGAGTCTTGCTGAGTTATTCAGGCTAAGCCTTGAACTCACAGCCCAAGCAAACCAAGCCAAGGTGGTCTTCCTGCCTCACCCTCCTGACAAGAGGTGTCTGTCTCCAGAGCCAGGTCAGGATCCTTCTGAAGAAGCCAGCCCCCCTGGTCCTCATACTCAGCTCTCACAGTCTGATGGAGAGGAGTCTGAGAGAGACACCCTTCTCAAGAACAAGTGCAGACCTCTGAGGACTGGGAACCCTGTCGGGCCACACAGTGGCTTTCCATTCTGTGACTCTGCATGGAGCTCACCGGGTGCACCCACCACAATGCTTTGGTGGTGGAGGGGTGAAGGTGCTAAATGACCGCTAAGGTGGCCAGGACTCCACAGAGGAGCAACGGAAGCATGAGGCAATGATCTCACCTCTGCTAAGGAATATCTGTGAACGAAAGCATTTCCTAAAGAAAAGCTGGGCGTGGCAGCTTTAATTCTAGCACTTAGGAGGAGAGCTAGGCAGATCTCTGTGAGTTCGAGCCCGGCCTGGTTGACATAGCTAGTTTCAAGACAGCCAGGGCTACACAGAGAAACCCTGTCGTGGAAAACAAAAACAACAACAACAACAACAAAACAAAAACAAAAACAAAAGACTGACCATAAATCGGGTTTTACAAAATGTGACGTATGTACATGTCAGACGGTAAGAAAAGATGTACACCAGGATATTAAGAGAGATGTCCATGGGGTGGGGACAGAGGATGGACTCTGAGAGTCTGACACTAGTGCTCTCAGCTTTATACATGTATATTTTTCTTAGAATATAGTGTCTTTGTCTATTTCTCGTCCTGCCCCAGATCTGTGTCTCTGTCTCTTTCTATGTGTCTGTGCTCCCCACCCCTCCCCCCTCATGCTCACACATTCTAGCTCTCCCCCCCTTCCCCCCCTCATGCTCACACATTCTAAATACTTCTATGGAGAAAAGACCCGGAAGAGCCATAAAGAATGAAGCCCACATGACACACAGTCAGGCGCATCTCAAAGGCACTGGACCTTGGAGTAAACAAACTGGCGTCAGGCTGGCCGCACTGCGAGCCCACAGTGATGTAACTGGCCCCCCACACCAGGGTCCCCCCATCTCACCTCCCTGTAGTCCTTTTTGACCTCTTCTTGCCTGAAGCTCACCGATATGGAAGAAAAGCTGGAGGTAGAAGAGCCCTGGCTGATGGAATCCCAGAGCGTGTAGGAGACTGTGCAGGGACCTGGAGGGGAAGGAGGCACAGGCAACAAAGGGACATGGGTACCATCACAGACATGTCAGGCTCAGAGGAGAGTGCCAAGCTCCAGGGACAATCAGTGGTCTCGGCCCTATAACTTATAGACTTACCTCAGAAGGCCTTGGCTTCCTGTCAGAGGATAGATGGTGAGCTTCCATGATAGACAGAATCTAGGGGACAATGGGGACAGGAAAGCAGCCAATGAGATGAGCTACAGCAAGCTATCCACATCCCAAGCCCCCTCTGCCTGCCTGTTCCCAGGGGAGGTCAGAGGAGATGGTCTTAGACGGTCTTAGCTAACTCTGGGGTCTGGACAGACTGGCTCAGCAGGTTAAAAGCACCTGAGTTCGATCCCCACACATGCACATGCAAAATAAAATGTAAAATGTAATTTTTTTTTTTTTGAAAAGGAGCTAGAATTTTAAAAATAGTTGCTGAGAATTTTTCCACTGTTTTTAAAATGGCATTTATTTTTTACCAACATCGGTTTGTTTCATAACGGTGACACTGGGCTTACAAAGGAACGTCTGCTGACTGCGAACCATTTCTATTTTGAATGAAGAAATCTTCTGAATAGCACTGAGACTAGAAATTCTTTTTTTTTTTTTTTTTTGCTTTGAGCAGGTTCTTGTTACGGTGTCCTAAACACTCTGTAGACCAGCTGCTCGAATCAATCCTGCCTGCTCAAGTGCTGGGATAAAGGCGTGCGCCACGCCGGCGAGACCTAGAATATTCTATTACTGATCACCTTGCACAGATAACTTTGGCACTGATGGAGGAATCCTTCTTAAGATGATTAATACGATTAGGCACCAAAGTCTGGCGCTCTGGTTCCATCTTTGCATTTACTTGCAGAGCTTCCATGAAAGTTTAACAATAGCAAGAATTCTCCAAGGGGTCGGGGAGATGGCTCAGGGGTTAAGAACAATACTGTTCTTCCAGAGGACCTGAGTTCAGTTCCCAGCACCCATGTTGGGCACTTCACAATCATTTGTAACTCCAGCTCCAGGGATATCCAGCGCCCTCTTTTGGACTCCAGGGGACACTACACTCATATGTATATACATTCACACAGACAAATATGCATACACAGAATTTAAATTAAAATAAAATAGGGGTGGAGAAGGCTCAGTAGTTAAGAACACTGCTCTTCCAGAGGACCTGAGTTCCATTTCCAGCAGCCATGTTGAAGGGGGCTCAAAACTGCCTGTAACTCTAGTCCCAGGGAATCTGATACATTTATCTGGCCCCCCAACATATAATACACATAGATACACATACACTTAAAAATCAATTAATTTTTCAAAGACGTATCTTTCATTTAAAAATAAATAAAAATTAAAAATAAAATAAATCTTTTTTTTTTTTTTTTTGGTTTTTCGAGACAGGGTTTCTCTGCATAGCTCTGGCTGTCCTGGAACTCACTCTGTAGACCAGGCTGGCCTCGAACTCGAACTCAGAAACCTGCCTGCCTCTAGCCTCCCAAGTGCTGGGACTAAAAGTGTGCACCACCACTGCCCAGGTAAAATAAATCTTTTTAATGAGAAAGAAAACAAGCCTTATGTTCTCAAACCCCCATCCTCCTGGGCAGATGGAAAACCCAGGACTTCGTTCCTCTTCAAGAGACCAAGTCTAGAGGCATGGTGGTGCCAGGCCTATCGTCCCAGTAGTCAGGAGACTGAGGCAGGCTATAGTTCAAGGCTATCCTGGACTGAATACTGAGGCTCAGTCTCTAATTACCTAATTCATTCATTCAATTTCAGGCCAAATTGAAATAAAGCGTTACTAGAAGCAGGGATGATAGGATGAGAGAAGGGTGCTTGTCTCTGCAGTGCTTTGTCCGCTTTGCTTCTCTGCTCTTCACGGACAAAGCGCCACCATTCTCACACAGTCATTGGCTGCTCTAGAGACCTAGCACTCAGGGGCCAGAGCCAGTTCTGCTGGGAGTAGCTCGTAATGACCACACTGAGAAAAACCGCTAAAGAAACTCAAAAGTATCAAAAAGAAAGCCCATTAACAATGGCGTCCCAAATACAACAGAAGCGTGGAGGCCACCTTCTGTCCTTGGGTGCTGATGTACGTTTTCTCAGGAGGCCAGTCTGTGAGCGGTTTTTTGTTGTTGTTTTGTTTTGTTTTCTTAGGAGTCACAGGGTTGCTCAGGAGGAAAGAGCTACCTTTGAGTTTAACGCACACTTGAGTGGCGTTTCTTTCAGTCTGTTCTGGATTGCTGTGGGGGCCCCATTCTGCAGCAGCGTCTCTATGATGCCCTCGTAACCCCAGCGTGCAGCAATATGCAGGGCTGTGTCTCCTTTCTCGTTACCAATATCCAATCTGCATGCCTGGACATCATAGTAGACCAGGGCCTTCACACAACTGCAAAGACACAGCAAATCATTGTTCTATAACATGAAAGCCAAGGGTAACTCCCTCAGCCAGTCCCTGCCTCAGCCATGGTCCATGCCCTGGTTCAACCAAGGCTCCACTCACCAAGACAAAATATGAAACCCAGCAGTTACAATTCAAGGGTTCTACATGCCCTCATCAGGACACCGCATTTCTTTTTTCTTTTTCGAAAGAACCCAACTAGTAGTAGAGTATTTGTCTAGAATCCCCCAGTGAGGGGCTGGGGTGTGGCTCAGTGGTAGAGCCCCTGCCTAGAATCCCCCAGTGAGAGGCTGGGGGCGTGGCTCATGGTAGAGCCCCTGCTAGAATCCCCAGTGAGGGGCTGGGGCGTGGCTCAGTGGTAGACCCCTGCCTAGAATCCCCAGTGAGAGGCTGGGGCGTGGCTCATGGTAGAGCCCTGCCTAAAATCCCCCAGTGAGGGCTGGGGGCGTGGCTCAGTGGTAGAGCCCTGCCTAGAATCCCCCAGTGAGGGGCTGGGGGCGTGGCTCCATGTAAGCCTGCCTAGAATCCCCAGTGAGGGGCTGGGTGTGGCTCAGTGGTGTAAATTGTCTCCTCTTCTAGCATTCAAGGAGCCCTTAGGGCAACTTCAACAAAAAGCAAAATATGACAGGGAAAAAAAAAATCACTAATTGTAGTCAATAAGAAGTGAGTGCCCTGCTATAATTCAGTGATGTCAGCCCGGGTGACAGTCAGGGTGGACTGTCTCAAATAATCAAAAAGAATAAAAGTATTTACAAAGAGGCTGTGATTATAATACTAATATTATTATATTGTATATGTATATTTGGAAAACATTTACAAATAAGATATCTGTGGACCACAAGCATCCTAAATGATCCAAACTAAGCTGCAAGTATTTACCAAAGGTTTATGCAGATAAGCAATTCAACGCACTGAAATGCTTTCTACTAAGGAGTTTGTATAAATAGACAATGACAAACATTAGATACATTGAGTTTGCAAGGTATCTGTGGTGAAGACACACTTGACCAATCACGAATAACACAGAGGACTGGAGTTCAGTATTCCTGCTACACATAGAAAAATGAGGGGGATGACAGGTAACAGATATATACACAGTAAAGTAACAGGCAGAAATGGAAGCCACAGAGTTCCTAGATGCTGGGATAAAATGTAATATACAGAGTTTAAGCGCCAGATGTAGTGGGGATGAGTAAAAGTGATTTAATCTGGGGGTAAGATCACCGGCAATTAGGTCTTACATTTCTCAATATACAGCATCCATAATACAGGGAACACTGAGTTGTTTTAAATTACAGGGCTATCAGATGGCTGCACAGGTAGATGCACTTGCTACACAGGCCTGGGCTCCATCCCAGAACCCCTGGAAAGCTGTGTGCTGGTTAGTTTTTATCAGCTTGACAAACTAGAGCTGTCTGGGAAGAGGGAACCTCAAATGTGACAATGCGTCCATCATACTGGCCTGTAGGCAAGTCTGTGCAGGATTTGGTTGATGGTGGGGCCATCCCTGAGCTGGTGGTCTTGGGTTTATAAGAAAGCAGGCTGAGGAAGCCTGGGGAGCAAGCCAGTAAGCAGCATCCCTTTGTGGTCTCTGCTTCAGTTCCGCCTCTGGGATCTCTCCTTGAGTTACTATCCTGACTTCCTTCACATGGACTGTGACATGCAATAGAAAATAAACAGTTCCCTCCCCAAGTTGCACGTGCTCATGGCGTGTCTCATAATAGAGTGGGTTGGTCTGATGAGGTTTTTGTTCAAATACTAAATTCTGTATTGTTCCAAGTGGAGCAAATCCTCAAGTATACCAGCTTTTGTTATGCGAATCTTGCTCCCCCCACCCCTTACATTATCCGTGATTGGTTAATAAAGATGCCTACAGCCTGTAGCTGGGCAGAAGAGAGGTACGTAAAGCATTGGTTCAGCTTGGGGTCTGAGGCAGAGATCAGGAGGTAGAGAGCGGAAGAAGAAGGAAGAAGGTACCATGGTGTAGGCAGATCGTAAACACATGGCCATGTGGACTGGCTAGTTGGAGTAGGAGCAGCCCAGGAAGAACATGGCAAGTGATATCTTGGGATTATTGACAGGAAAGTAGACAAAATATTGTAGAGAGTTAATATCTGCCCAGCTCTAATGCTTTAAGCCTTCTCATAAATATAAAGGTTTGTATCTTTTATTTAGGAACTAAACAATCAAAGGTGGGGTAGAAACCCCCAATTATTATTTACTACAACATCATAGCAATAGAAACCAAACTTGGGCAAGACAGAAGAAAAGAATGACTTCTACATGGTTGTCATCCTCTGATCTCCAGATATCATGGCACCCGACCCAACGTGCACACACAGGATAAAAAGTAAATTAAAATTAGAATCACATACCAACGTTTCAATCACTATAACACAGAACACAACTGGTCTAGTTTCAAATCTGAATGTCTCCACGGGTGAGAGATACCGTTTTTTTTTCCAAAGCAGCGCTTGGGGGGCGGGGCGGCAGGAGCCACTTACATCCTCCTGCCCGTAGGTGCAAGCCAGGTGCAGCGGGGTGTTGCCGTTGTTGTCCTGCACCTCAGTGCTGGCCTTGTAGTGCAGCAGCAGCAACTGGCAGAGGAGAGAAGACAGTAGCTGAGCCCCAGAAGGAGCACGGAACACACACAACTGTGTCCTTCCAGGGAGGTCACAGTCATATCCTAAACATTACATAGCTGTGCATTCCTGGGCCCTACACCCAAAATTAATTAATTAATTATTTTTCCTTCCTTCCTTCCTTCCTTTTTTCTTTCTCCCAACCCCATGCTACGGAGAAACCCAAGGCCTTACCCACAGGTGCTTCGGGACAGAGATAGACCCCCAACTCCCCAAACTTGAAGAGCATTGATCTTTTAATGCAATCCAAGTAGAAAATTTCATACCACGTCTAGTGTGTCCGAGGCATCTGACATGCGCCAAAGCAGAGGAATACTTAAGACACTTCAAATATTATACCAAATGACCTTTAGATCAAGTGCCTGATATTCCAAAATCCAAAAGACCCGAAACAGTCCAAAACACCAAGCATTAAGGTGAAGGGTCCTCAACCTGTACCTCCATTAAAATTATGCCACTGCAGGCTGACAAGATGGGTAAGCAGATGAAGGAGCTTGCCACCAAGCCTGACCACCCGAGTTCAATTCCTGCGACCCACAGGGTGGAAGGGACAGACAGCAAGCTTTCCTTTGACCTCCACATGTGCACTGTGGCTCACATGCACACATACGCATGTAATATACACATAAATCATTGCTTCCTCAACACAAAGTTTAAAGGGAAATATCCAGAACCCCGCCCTTCCCACCCTGAGATGATCAGAGATTTCCCCCGCTCAACCCATCTCCAGGGAGGTCCCTTGGCCTCCGGGTTCCTCATGCCTAGCAGCGGGCACTGGATCAGTGCACGGTGCAACCATGAAGCCACCATGCAATGCTACACACAACCCTGCGGCTCACCGTCACACTCTGGAAGCCCTTCTGACATGCCAGATGTAAGGGAGTGGACCCATGATAGTCTGTGGCGTTCACTACGGCACCTCTGGAGACCAGGAAGTCAATGAGGGATGCCTGACCTGCAGAACAGAAGGACCTCTTGTTGCAGAGGAAACGAGGGGCTCCCAACTACGATGCTACCTCACTTGGGAATGCCCTATGAAGGGATCACACCCACATCTGTTCTCAGTAACAATGGACCAGGGGCTAGGGAGATGGCCCCGTGGATAAGAGCACTGGCTGCTCTTCCAGAGGACCCAGGTTCGATTTCCAGTACCCACGTGGTGGCTAACATTTGTACTCCAGTCCCCTAGTTTTGAGTTGGAATCTCACTCTATAGCTCAAACTGGCCTTGAACTCATAATCCTCCTGCCTCAGCTTCCTGAGTGGCTGAGATTACAGGTCTGCATCATTACACCTGGCTCAACATTATCTTTGAGGATGGAGATATGTGAATCCCAAACCACAATTCTGTGAGATCGTCTTAGCAGACATTCCAGCTTGTCCTCACTGGCTAGCAGCAACCCCAAGCTTAGAGAGTTACATGATCCTCTTGTAGCCTGTGAGATAGCATGTGCCATCAAAACCAGAGGGACACTTGTCAATCTTTCCTGCCCTGTGGGATGTGCCTACAACCAAGCCCCTGCCAGTATCCTACCACCTGGGCCTCCACTAGTCTGTGGGGCACATAGAAGCCAGCCCAGGGCCACATACCACAGAGGGCAGCCACATGGAGGGGTGTTTGACCTCTGTCATCTCTTGAGAAAGGAGTGACAACTGACGGATCATTCAGCCTCCTGAAACAGAAAGAAGATGTGGGGAAAATACAACAGAGGAAGGCAAGGCAAAGCCCCGCCCTGCCAGGATGCAGGAGACTGTGCCAAAGTAAAGGATTTCCAACATGAGCCTCTTTCAGGCCTCTGTGGGGTGAGAATCTGAGGCCTGTAGCTTCAGTGTCCTTCCTCACCACCCCCTCAGGCCTCAACACACTACAAAATTGCCCTTAGCGTATACGGGGAAGCCAAAAAGTCACTAGAAGGAACTGGTACCCGCTCCTCTCCATCTTGAAACCCTCTTGTGAGGCTCAGACAGGACATATGCAAAGCCCTAGGGTGCAGCTGAGGATACAGAAGAGGCAAGCGTGTCACCCTGCACTCAGGACAAGAGCCAACAGACAAAGGGCAACGGAAACAGTTCAGTTTCACAGCTGCAGGCCCCGAGTTCTCACCCTGGCCCTCTGAGCCTCCAAGGCCCTCTTACCCAGAGACGAGCTTCTCACAGTCCTCACAGGAGCAAAGGGGTGGCACATCTTTTGCATGGCGTCTTTGTCCTGGTCATCTTGGCTCAGAAGTCTTTCTACTTCCTTTTGGTTACCAGAGGCGATGTGCTAAAGGGGGCATCCCGAATACTGTCAATGTTAAGGAATTCACTTGCTTTCCAAGAAATGTCTTTTTGTTTGGTTTGGTTTGGTTTGGTCTGGTCCACTTTTGGGTAGACCCAAGGTGTCACACACACTAGGCAAGCAGTCTATCATGGAGCCACATCCTGGGTCTTCTTCAGCTTAGAGAGAGGATCTCAACAAGTTGCATATGCTGGCCTTGAACTCATGCTGCATAGTATAGGCTGGCCTAGAATTTGTAATCCTCCTGCCTTGTCTCCTGAAAGATTGGGATGACAAACCTGGACCACCAACCTGCTTATTTCGTTTTGGATAGGTCTCCTTCTGTAGCCTAGGCTATCCTTGAACTCTTTTTTGTTTGTTTCTGTTTTCAAGACAGGGTTTCTCTGTGTAGCTCTGATTATCCTGGAACTCACTCAGTAGACCAGGCTAGTCTTAAACTCAGATCCCAGCTGCCTCTGCCTCTGAGTGATGAGATTAAAGGCTTCTCTGAGATCACGCTGAAATGGCTGTTCTCTGGGACTGGCTTCCAGCCTCTCTGGGTAGATGGAGACACTGGCTTGGTGACTGAGATGAAGCCACTCTGGGTGACAGCTTCAGGGCAACATGAACTCATATTCAATGACTGTTTCCATAAATGCAGTCACAATTTTTTTTTTTTTAAAAAAACAACCTGACAATGTTACCAATAGTACTTAGGAGCAGAGGCCACGTATTCGACACTGTACGTTCAGGCCCAACTGGATGTTGGAATTTTACTGAGACACGTTCCGTGATTTCATTCATAGCAAAAGCCTCAGTTCTGTAGGATCACACAAACCTTTAGCCCTAGCACTCAGGAGGCAGAGCAAGAGAATCACGAGTGTAAGTTCTGTATGGGCTACAAGGTAGACACTGTCTCAAAGGACCGTGGACTGAGGACACAGCTCAGCTATAGAATACCAACCTAGAATCCACCAGTAAGGGGCTGGGGTGTGGCTTAGACACAGAGCACTTGCTTAGCATGTGCAAGGTCTTAGGTTCAATTTCTAGTACTGACAAGGGAGGAAGAGGGGAGACAGACGGACAGATGGATGGATGGACGGACAGACAGGGTCTCGGTGTTATTTTTATAGTAATCAAGTATATCCTAGACTTAAAGGAAAGGAAACGGCTATAATATCGAGATCCCCACCCCCCCAGCATATAAACCCACAGGGCTTGGCCTCTGTGACTTACAAATGTGCTCTCTCTAGGGATCTATTCTGGCTCCCGGAAGCCTAAGAACATCAGGAGACTCTCAGAAGGTCCACCCTCAGGCCATCCATAGTGACGGCTAGAAACTGCCTCATGAGTTTCCCAGGAGTCAGTGAGTATCCGAACAGGTTGCTTCCTGCACTCAGGGCCAAAGCTCGAGGGTATCTGATGCTACACCGTGAGCTAAGGCCTACCACAAGAATGCTGGCACCTTGGGTCCAGGAGAGGTAACAGCTCTACCAGGTACCAGGATGAGGTCCCACTGAGCTGGCCTTGAATGACAGACAAGGCTTATGAGGTCCAGCAGTCCCTGCGTGCTATGCAGTGGCAACTGCACAGTATGTGTTGGGGAAGACAGGTAGTCTTCTGACCACTCTCCCAGACAGAACACAAATTAATCTCCCCAGGACTTTTCGCAGACACTGAAGGATAGAACAATGCTCACACATCACCTCCAAAGACATCCTGGTGCCTTACCTTAAACAGGCAGTCGATGGGTGTTGATGTCATCTGGGACAGTAAATTCATCCTCTGCTTAGAAACAGTCTGTCGCCAAATCCCTCAGCGTCCTGTGGTCATCACACATCACAGACCCGTCACAGACCCTTCCGGAGAGGTCCCAGGCACAAGCCCTGTCATCCCTCCCGGGCATGGCCCTCAGGGGCTCTCCCACCCAGATCTGCTCTCTGAGAAAAACGCAGCTCCTCCTCAGCAGAGAACGGGTACACTAGGAAGTGAGCTCTGAAAACCGTGGCCCGGGCAGCAAGACTGCAAAGTGAAGAAAGTCATCTACAGGGGTGGAATTTGCCACATACATGCCATCATCATCTAGATTGACATGGGATCATCCTGGCCTCCGCCCCTCTCTGACCTCCCTTCTAACGTGGGAACGGCTGACTCTGCTGCTTTATCCAGGGCTGTGGACGACATCACCTGATACTGCTTTCTACTTCCTGATGTCAAGCAGCAGGGGAATCTTGTTTCATGAATCTACTCATGAAAACACCTGTCTAATGCACTGGAAAAAAAATATATATTATGGGGAGATACAGAGGAATTCCTGACTCCTCTCTCAACTCTCAAACACTTAGTGCATTCAGGGATCCACCCAAATTAATATATTCAGCCTTTCCTATTAAAGGTAATGCTTACCCAGGCACAAAAAGGTCTAGAATTTGGACCAAGGAAGATGGCAAGATGCTTTCTGCCTTTCTAGAGGATCCAAGTTCAGTTCCCAGCTCCCATATCAGGTGGCTCACAACTGCCTATAAATCCAGCAGCAGGGAATCTGACGCCCTCTTATGGCTTTCACAGGTACTGCACACACATGTCTACACACACACACACAATAAAACTCTAAAAATCTAGAAATTTATACTTTATTAGCTATCAGTTATTATTACTACCTGACAATCATGACAGCTAAAACTGTGTGCATACAGGTAGTGTTTGAGGCAAGACTTCAATACTATATTCTGTTTGTTTCATTGTGGGCTTGCTTTGTTTTGCAGTGCCAGGGCCTTACCATGCTAGCCAAAGCCCTATCTTGAAGAAATAACACCAGGTTCTTCTCACTGCAGAATTTGAAATAAAGTGATCAACCCTGAGTCACACCCTCAGCTCCTCACTGGAGGATTCTAGGGAGGGGCTCTACCACTGAGCCACGCCCCCAGCCCCTCACTGGTGGGTTCTAGGCAGGGGCTCTACCACTGAGCCACGCCCCAGCCCGTTCCTCACTGGGGATTTTCTAGGCAGGGGCTCTACCACTGAGCCACGCCCCAGCCCCTCACTAGTGGGGTTCTAGGCAGGGGCTCTACCACTGAGCCACGCCCCAGCCCCTCACTGGAGGATTCTAGGCAGGGGCTCTACCACTGAGTCACACCCCCAGCCCCTCACTGGGGGATTCTAGGCAGGGGCTCTACCACTGAGCCATGCCCCAGTGCACTGCAGGAGGAGGGATCATTTCCAGAGTCTTCTATCAAGCATCATCCCTTATGTCTGCCCACCTCCAATGAGGACTGACTAATGTGATACACAAATGCTGCCAGCATCTCAGAAGGAGCCGTTTCTGTCCCCAGCTGCCTCGTGCTTAATAAAGCTCCAGCAATTGCTTTGTACAGTGACTGACAGCTGAGGAGCTTAGGACAGAAAAACATCAAAGGCATGGTATAGCAGGTCAGTCAGGGATCTTTTCTCACGTCGAGGGTGAAAGCCGAAGGGCAGCAATGAAGGGTGGAGCATCCAGGGCTAAATCTGCGGGTGGAACAAGGCTCAGAGAAGCAGTATAACCCAGAGGCTCATGGGAAACGAGCAAATGCTGTAGGAAACTCAGGGCAGGCATGGCGATGAATGCCATCGTGTCAGTGGGGAAGGACTGGGAGCTGAAGGTCAGGCCAGCCTAAGCAGATGAGATCTCACCTCCAAAAGCAAGAGTCAGAAAAGCTGCATGCTTAAGGATTCAAGTTCCACGCCCAGCATCACCTTTCTAAAAACCGAAAAGCCAGTGAGAAAGGAAGGCAGACAAGAGTGTGTAAGAACAAAGCAGGGACATAACGTTTTAAAAACGTAAACTATAGGGATGGAGAGATGTTCAGTGGTTAATGCCCGCTGCTCTTCTAGAGGTCCTGAGTTCAGTTCCCAGCACCCATATCAGCACCCTCTTCTGCCTCTTCAGGAACCTGCACACATGTGGCACACACACATACACACACACACAACACACACTCACGAATCTTAACAACTAAGCAGGCAAGGGTCTGTTTATTCCAAAGGTCTCCACCTTGATGCTGCCACCATGGCTGTAGGAATTGTTTTCGGACAGCTGACGTCTCCATCTACAAACATCCTAAGGATACCTGTGGCTAGCTCAAGTTTCACAACACTCTGGAGAGGAAACATCTGTGAAACCACATTACACGGAGCTGGTAGCGAAACCAACTCAACTGACTGATACGCAGAAGCCTCGCCTGCCGTGTGGAGATACGCACGGGGCTCTCTCACCAGGGAAACGGCATAATATTACCGTTGGCTTCACGCCTTACTCTGTGAATGAGAGAGAAGCCAGTCTGCAGCAAAAGCAGAGTTCGTTCTTATGGACGGACTCCACGTGGATCACAAGAGACGAGGGTGCACAGTACCGGCTGGGTCAATAGGTCAAGCAGGTACAGGCATCTGTCAGGCCTGACCTGCTCAACACCAGGGGATGACTGTGCATTTTTTTTTTTTTTTATACAGGGTCTTACTATATGCAGCCCAGGCTAAACTCAAATTCATTCTCCTCTTTGTGTATTTTAATTATATTTACTTTCTTTTTCTTTTGTCTTCCGACACAGTACCTACAGTAAAGCCCCGGCTGACATGGAACTCACCATGGGACCAGGTCAGCCTCAAACTCACAGCAATCCTCCTGCCTCAGCTTTCTAAGTGCTGGGTTATCAGCCATGCTCCACCTGATGACTTTAGCCTGGAGATCTTTCTGGAATTACTACTAAGCCTTATCTGTCGGCATGGAGTTAAAACAGGCCCGTGATGAAATCTGCGGTTATAGACTCTCATAATTTACATAGAAAACAGATCCACTCTCTCTCACCAAGTCACAGCCAGGAAACAAGAAATAAGGCCACCGAGTCCTCAAACTGCACATATCAAATTATCACTTCTCGCCTACTGTCCTCACAAAGTCCCGATCTGCTGTCTCTGGCTCCCTTCCCCATGCTCGGGCTTCTGAAGACAGCGGCAGGATTAATGGAGCAGGCTACTGACCGTGTAATCCCACTGGCAACACCAGCTCTCACAGTCAATTACGGGCTTAATGTTCAGTTCCTTGAGAAGCTCTCAAACTTCATAACGATTAAACAGCTGAGGCTCCCGTCTTGGGAGACCCTGAAAGAACAGCTACCCCCTCAACCCAACTCTCTAAAGGTTCCCGACAGCCACAGAGGGAGGAAGGGTGGGTTAGCAGGGAGGACCTTACAGGCGGCTTCGTGGAGAGACTTCCTTGCCGGATGTATTCAATCGCAGCCTCGACCGAGGTCAGGCAGTACCCTAGCTCATCTTTGGCGAGCTGCTGAATCTGAAGTTTTTGATGTAACTCAAATTCGCCATCCTAACCAAAAGAAGAAAAAGGGGTTACTGATGGATAAGAAACACTTTACAAACACTATGTATGGCTGATTAGTGCACTCCATCGAGTGTATTCACTAGGGGTAGAGGTTGGGTATAATGGCTGCCACCCAGTTTCATCCCGCTGCATATATTACATATTAATTAGGACAAGAAAACCACGAGTTACTTCCCTGAAAAGGCTGGCTATTGGAAAGCTGGAGAATGACCGCACAGGCTCACATGTTTGAATGCTTGGCTCTCAGTAAATGGAACTGTTTGGGAAGGATTAGGAGGTGTGGCCTTGGAGGAGGTGTGGCCTTGGAGGAGGGTGGCCTTGCTGGATTAGGTTTGGCCTCTTTAGAGAAGGTACGTCTCTAGAGGTGGGCTTCAAGGTTTCAAATGTTTTTTCTCTCCCCTTTTTGTCTCTCCCTCTCTCCTTTCTTCCCTCTCCCCCTCCTCATCTCCTTTCTCTCTCTTGGCCTGCAGCTTACAGATCATGCAAGCTCTCAGCTACTGCTCCAGCACCTTGCCTGCCCGCCTGCCTGTCAGTACACGTCGGCCATGATGATTATGGACTAACCCTCTGCAAACGTAAACCATTCCCAGCTAAGTGCTTTCTTTCATAAGTTGTCTTGGTGATAGTGTCTCTTCACAGCAATAGAACGGTAACTAAGACAGACAGCTGACTATCGGGGATCTCAGACCCATGTGCATCTGCCTCCTGAGTGCTGGGATTAAAGGCCTGAGCTAACACACCTAGCTAGAAAGCTAACCTTGTAAAGTGAGCTATGGTTTCCTATGAGCTGGTGTCTGCTTCCCACACATCAACAGCAATGGACTCGCCACGTTCTTCACAAAGAGAAACAGAAGCTCCCCGGGCCCCAGTTTCCCCATCTGTCCACTGAAGGAAAGCCACCCCTGAAGGATGGAGGAGATAGATAGCACTGCCTTGTGAGGCACATCACTAAATGGAGTTTTGCTTGGAATCACCCAAATTTAAAATGCACAGAACAGCCAGATTTTCAATATATTATATGCCAGGTAGAGTGGATGTCTCCTAAAATCCCAGGGCTCAGGGGCTGAGGCAGGAAGAGCAAGAGTTGGGGGCCAGCCTGGGCTGCAGGAGAGACCAGTTCAAAAGAATCTAAATAGGTGAGGAGTATTTTAACAAGAAAATGTTACCAGTTAGGGATCTCTGTTTTCACAAGCAGATATAACAGGACAGAAAGAAGATCATCAGCACACATGGTCTCCAAATTCACTGCAAAGGGAACCACAGACCCCCAGCCTTCATGAGACCCACACGGAAGGAATAAAGCCCTCCTCCACCAACCAAGACCAACCCAACCCGCGCTCCAGTGAAATTACTCTCCAGGCAGAAAACACTGCAGTTTCCCTGACAGTGTCCTGAACAGATGTCAGAGTGAAAGGGATAAAAGAAATGTACAGTCAGCAGGGAGAAGCAGCACAGGCCCGTCATCCCAGCCTTTGAGAGTCAGAGACAGGAGGATCCTGAGTCCGAGACTCCTCTGGGCTACATGGTGAGTTCCAGGTCAGCCAGGAATACATAGTGAGACCCTGACTTAAAAAAATTAAAAGAGGGGCGGGCTGGTGAGATGGCTCAGCAGTTCAGAGCACTTAGGTTCCAAAGGTTTTGAGTTCATTCCAGCAACCCCATGGAGGCTCACAACCATTTATATAAGGGGATCTGATGCCCTCTTCTGGCATGCAGATGCAGCAAAGTGCTCATACAATAAAAAATAAATAGATAGATAGATAGATTAGATAGATAATAAAGTAATTAAAAGAAAGTACAATCTGTAATCCCGCAACAGGTGAGCTGAGGCCAGCCTGGGCTACATAATGTCTCAGAACATCAACAACAGAACCTAACTAAGTGTAAAAAAGACAGACCATGAATGAATGTCCCAGCCACCTCTGTCACTTGGTGTCCCTCCCGAGAGAGAATCTACTTTCTGGGACAGTTTATGAACCCGTCACCCAGATGTGTGTAGCCCCACCTCCACCCTCTTCCTTGCTGCTGCTGCAAGTGCACCGTATGCTTGCTTGAATATCCCTCTTAGATTCTCTTTACTTCTGTTGTCCTAACTTTTTAGTGGCTCTAGAGATGGAACCTGGGTGGAGGGGCTCATGAAACCCAGCAAGAGCTCAGCCACTAAGTGACAATCCCCCCCTACTTTACCTTGGATTTTTTTTTTTTAAATATATATACAAAATGACGGTGAGCTAGCCTAACACCCACCCCCAGCATGTCCCAGCTGAAGCCCCTGATCTTCTCTCTCAGGCTTTGCTAACCTGTTCCTGCCTTACCTGCCCGCCCCCCAGGACACTCCCCATGCAACTCTGGTCCCTTGGAGGTGTTCCTCCTAGACAGACCTTCCCATCCGCTGCCTCGCCCAGCCCGGTTCCTTCGAGTACCAACCTCTCTGGCTGGGAGACTGTGTCATGAGCTGTACCACCTTCCTCAAGCACAGCAGCTTCTGCTGTGGGGATGTACACTTGTTCAGCTGCCCCAGCTCTCTCTTGCCGAGGGATGTTGAAGCTGTGATTTACAAAGGAGAAATTTCAAGCCATGGTGGAGGTTCAACGTTTTGTCCCGGTCATACACTTGCTTAGATATTTCTTTTTTCTTTCTTTTTTTTTTTTGGTTTTTCGAGACAGGGTTTCTCTGTACAGCCTGGCTGTCCTGGAACTCACTCTGTAGACCAGGCTGGCCTCGAACTCAGAAATCCACCTGCCTCTGCCTCCCAAGTGCTGTAATAAAAGGCATGCGCCACCACTGCCTGGCTAGACATTTCTTACAGCTTCAAGGAACGACCAACCAAAACAGACCGAGAAGAACTTTGATGCAGGTCGGTAGTGTTCCTCTCAGGCTTGCAGACAAGAGAGCTTCATCAGGAATTCAAAAATATAAAAATTCAGAAGACTGACCTAGAGGTGCCGGTCTGTGGTCTGGCACTCAGGAGGCTGAGGCAGGAGGATTATAACTTCAAAGCCAGCCTGGGCTACACAATATGCACCTGGAGCATATAGGGAGCTATTATCTCAAAAAAAATATGGACTGGAGAGATGGCTCAGTGGTTAAGAGCATGTGATGTTCTTGCAGAGGACTGGAGTTCGATTCCTAGCACCTACACTGGGCAGCTTACAACCACCTGTGACTCGGCCCCTCTGGCCTCTGAGGGCACCTACATCACATACACACACCATACAGAGAAATGCATATACGCATAGCTCAGATAATAAAGTAAAACTTTAAATAATATAGGGCTGAAGAGGTGGCTCAGTGGTTAAGAGCGCTGGCTGCTCTTGAAGAGCCCCTCCACCTCCCAGCCCCAGTTTGATTCCCGCATCCACATAGTGGCCAATTACTGGTTCTAACTCTAATCCTAGGAATTCTGACGCCCCCTCCTGGCTTCCAAGGGCACTGCACACATGTGTGCACATACACGCAGGCAAGATACTCATACACACTAAAACTAAAATAAAATAAAAAAGAGGAAAACTTTTTACATGGCAATAAAAAAAAAAAATTAACTTTAAAAATTATGTAAGCCCAAGATAGAAATAACCCAAGCGTCAGGAGAGGCTTATGCATCAACACTTCAGACATGTTTACCCTAATGAAACTTAGCTGGACCGTGAGAGCCTTGGTGGTCAGGTTCTCTCAGTGGCAGGTGAGGGCAGACGGCCTCCACGTGGGGCGCAGCTGGAGGCCGGTTATATGAAACCCTCTTCCCCTTAGCTCCCTCCCAGTGGCACACCAGCCCACAAGGGACCGCTACGAGGCAGTTAAGCTCAACTTCGGCCTTCTGGAATCACTGGGACCAAGTGTACAACTCCGTGGTGGTAACTACATCTACTCAGTGGTTCCCACGGCTTGCTGAGTCACTCCTGCCATGTGGTGGAGGGGAGAGGATGGCGCCCCAGCCTCAGGCATGCTAAACCTCCAACCCTGGGGCTGACTCACCTGAACTCGGGTTTCACGCCATGTCTTTCTGCTGGAGATCTTGAAGGCTTCTTGTGATTTTGTTAAAGGCGCATCCTAGCAACAGATTTCAAATTTCTCTTAGTTAAGATTTTTTTTTTTTTTTTGCCGGCCAGCAGTGGAGCAGCGCGCCATCTCTCCCGAGTTTAAATCTCCTGTGCTTGTCAATCAAATGGGGGTGGGGGAGCCGGGCAGTGGTGGCACAGCCTTTAATCCTAGCACTTGGAGGCAGAGGCAGGTGGATTTCTGAATTCGAGGCCAGAGTGAGTTCCAGGACAGCAAGGCTACACAGAGAAACCCTGTCTCGAAAAAAACAAAAAAACAAAACAAAAAAAAAAAAAAAAAAAAAAGATTTTTTTTTTTGGTTGGTTGGTTGTTTTGAGACGGGTCTCTCTACATATCCCCAGCTATTCTGGAACATGTGATTGCAGGTATTCACAGAAGCCAGAAGAAGATCTAGATCTCCCAGACCTGGAGTTACAGAATGTTGCGAGCCACCCTTCATGGGTGCCAGGCACCAAACTTCGATCTTTTGTGAAAGCAGTATTGAACTATCTCTCTCTCCAGCCTCAACTCTTGGAATTTCTTAGGTTAAGGCTGTCCTCCTGGAGAACAAAGACTGCAAACTTACCTCGCTTGCCTCCATGGTCCCCACATATTTAAAGATCAGGTCGTAAA
This sequence comes from Mastomys natalensis, assembly GCA_021653895.1. NCBI lineage: Eukaryota > Metazoa > Chordata > Mammalia > Rodentia > Muridae > Mastomys > Mastomys natalensis. The sequence goes on from JAJTUV010001022.1 coordinate 926,068, forward strand.
TATCGTGATGGACATACATCTGTGGAACCGACAGACAGACAGAGGCTTGTGGTGTGCACTGGGTGACACAGAGTCTCCCAGCAGCTGCCCTTCCGCTCTCTCCTTACCTCGACTGCCTGCTTCATCAGGTTCATCTGGGCCTCCTGCTTTGCAAGAACCTTCTAGAATTCAAGTGAAACGCTGGTTCAGAATTCGGATCTGCACATGTACAAACCACTGTTGCTTTTTTAGACGCGTGCTTACCATGTGAGAGTCTCTGAGAAGCTGCTGAAGGCATCTGGTGTAGAGCGCATTTACAGAGTCCTGTGCAACAAAGAACAGAGAGAGGGGACCCCTCTTACCACACAAGCCTCGGTGGGCAACACCCAGGTGACAGGCTCTCGAGCACATGCAAATCATCATACAGAGATACTCAGCTTTATAAAATTACATTTATTTACAATGTGTCTGAAAACCCAACACGCACTTGTCAGGCCTGGTGGCAAGTGCCTTTAGCCGCTGAGCCATCTGGTCAGCCTTCCACTTTTTATTTTCTTTTAAAGATTCATTCATTTATTTACACTGTAGCTATCTTCAAACACCCAAGAAGAGGGCATCAGATCCCATTACAGATGCTTGTGAGCCACCATGTGGTTGCTGGGAATTGAACTCAGAACCTCTGGAAGAGCAGTCAAGTGCTCTTAACTGCTGAGCCATCTCTCCGGCCCCCAGCCTTCCACTTTTTTTTTTTTTTTTTTTAACACACTAAGTTATGTGTTTACACATTCGTGTGTGCAGAGGTCAGAGGTCAACTCTGGTACCGGTTCTCACCTTCCACCTCGCTTAGAGGCAGGAAGGACCTGTCTTTGCTGTTTGCCGTGATGCTGAGTACTCCTGGCTAGCTGGCTTATGTGCTATTGGAGGATTCTCCTGTCTCCACCTCCCACCTCCTCTCCTAAACACACTGAGGTTATAGACAGATGCAACTGTGTCCAACATTTATGTGGGCTTTGGGCATCAGAACTCGAGCTGTCCATCCTTGCTCGGTGAGCATTTCTACCACAGAACACTTCTCCTGGCCCTCAAGTGTTTTTTAAAAGGAGTATATGGGGTGAAAGTTCTCTTGGAGGTTAACACACATGACCACAGTCAGTAGGAGTTTTACTTTCTTTATGACATTCATTTTTACACTTGCAAAGATTTTTCACTTCCTGGAGGGCCTTATGCTACTTTGTACAGTAGAAACATTCTTAACAAAATTTCCCATCATGCAGTGGGTACCCAGGGGAGGCCTGGAGCACACAGACTAACAGTTGGCACTGGAGTGAGTGACAGCAGCCAGTTAGGCAGAACGAGAGGCACGGGTACTAACTATGTGATGGCGGAGGCTCTTTCTTTCACACTCTCGGAATGTCCGGTGGAAAGACGCGATGTTCTTGTCAAATCTCTCCGAGTGTCTTCCCAAAAATTCTCTCACGTCTTCGATGGTTTTCAGGGAAAAAGGATCTGAGGGTGGTGAAGGTTCTTCTGAGAAAAGAGAGGGAGGGTCAGGCTCCTTTCCCTGTTCCAGAAACAAAGATCTAGAACACACACACAACACACACACAACACACACACACACACTTCCAAGAGAGGATAGACAAGGACCAGGGAAGAAGGTTAAAAAAAAATACCCTCATTTCAAAATATTGCCCAAGAACATCCCAGTTGCAGGAGAGCCTAGAGTCCAGAAAGCCACATAAGGTCTTTTCCGGAAACAAAATGACAGTAGTGTGTGACCCTAGAGACAACCCATGGGGCTGAGGTGAAGCCCGCTCCGGACAATTCGGACCCAATTCTACTTCACGGTGCATTTAGCACAGGGACTGTACTGTTTCCCAGGGCAACTAAACAATCCATTGAAAACCAATGAGCTCTCAGAGAGGCAACGGTGCAGCCGGTTTAATAAAGCCACAAGGTTAAGCCCTGAGGCTGAGCCCAGTCACAGCCTGCACTTCCGGCTCAGCACAGCTCCAGGGACAATCTTCCTCAAGGGCTGATTAGAGCACTGAGGCCTCTGGGCCTGGAGTCCTATCATATCTGCCAAGGCAGCCCCAATCTGCACGTCGCCTTAGCAAGGGAAGACATAGATCAAGTCCCAAAGGAGACTTTTATAGTTAGGCGGGTCTCTAATGGGCTCTTTGATATTTGTGTGTGTGTGTGTGTGTGTGTGTGTGTGTGACATTCAAGCATTTAACAGCTGGGGGGATGGGGGCGTGCATGTGCACGAGAGAAAATGTCAGTCCTCCCTCGGTACCTGACGTTTCTCTCTTCTCCAAAGGATGAGCGATGCAGAGAATGCTGAAACTCTCTTCTTTGTCGTTGTAGAAAGTCTCTTCAAAGAGGATGGGCACAGAGAGAAAGAGAGCAAAACCTGCTCCTAGCTTAATCCTGTTTCCTTCAATGAGGACAGCCTGGAATGAAGAAAACATCACTGGACCAGCCTAGAGCGGTCACCGAGGCCTTTGCGGCCTCCTCCTGGGAGGTATTTCGGCGAGCCTGCCACTCTACCCCAGTGTGGGTTAGCTGGACTAGGAAGCAAGGAACAGATGTGCTAAGAAAATCTGTGATAGTTACGTGCCAGGCCTCATGAGCCACAGAGGGATGACAACCAATTGAGCAGGCTGATAACCCTCCCCTCTCAGATCTGCTGTAGTATCTACAAGTCCCACATGCTCTAGCCTGGGTCAAACTGCAGACCAACCTCAGTGAGAAGAGTAATTTAAGGTGGCCTGGACCCCTAACTGTGCATTGGTTAGGGGAATGGGGCCAGCTGAGTGCAAACAAAATGTCTACCTGCTTAGACTCTACCTGCTTCCATTAAAAAACAAACAAAATGCATACACACAGCTGGACATGGCACCTCATGCCTTTAATCTCAGCACTTGGAGGCAGAGGCAGGCTGATGTCTATGAGTTCAAGGCCAGCTTGCCCTAGAAAGTGAGTTCCAAGCTAGCCAGGGCTACACACTGAGACCCTGTCTCAAAAAAAACCAACCACAACAAAAGAAATAGTTCAGCGGGACACAGACCTAAGAAGGGTGTACCAGGGACCCCAACACACAGGTAGATGACTCGACTCCCTTGGCTGAAGGAAGGAGGGAAGAACTCCAGCCCCCACTACACCACACAGAATCTGGGTCCTACTCACTATTGCCATGGACCCTGTCTCAAACACTCCCTAACAAAGGCAGGGGATTCATAACTCTTTCCAAAAATCAGTATTTGATGCCAACAATGTGAAAGGCTGAAAAACAGGGTTATCTTGTCTCTGTCTGCCCTCTCCCTCCATCAATCCTGAGCCACCCGAGAAGTGAGTACCTTTCCATCTAAGGTCTGAAAGCGTCCTTCCGTGGGTACCAAGACATAGGACTCGAACTGGCAGGAGGCCTGCACGCTGCCCGGCAGGCTTCCTCTGCAAGGCACTAGGACCTAGAAAAAGAAGAAAGCTCAGTGATTGGTGGACAGAGCGCCGTGTGACTTCTGCGACCAGGCCTGAGATGTCTCCAAGGATCCTCAGCAGGAATGTGTCCTGGTTCTGGTTAAGGAGTGGCTTGCTATGATTGGCAGCAAATGCTTTCTCTCTCTCTCTCTCTCTCTCTCTCTCTCTCTCTCTCTCTCTGCCACCTCAGGAGCCCTAACTTGTTTAATTTCTTTCTTTTTAAAATATTCTTTTGAGACAGGGTCTCTCTATTATCCCTGGCTGTGCCGTAACTCACTATGTAGAGCAGGCTGGCCTCGAACTCACAGAGATCCACTTGCCTCCAACTCCTAGTGCCAGAATAAAAGGTGCCCACCACCACACCCAGCTCAACTTGTTTAATTTGTAGAAGTATGACTGGAAAACAATATGGCGAACCCCACGTGTCCTTCATCCAGCTTCAAAAATTAGGAATTCAGTGTCCTGTGTCATCGTTATCTATACGCAATCTCTAGGTTATTTTGAAGCAAATCCCAGAAGATTATATAAGGCAGAGAAGTGACTCATCCATATATATATTTAGGAATGCATTTCTGGACAATGAGCTTTCTTTTAAGAAACAGGACATAGGGCTGGAGAGACCCATGTCAGTCATGGGGATCCCAAGCCCTCTTCTGGCCTCTGGGGGCACGCTGCGCGCACACACACACACACACACACACACACACACACACACATAACCCACACACAGACATGTACATATACACATAAATTTTTAAAAAATAACATGAAAATGAAAAGCACAACCATAATGTATTATTATACACAGATGCCCACTTCTAATTTCTCTATCTCCTGCTTTTTACCTTCTTAAAAACATTATTTTTAAAAACTTTAAAAAAATTTTTTTTGTACAAATTTTGCCTGAATGGATATCTATGTGCTACATGCATACAGTACCCACAGAGTCCAGCAAAGGATGCTGAATCCCTGGAACTGGAGTTACAGACCATTATGATTCCATATGTGCGGTGGGAACTGAACTCGGGCCCTCTCTAAGAGCAGCAAGTGCTCTTAACTAATGGGCCTCTGCTCCAGTCCAAATGTTCAATTTCTGATATTTATGTCTTCACTGTTTATATTCAGGAAAAATAAAACTTCCTTTTACGTGTTTAAACTCTATTCTGTAGCTTTTGCTGAACTCCCTAGTGAGTCCCCAGCACTGAAGAAAAAATAGACATAGTGGCATTTACCTGTCACCTGGCAATCAAAGAGGCCCAGCAGGGGGGCTGATCAGTGCAAAGTGAGCTGAAGTAATTTGAGGCTGACCTGGGATATTGTCTCAAAAAAAAAAAAAAAAACACAAACAAAAAAAAAACCCCGGAGTTGTATGCATTTGTTTATGCAACAAAAGGATTCAACTTTATTTATTTAGCATGTGTGTTTGGGTGCCCACAGAAGCTGGAAGAGATTGTCCAATTCCTTGAAAGCTGAAGTTACAGCATTTGTCAGCCAGCTGATAAGGATGCGGGGATCCAAACTCTGGACTTCATGATTGAGCTGCAAGTGCTCTTAACTGCTGAGCCATCTCTCCAGGCCCCTCAGATATGAAATCTTAATTAAAACTAAAGGGAGGCCTCTTGGTATCAACTTCAAAATGGGAAACAACTCCCGGCTCTAAGGGATGGACCTCAGGGCTACATAAAAAAGTGCAGCTCACAATAAGCACACTCAGAAGACCTTGAAGACGGAGAGTGGGTTCAGGATGTCTAGAAGCGGTTCTGGGGACATGAAATGTCAGACTCGGAGGCTTTGTGATGGCCACTGCTGCTACACTAAGAAACTCCACCCTAAGTAAATCTACATCCTATTTGCTCGCTGGCACACCTTCCTGTGCCCAGCATCCACCACACTGGATCACATCACCAAGCATGCTAGGTAGAGTAAGTGGCATGAATTCATTTGAACAGAGAGGATCCTCCAAATTCACAGACTTGCCCTTCCCCAGTGTTCTGACAGACCTGGAAAGGAGGCTAACCCCTTCCATTTCAAGGAAGCCTACTACAGAGAGCCACCCACCAATAAGCTATAGACAGTCCCAACCTTTATTTTTTTGCTTGTTTGCTTGCTTTTTGTTGCTGCTGTTTTGAGAGAAGGCCTTGCTATATAGCCCAGCCTGGAACTCCAGAGCCTCCCCCTCTGGTACCTACTTGCCTTCTTTTAATTTTTCTGACAAGCAAATGGACCCATTCTCCAGGTCCCACTGGAAACACGGACAACTTTCTCAGGGCAGTTGTCATGAACCAGTGTGAAAAGAAATAATCTGTTTTTCCTTTCAGCCTCTGCTCCCAGAATGACAACTCTGAGACTGATTATTTATTAACAAATGCCTAGGCCAAAAGCTTTGGCCTATTCCCTGACTAGCTGGTAACTTATTTAATCCATTTAAACTATTTTATGTCTACCATTTGGTTAGTTACCTCTCTTCAGTCCCGACTGCTTCTTTCTTTGAGTTTCCGAAGGAGCTCCCTCAGTATCTTGTTCCAATCTCTCTCCTCATTTTCTCCCTAGTTCTGCTACTTGCTGGTTTCTGTCAGTCTCCTCTAGTTCCCAGGCAAATCTCCCTCTTAGTCTCTTACTATTTCCCAGAATCCTCTCTTCCTGCCAGTGTCCCACCTCCTATTTCCTGCCTCAGCTCATGGCCATTAGCTGTTTTATTGGCAGGTGATGCTTAAAAGAGATTCTCTCTATAAACCAGTCCTACTCCTCCCAGTGAGTGACTCCACTGTGCAGCAAGTCACCATTTAGCTGCTCTATGCAACAGACTTCGGTGAGACAATCGTCCTTCCCACAGCTGCGTAGTGTTTGCTGAGCCCAGTAGAACCTCTGATAATGATCAAATAGCTTTTCCCAAGCTTGGTATTGTCTGAGCTTATAGTCACCTGTTTCACTTTGACACAGGGTAGTGGCTGACCTTAAGTCTGCATCCATTCTGCTATGCTTAGAGACACTGTAAAATGGGAATTTTAAAACATTCAGTGGGTTGTCAACTTAAGAAAAGGTAGACATGGGTAGTGACCCAAAGCCCTGTAAGTAACCTACATAAGTTCATTTTACCCATCCAGATGAATGTAAATGAGTCACAGGGTGTGTGTGTTGGGGGTGATGTCTCTCACCTTGGGGGTAGATCTTAATTATATATCTCCCCTACAAAGTCAGGAAACAGCTGCCCGTGGACAAGAGTCCCTGGAGACAGACCTGCCCAAGCCACTCTCAGAAAGTCCCAGGTGTGTTATTAACCTGGATAATAAGCACAGAGGTGACTATTAGAAAAAGTGGGTGTCACAGGTCCCTGTGACTGAAAGATGAAGGGTGTGGGAGGAAGTATTTCCATGGTACAACCAGGGGGCAGGAAGAAGAGTCCTCCCAGGAAAGGAAGGCATGGAATGGGGCCAGCTCCAACAGTGGCTGGGCTGGGTAGGAGACCGGTCAGGCTTCCCCCTTGGCTGCTGCACCCATGCTACTGCAGACCAGCAGAGCAGGGTAGCATACCAGTTTGTCTGTAGGGGAAAGTGTCAAGAGATGGCTGATACTACAGAAATACATTTATTATTCCATCCTTTTTATTTTAAATGTTTGAGTGTTTTCCCTATGCGTGTGCCTGTGCACTGCCATTTGTAACACACTACCCACATGAGGCCAACACAGGGCATCCGATCCACTGGGAATGGAGTTACAGACGTTGTGAGCACCCAGGTGAGACTGGGAATCAATATCGGGTCCTCAGAGAACAGCCAGCGCTCTTAACCACTGAGCCATCTCTCTAGCCCCAAGACAGTTTTTAAAATGGTGAATTTATATCTTTGTGTGTGTGTTGTGTGTGTGCGCGCGCGTGCGCGCGCGTGTGTGTGTGTGTGTGTGTGTGTGTGTGTGTGTGTGTGTTTAAGTCCCATGGTTATGGTTTGAATCTAAAATGTCTCCCACTGCTCACGTCTTAAATACTTTGTCCCCAGCTTCCATTGCTGTCTAGAAGTCTGTGGCACCTTTAGGAAGTAGAGCCTGGAGAGTGGAAGTAGGTCGCCAAAGCAGGGCCTTGGAAGGTCAGAGCTGTTTGTACCTGGTTCTGGTCCTACAGTCGGCTTCCTGTTCCTCCATAATGTCGAGATGCCTCTGCAAACACTACTCCAGTAGGATTAGAACATAATCCCCCAAACCGATCCCAAATCAACCCTCCTCCCTCCTTAGGTTGGTCACAGCAACAAGAAAAGTTAATGCCATTCCCACAAAGGACTCTGATCTCCAGAGAAGATTCTAGGCTGGTTAATTCTTGGTTCCGGTGGCAAACTCCTGGGACAGAAATTAAGTGCTAAGCTGCTGATCCCACACTGCTCTCTCAGGAGTGACAGGAAGGAAGAGGAACTTTCTAGAAGCAATTGCAATGTTCTAATTTTTTTTTTTTTTCACTGTGCTAACAAACAAGTAGATCACACTGCACGGTGAACAGCTGTGACCCATTCGCCCATGCTGTGAACAACAGGGGGTCAGAGAGAGCCACCCAGCCTCAGCCCTACCCCTGAGTACACTGGCAGAGTAGTTCATCTCGCATTGACTTCAGCAGGAAAGCTGGCCTCACCCAACAGGGCCGGGGTAGGCCTGAAATGTATCACCACCAGAGTGGGCCAGGCGAGGTGCATCTGTGGCTCTCGGAAGGGGCTGGAGCAGAGTCCTACTTCAAAAGATGGAGCTGAGCACACAGGGCTGGGACCTCAGTATCGAATCTGAAAGTCCTTATATGCTCTTACCACTGAGCCTTCTCTCCAGTTCCTTATCTGTTTCTTTACTTATTTATTGGAGTTTTACGAGACAAGTCTCGCTATGTAGCGTATGCTGGCCTCAGACTCACATGTTTGAGTTACTGAGCTGTTTTGTCCTGTTTCATCTCTAATTTTTATTTTTTGTATAGTGAACTCTATGGCTTCCAAAATCCAAATTAAAAAAAAATGAAAATCTCGGTTTAAAACATATGAAGAAAAACACGAATCATAAAATCCAGAACAAGCCTCTAAAAAAGGAGGCTCCCGTGGGCAGAAATAAGACACAAGTTAGTTCTGGTTTTCCAGAAAGGCCACCAGCAACCAGAGGTTGACCTGAGCTAGCTAAACTTCTCCTTTGGTTCAAATCCTCAGAGGCCTGACCTGTGCAAGTCGCCACTCGGCAAGAGAAGCAGAAGTTCAGTATGAGGTGAGAAGGGAGCAGGACACAAAAGCCAACAGGGACTTCCCAAGCAGAGTCAAAGACAACACAACATGCTTGGTGCACTCAACTTAAAAGGAAGCGTGGAAGAAGAAACTGAGGCTAGCTCGGTGAGTGAGGTGCAGGACTGCAACTTAACCCCCAGAACTCATGTGAAAAAGCCAGACAAAACAGGTCTGGTGGAGCATATATGAACTCCCAGCACTAAGAAAGCAAGAGAACCCTGGGACAGTTGGTTAGTCAGCTTAGCTGTGTAGGTGTGTACTGATCCAATGAGAGACTCAATATCAAAAGCAAAAGAGCTGTGTAGTCTGAGGAATGTCACCTGAGGCTGCCCTGTGACCTCCACAGACACAGATTTGCCTTCATACACATAAATTCACACATAAGATACTAGGATAGTTCAATGATAGAGCCCCTGCCTAGAATCCCCCAGTGTAGAGGGTCTGTGGGCATGGCTCAGTGGTAGAGCACTTGCCTAAACTTTCCCAGTGAGAGGCTGGGGGTGTGGCTCAGTGGTAGAGCCCCTGCCTAGAATCCCCCAGTGAGGGCTGGGGCGTGGCTCAGTGGTAGAGCCCTGCCTAGAATCCCCAGGAGGGGCTGGGGCGTGGCTCAGTGGTAGAGCCCCTGCCTAGAATCCCCCAGTGAGGGCTGGGGGCGTGGACTCAGTGTGGGTGAGCCCTGTAGAAGCCCCCTAGATGGGGCTGGGGCTGGCTCTCAGTGGTAGAGACCTGCCTAGATTCCCAGAGTGGCTGGAGTGTCATTGCCTCAGTGGTAAGGCACCTCTGATGTAAAAAATCGATATGAGAAAAGAAAAAAAAGAGGAAAGGAAGAAGATAGGAAGAGGAGAAGAGGAAAAGAGAAGGAGGAGGAAGAGAAAGAAGAAGAGGAAAAGAGAAGAGGAAGAAGAAAGAAGAAAGAAGAGAAGGAGGAGGAGGAGGAGGAGGAGGAGGAGGAGAAGGAGAAGCAGCAGCAGCAGGCACCACCACCACCACCCACTGACCTGGTTGGTTGGGTTTTTTTGTTGTTGTTTTTTATGTTTTTTGTTTGTTTGTTTTGTTTTTTGTCAACTTGACTCAAGCTAGAGATATCTGGAAAAATGAAACTTCAGCTGAAAAGAGGCCTCTATCATATTGGACTTTGGGTATTTTCCCGATCAATGACTGATGTGAGAGGGCTAGCCCACTGTGGGCAGTGCCATCCTTGAGCAAGTGGTCCTAGGCTGTGTAAGAAAGCAGCTAAGCAAGCCATGAAGAAGCCAGAAGTCCTCACTCCTTTGTGGTCTCTGCTGTCCAGTTCCTGCCCCGACTTCCTTCATGATAGACAGAGACACGAACCAGGACAACCACTAACGTGCAATACGGAATGTTCCCCACAGGCAGGCTCATGTGTTAGAGACACGGTCCCCAGCTGGTGGCCTTTTGAGAAGGTTCTGAAAGCTTAGGCGGTGGGGGGCCTACCTGGTGGAAGCAGGTCACTGGGAGGCATGCCTCTGTGGAGTAAGCTGGTCCCAGTCCCACCCTTGCTCTTTCCCTCTCCATCCTGAGGTGAAGAACATTCTGCATCACAGACTCCCACCTCCACACAATGTTCTGCCTCATCACAGGTCCAGGGTCAACAGTCAAAATACGGACGGAAACCTCTGACACCACTGGTCAACACCCAACTCTTCTCCACTAGGTGGCTTCTGCTAAGCATTTTACCATGTGATCAAGAAAACTGACTAAAGATCCCAACCCAAGTACTGCTGAAGATCTGCAACACCAAGCCATAGGGGTGCCCACTCCAGGCAGCACAGGTCCCCAATGCCATCATTGCTTCTGAATGCTTCCTCTGGCCGCCGCCCTGGTGGAGTCTTCTCAGCTGTGGCTATAGCCTAGTTTCATTTCTGTTGCTGGGATAAAACATCCTGACTGAAAGTGGCATAGGAGAAGAAACGGTTTACTTGATTTACGATTTCCAGGTACTGTCCATCACTGGGAGGATGTGGAGCCACGAAATCTAACAGTCACATTACACCCACTGCCAAACAGAGAAACAGACCTCTGTGCTGCCTGCCTGCTGTCGCTTAAAAGCAGCTAGCTTTCTTCACTCTTCTGATTCAAGGCTGATGAAACAATGTAGCACACAATGGGCTGTGTCTTCCTGAATCAGTTAACAAGCAGACAATCCCCATCCCCACCCCCCAAGACACCACCGCAGGCCAACCCGATTCAGATAATTCTTCAATTGAGACTTTCTTCTCAGATCAAGATGACATATTTTGAATTAATTATTAAGCTGGTGCTGAGAACCGAACCTGGGTCCCCTGTGGAAGCTGTAAGTGCTCCTAACGGAGGAGGAGCAGCGTTTAAAACTAACTACGCCACTATGTATCCATTCACATGCTCCCTGCTTCCACAGGAGGCACCTAACTGAACAGAGAAGGACTGTTGAGCACCAGGGGAGGACTATGATACCTGTGTTCTAGGAGCACTCACAGCCAACAAGGAAGAAAGACGGCTGAGTATCAGGACAAAGGAATGACCTACCTAGACCAGGGGCAAGAGTTTGGAGACAGGATAATAACTCAGGATGTGCTGGTTGGTTTATGTCAACTTGACACAAGCTGGCCACATCTGAGAGGAGGGAACCTCAATTGAGAAATGCCTCCATAAGATCTGGCTGTAAGGCATTCTCCTAATTAGTGATTGATGGGGGAGGGCCCAGTCCGTTTTGGGCAATGCATTCCCTTGGGAGGCTGAGCAAGCCATGTGAGGCAAGCCAGTAAGCAGCACCCTCCATGGCCTCTGCATCAGCTCCTGCCTCCAGGATCCTGCTCTGTTTGAGTTCCTGCACTGACTTCCTTCAGTGATGACCGGTGACATGGAAGTCTGAGCCAAATAAACCCTTTCCTTGCCAACTTGCTTTTTTGGTCATGGTGTTTCATCACAGCAACAGAAAAACCCTAAGACACCAGGCTTCAGTCTCAGGAGGCTTCATCCAGGAAGGAGCTTGAGGTGGCCCCTCACCGTTCATGCACACATCCAACATTGGGTAAAACCCCAACCCCTCCCCAGGGGAGAGGGGGGGGGCACAGCACTGAGCTTCGTTTAACTCCACAGCTCTGTAACTGACTTCCTCTAAATGTCTCAATCGCCTGCCACATTCCTGACACTGCTCACACTTGAAGGCCGGTACACTTACAATGCCATGGATCTGGGCCACCTTGCTGCACAAGTCGGGGCGCCACTTCTGAAGGGCCAGGTAGAAAGGGTTTTTCAGGAGATCTTCATCATATAGAGCCATATGGACTTCAGAGGGATCCAAGTGAACTTCCTGCAACAAGGGAGGGAAAAGCCGTGAATAGAGACAGGGCCCTTTACTACATCCCAGTCAACCTAGAGCTCACTCTGTGAGCTGACCTTGAACTCAAAGAGATCCACCTGCCTCTGTCTCCCAAGAGTTGAGATTAAAGACTTTTGTCACCTCACCTGGTATAGCTGGCTGTGTTTTTTGCTTTTTTTGTGTTTTTGGTTGTGGTTACCCACAAACCCATTCGTGTGTGTGCGAGTGGTCTGCGTTGTGCACCCGTGCACACAGCCTTCCCCTCTCCCCAGGGCTCTAAGGCCTCATGCTTGCTAGGCAAGCACTCTACCAATGACCTAAATGACCAACCACTTTGTTTTTTGTTGTTTTGCTTGAAGCAAGGCCTCACTATGTATGCAGCCCAATCTGACCTCAAAGTCAAGATCTTCCTACCACAGTGTCCCACAGCTCTGGGACTGTAGTAGTCTCCACCCTGTGCCCAGCTTTCCCCATGTTTTTTCATCCTGAGTCAGTCCTTTGGTCTGACTTAACTGGCTATGGTTTCTGAGCATCAGCCTCGGGGGGGGGGGGGGGCTTGTCATATTCCACCCTCGTTCTCATAAACCCCAAGAAGCATGCTGGGAAACAGCCCAAGTAAGGAAAAAACCATGGAGGGGGAGACAGAGGAGCCCATGTGATCTAATGAACTGAGCCATGCAGGAACAAAACGCAGTCTCACGGTTATGCCAAGGAAAGCATCCAGAGATTAACGAAATGAGGGCAGCTGGGAGCCGTCAAGTTATAACTTGGTTACACAGCGAAGGCCACCTGAAACGAGGACCCCTCCAATTCCACAAGCATAGCCCCTGGAACTTCTAAAAACCCTTAAACTCTCTCACATTTCTGTCTCCAAACCCATCTGGATTTTATTTTTTGCATATGCTATAAATCGGCAGCTAATTTCATTTTTCCATATGGTAAGCGATCGTCCCGACATTGCTTTTGGCACAGTCTCCATCTTTCATAGCAGTTGGGAAAGCTATCCCTGCCATACTCCCAAGTCTTCATGTGCGTCTGTCCTATTTCCACGCCCTAACTCTGTTTCAAGGGTCTAGACCTGGGCTGCTCAAAAAGAGGCAGGCAAAAGCTAGAATTATAGACACAGACCATACGGTCAAATGGAAATTCTCAATGTATTCATTTCATTTTGAACTATTACATTTTCAAACAGAAATTTTAAGTGTATTTGGTTTGTTTTGAGTTGTTACATTTTCTATTTTGTTTTTGTTTTTTGCACATGGGTGTGGGGGTGAGGAACATGCGATACAGTGTCCATGAGACCGTCAGAGGGCAAGTTCCACAATGTGGGCAGGTCGTGGGGATGGATTCAAAGTAACTGACTGCACTGCCTTGCCAGCCACCTGTCCTTGTTTTTAATTGCACTTTTATGACCTCAAATCCCTGGGCTCATGTGATCTTTGTAACTCAGCTCTCTAAGTATCTGGGACTCCAGGTGTGCACCTCAACGCCTAATACGTACGTACATGACATAAATGCCCAGTAGCCACATAAAAACAAAACAGCGAAAAACTATGTTTTTTAATGGTTTCTAGATTATAACCTATCCAAAATACACTTTCAATAAATAATCATCACTTTAAAATTAAAATGAACGTGGCCCGTGAGATAGATGTCTCAGTGGATGAGGGCACTTGCTGCCAATCCTGATGACTTGAGTTTGATACCCAGGAGAAAAACCGACTCCTTACAAGCTGTCTTCTAACTTCTTTTTTAAAAATTATTATTTTTGTTATTATTTTATGTGCATGGGTGTTTTGCCGGCATGTATGACTGTGAACCATGTGCATGCCTGGTACATGTGGAAGCCAGAAGAGGGTGTCATAACCCCTGGAGTTCTAGACAGTAGTGAACCACCACATAAGTGCTGGCAACTGAACCTCTGCAAGAGCAGCCAGCGCTCTTAACCACTGAGCCACCCCTCCAGCTCCTGTCCTCCGATTTCTACACAGACACACAAGACCGAAACTCCATCTACCCAGATGGAAAAGTCTGCCTGACAGACATCAATTCTCTTGGCCCAGTGAGAGCTGACTTGACTACTGGCCCCACTGGGGACTTAGCTCCTCCCACAGGAGGATCTAAAGGAACTTTTAAGAAGACCCTAAATTAAAACATGGGTGTAAATAATTCCTCCTTGGGCCGCAGGGAGACCTTGGCGTCGCTTCAGGTGTTTGATTCATAGAATTCAATTATTGTCGAAGCCACATAATCCTCTCTTGATCCCCCAAGAGAAGCAGAGAATGCAATTTTGGGGGGACAGAGTCATAAGGGAATAGCACTCTTCCTGGTTTCCGATAGTTGGTTCCATGGGGCGGAGTATGACAGCTTTAAATGCTTCGGATAAAAACCACTTGAGAAACAGGGTGTACGTGATGGCGAGATCGAGCTGAACATGAGACACTGGCAAAGCACCCAAACCGTCACTTCTCAGCAAGGAAACATGGCCAAAGAGGAAAAGGAATAGCAGGGGATTGGGGAAGACGCTGAGACGGAGGACCAGAGCAACCAAAGGATTCAGGAGGTTGTGAGTACACAGTTCATAGAAGTCTTAAGAATCCGAGACCAAGGGGCTCCTGTCCATCCCTGACAGACCTCCAATGAAAACTGACAGAAAAGGCAGTAGTAGCATTAGTCAGAAATGCCAAATACCCCTGAACATGAGCTACCTGAGGCCAGCTACTCTGTGAACAAGGCAGCCATACGGGGAAAGGCTGAACATTTCAGGAGACAGTATGCACACCGCAGTGTGGTTTTGTGGTCTTTAGCTGTCCTGACAACCAGGATGAGTTTGTGTCGGGAGGCCGTTCCGCCATCGGAAGATGGCGCCGGTTCCCTGCTTCCTGGTTGCTCTCGAGAGTAACGCTGATGTCGGGAGCCGTTCCGCCATTGGAAGATGGCGCCGGTTCCCTGCTTCCTGGTTACTCTCGAGAGTAACGCATGCGCAGTTGTCCACTAGATCTTGCAAGCTGTTTCCCTCTGATTGGCTTACGCTGAAGCACCAATGAGGGGCGCACACGCCATACCGAGCCCTATATAAGTGACGAGCTCCTCGAGCTCGGGGTCCTTCTCCATCTTGGAACAGAGCGGAATAATAAAGAGTGCTGTCAGAAGAATCCTGTTTGCCGCGTCTTCTTATCGGCGAAGTGGGCGCGACAAAGTGGTGCCGGAAACCCGGGAACGGCCGAACCCCGGGCGAAGGAACGACTCGAAGGACCCCGGACTGCTCGTCGGGAGAGGTTCAGAACTGACGGCGTTAGGAGCCTAGGCGCTTTTCTGCAAGGTATGGTTGGTTTTGTGTGGGTCATTCTGATTATATTGCTCGCTTTCATTTTCGGCTTGTTCTGCTGTTTTTGTCTGAATTGTGGGAAAAAAGACAAGATCTGCACGTACCCTTTCTGTAATATCGAATAGCTAGCTGTAAGTCTCAGGTAGGGTAACTGAGCAGGCACTCCCGCTCCTGTAGAAAAAGGAAGTATGGGAAATCAGCAACTGAAGCCTATGTCTGAAGCGGTGCGGGCACTGCTTCGGGGAAGACATTTGAAGGTTCCAGATAAGGTCATCGTAGATTTCCTAAAGGAGGTTGATAGGATCGCTCCATGGTTCATTACTACTGGGTCCCTGACTATAGGGTCTTGGATAAAATTAGGGAGAGATCTAACTGTGGAGAAGAAAAGGGGGGATTGCGACCGGGTACGTGGCCATATATTTAAACTAGTAAAATCCTGTTATAGCAGATGAGAGATGTGAAAGCAAGTGAAAGAAGGACAAAAAACTTTTAGATGACCACCAAGACAGTCTATCAGAAGCAGAAAAGAAAGGGGATACAAAAGGAAAAGAGAAATCACAGAAGAAGATAGAAAGAGAAAGGAATTGTAAGAAAAAGAAAAACTTAAAAAGCCAGGCTTTAAAAGAGAAAAAATCGTCAAGGATATCCGAGTTTAGCGCGATTCGAGAACCCAGGGCCGAGTTACTCTCGAAGGGGAGACGTCCTCTGGAGATAATGACTCGATTTTGGGAGATCTCAAAATTTTGAAACAGTTAAATTATAGATTGACCAATGATTATTCCAGTCAGAGCCAAAAGATGATGGAGGAGATGGGCAGCGTGCCCGGAAAAGGATTAGGAAAATATTTGCAGGGACGAACTAGTCCGATTACCGTAGCTTTGAAGAGTGATCGAACCGGACTGGGTTTTTCGTAGGGGCCATTGAGGAGACCATTCCCATACCTTGGAAAAAGGAGGGCCCGGTATGGGTTCCACAATGGCCGTTAACCTCTGAAAAGCTCCTTGCTGCAAAAAATCTAGTGCAGGAACAGTTGCTTGCTGGACATCTAGAACAGTCTTATTCCCCTTGGAATACCCCAATTTTTGTTATAAAGAAAAAATCTGGAAAATGGAGATTATTACATGATTTGAGAGCCATAAATCAACAAATGCAAATTATGGGCTCGATTCAAAGAGGTTTACCCTTGTTGTCAGCCCTACCCAAAAATTGGCATATTATAATTATAGATATTAAAGATTGTTTTTTCTCCATCCCACTACATGAAAGGGATCGAGAAAGATTTGCCTTTACATTACCAAGTATAATCACGAGGAACCTGACATTAGATTTCAGTGGAAAGTGCTCCCCCAGGGGATGGCCAATAGTCCCACTATATGTCAATTATATGTGGCGGCTGCTATTCAGCCTATCAGACAACAGTTTAAAAAGATTAGAGTTGTTCATTATATGGACGACATTTTATTGTGTTATTCTGATAAAGAGCTCCTACAAGAGGCATTTTTAGTCCTGTCTAAAACCTTAAAAACCAAAAATTTGTTTATAGCCCCTGAAAAGGTACAAGAGGGAGCTTTAGGTAGTTTTTCTAGGCACTATCATAACCCCATTAATAGTTAAGCCACAAAATTGACAATCAGGAGGGACAACTTGCAAACATTAAACGACTTTCAAAAATTATTGGGAGATATAAATTGGGTGCGGCCTTTCTTGAAATTGTCCACCTCTGAATTAAAGCCATTATTTACTATTCTTGAAGG
This sequence comes from Mastomys natalensis, assembly GCA_021653895.1. Taxonomy (NCBI): domain Eukaryota; kingdom Metazoa; phylum Chordata; class Mammalia; order Rodentia; family Muridae; genus Mastomys; species Mastomys natalensis. Next base: position 943,168 of record JAJTUV010001022.1, read on the forward strand.
TGAGGCCGCTATTACCTCCCTCGCATTTTGACTTCCGAGGCAGCAAAGTATTAGATTTTGGTAGAAGAGTCTCTTAAAAATGCCATGCTTGTTCGTTTTGATTTAAGTGCTCCCTATCAGTTATGTATTATACCTTCCCCACAACAACCTACTGCGGTATTATGGCAAATGGTCCCTTACTTTGGATACATCCCCATATTTCTCCAGGAAAGGTGTTGGGTCATTATCCTACCTCAGTTGGTGATCTGGCCCTAAGAGGTATCCAACAAGCCATAATTCATTTGGTGTTCCCAGATTCTCTTATTGTTCCATATACAGCACATCAGATACAAGTGCTGTGTTCTCTATTGATGTTGGGCTATTTTA